>CAUOFW020002502.1:0-452500 GCA_963454935.2 Ilex paraguariensis | reverse complement strand
TCCCACTGCTGGTTTGTTGAAACTCAATACTGATGGAGCTTCTAGAAATAATCCAGGAGTTGTAGGAGGAGGAGCTGTTGTGAGAAATGAGTGGGGGAAAATTGTTGTGGCGGCGTCCTTTTATTATGGGGAGTGTTCAAACATGACTGCTGAATTTCGAGCCTTGGCTGATGGTTTAAAGCTGGTTTTGGATTATGGGTTGTCTTGCTATAGCTTGGAGATTGAATGCGATTCCTTGGTTTTGGTAAACTCTGTTCTGGGTGTTTTTGCTTGTCCCTGGTTTTGCCTGGGCTATTTGAGGCTTATTAAAGATTATTTGGGACGTTTGGAGTTTCGCCTGGTGCATATTTTTCGGGAAGCAAATGGAGTAGCTGATAGACTTGCTGGACATGCTGTTAAGGACAGAAATTCTGTGGATTTTTCGGTAGGATTGCAGTTGCCTTGTGAGGTTTCTTTGGCCCTTCGGTCTGATCAGCAGGGATTACCTGTACTGCGAAAAAAAGAGAGAGTTGTTTTTGATGATAAGGGCTAAGACAAACTATATAGTTTTTGCCTTTAAAGTCTATGTGTTTATTGGTTTGAAAGTTGTAGAAGGGAGGAGCTGCTATCTTGAAGGTTTTTGTTTTGTGATGGAAATACTATTGTTGTTGCCTTGCTGGTTTTTAGCCAAAGTGTTGCTGCTGAAGTTTTTTTGGAGGTTGCTGCTGGAGCTTCTTTGGTTGGAGTTTTTTTGGACTTTTGTTTTGTTTCTTGTTATGGAAAGGCTTGTGTGCCTTATCTTTTGCTTCTTGTAAATGGTTTGGCACTTTGTGATTAAATAAAATTTTATTTTTTGGAAAAAAAAAAAGGGACTCAACAGCCTATTCAAAGATTATGAAAATTAAATCAAGGGTTAATTATACTTGAGATCTTATTTTGATCACCAATATTTTAATTACATTGTTTTAATTCATGAAGTATTAAATATGTTTCTATGTCGTCCTTTAAAAAAAAAATGTTCATATTACTAATAATTTTTTATCATAAACTTCTTACGTGATATCTAAATATGGGCACAAAATAATTTAAGTAGCTCTTAATAAAATTTTTACTCAAATTTGGTCAAAAGAGCTACCTAAATTATATATTTTTGATCATGAACTACCAAAATTTTGGTTAAGAGCTTTCCAAATTATACATTTTTGGTTAAGAGCTAACTAAATAAATTTTTTGTCCATATTTATGTATCATATTATAAATTTATGATTAAAATAGTTAGTAATTTAGCCGTCGTCTACTTGAAGGACTACATAAAAATATATTTAATATTTCAATGACTAAAATAATTTAATTAAAATATTGGGGACCAAATAAGACAAGCTCCATATTTTAAGAATCTCCACTGTAATTAACCCTTAAATCAAATTATGTTAATAGATTGAGAAAATCTCATTTTTTCCACCTAAAAGATATAAAAAATTTTAATTTACCCCACAAATGATTAATTTTCTCATATTATCCCCAAACAAATACAAATGTTGTAAGGTGGTCCAAAAATATTTTTATTACAATATTTTTGAATTATATTATAATGTTTTTATTTTTTTAAGGGCCAATATAAAAAAAGTAATCGAATAAACTAAACTTTTTTTATATCTTTTAAAGAGCAAAATAATTTTTTTTAATAAATAAAATCTAAAAAATATTTTTTTAAAAATAGGGTTAATCTCATTTTACACCCTGAAAGATCGATCGAATCTCAATTTGTACCCTCAAAGAGCAAAAATCTCAATTTGCACCCTCAAAGATAGAAATTTGTATCAATGTGCACCCCCAAAGATCAAAAATCTCAATTTACATCCTCAAAGATAGAAATTTGTATCAATGTACACCCCCAAAGATCAAACATCTCAATTTGCACCCTCAAAGATAAAAATTTATATCAATGTGCACCCCAAAGATAAAAAATCTTAATTTGCACTCTCAAATATAAAAATTTGTATCATTATGTACCTAAAACTAAATTGATAAATTATACCTAGATCCCCTTATGCTTGTCACTTAATTATTTGGATATCTTTACATTTAGAATATTACTCTTACATCTCATGACATTTATGCACGTACAACATGTAACCCATTTTCATTGATATCTGTTAATATAACCGTTAAAAAATATAATTTTATCCTAATAAAAAATTATAATTTCATATTACCCTTATTTTATGGGTCCAATATACTCTAAAGTTCAAAATTCATTTAAATGTCTAATAAAATGTAGATATTTATATAATGTTTTTCATATTTTTCTTTATATAAATATTTACATTTTATTAGACATTCAAATGGTAAGTTTGATTTTGAACTTTAGAGTATATCAAATCCACAAAATAAAGAGTAATATGAAATTATAATTTTTTATTAGGATAAAATCATATTTTTTAACGATTATATTAACAGATATCAACGAAAAGTGGTTATATTTACACATGTATAAACGTCATGAGATGTATGGATAATATTTTAAATGTGAAGGGGTTCAAATGATTAAGTGACAAACATGAGGGGATCTAGGTATAATTTATCAATTTAGTTTTAGGTGCACATTGATACAAATTTCTATCTTTGAGGGTGTAAATTGAGATTTTTTTATCTTTGGGGGTGTACATTGATACAAATTTTTATCTTTGAGGGTATAAATTAAAATTTTTTATTTTTAGAGGTATAAATTAAAATTCGAACGATTTTTCGGGGGGTGTAAAATGAGATTAACCCGAAAAAATAGGGTGACGTGGTAAGAGATCAGGCGTAAGCCCCGACTCCATTCAGCGCTAAGATCAGCAAAATCAGCCGGTCTAATTGGCGCTACGACCGCCACAGTAAAGCCCTACTCCGACTCAGACTCGGTCTCTCCCCTTCTCTCTACAAAATACGTCACACAGACAAAGCTCACGCCAGCCTCTTCCGACTCCGAGCGAAAATTGTAGAACAAAGGCCACATTCTTTTGTGTTTCTCTTCGGATCTGAGTTCTGATTGATACAGATGGATCGGTATCAGAGAGTAGAGAAGCCTCGGACAGAGACGCCGATTAACGAGAATGAAATTCGCATAACCACTCAAGGTAGGATGAGGAATTACATTACTTACGCCACCACTCTCCTCCAGGTATTCTAGTTTCTCTCTACGTATAGCTGTGTATATATGTATTGTTATCACTTGATTTTCTCTTAGTGTTAGACTTGATGTCCCCCAATTATTTCATAATCATTATCATTATTGTCTGTTTTTGAGAATTTTTTTTTGAATTTTTTAATCAGAAAACAATGAAATTTCATCAATGTGAATTCATTAGGGCGGTCTCGTAGATTTATTTATCGTTTCCCTTCTCTTGCTTTGTATCTTATGCATATTAATGTGTATTTTGCAGGAGAAAGGATCTAACGAAATTGCTCTGAAGGCAATGGGCAGAGCTATTAATAAAACTGTGATGATTGCTGAATTGATTAAGGTTTATGGCCCTGTTTGACAGTTTTTGTTTCTTTCTCTTAGTTGTTTATCCCTTCCTTTTGTTGTTAAGTTTGCTTGTGCAGTTCTTAAATAGCTTTTCTTTGAATATTTTTGTACCTTTGTATCTGCATTTATACTCAAAAGATTATTTTTCAAATTAATAATTGAAGCAGAGAAGGATTGCTGGCCTTCATCAGAATACAACAATTGGTTCTACAGATATAACTGACACATGGGAACCACTGGAAGAAGGACTTCTTCCGTAAGAACTAGAGAATCCTCTTCCCCTTATGTATCTAATTTGCTATCTGTAGTGTGTTGTTTAGATGGTTGGCTAAGATATTTCTTTGGATTCTTTCTAATGCAGCCTGGAAACTACTCGCCATGTCTCGGTTATAACAATAACCTTGTCCAAGGAGGAGTTGGATACATCATCCACAGGGTAAGGATGATATAGACTTTTTGTTTGAAGTTGTTGCCTCATGTTTTCAACTTGAGTTTTTGGATTGGTGATGTAACATTGTGGTTAATTAGCGCTAGGCGATCATAACATAGATTGTACAAGTAGAGATCAGTCTATTTTTTTGTTTCTGGTTCATCCCTGCTTGCGAAGACTAATGTAATTAGTTCCTTTGTTCGAAAAGTGGGAGAGGTAGAGGTAAATGCCTGTTATTGGTTCCAACTTAACCTTTGAAGTTTGATCCTGATGTTCAATGCTTGTAGTGGTTTGCCTCTGGTTGTAGGGGTGTTATCAGGTGTAGGTAGACAGATAGATAGCGAGTAGAAATAATCTGTATTTGTGTGGTCATGATTGCTTGTCCTTGTTAATCAGTGCCTTTCTCTTTTAATCTATTTGTGCATGTTACTTGGAGTCTTTCACTTGATGATGCTTTGTGTTCCTTAAGATGCCTTAATTATTTTGATTATACAATTTTCAGTGTTCAGATTGTCTACTTGATGACGGTTTTAGCGGCAGATGTTAAATCACCTGAGACATGTGTAACTTTTTAGTTAGTTGCAGAAGTCCTTAGCCAGCAGTGCCAATAATAATCTTAGAGGATTACTTTAGGATTTTGATGGATTATGTGTGTTGCATAGGATTTGAGCTGCTGTGTTTGGGTTCCTTCCTCAATATTTTGGTTGTTTGATCATCATATGCGAAGTCATATTCAATGGTCAAAGATGTAGGAGCCTCATAATGCATGTGTTATTGCTCCCTTCAAGTTTACCTATGAATGGTTAGTCATCCCACCTATGCTAAAACACAGGTACCAACCACCTATTCCGGCTGATCAAGTGAAACCGTGGAATGAAAATGATCATGAAGGAGGTAATGTACTGATAATGTGTTTGCTAATTATTCTCTCTTTTTGGAATTTAAATAATCTTCTGTTTTTTTCTTTGTCTATTAGAGGGATCTCCTAGCCTCCGAGGAAGAGGACGTGGTGGTCGCGGAAGGGGTAGAGGTACAGGTAATTTATTTTGTGCTGTATTTCTTTTAATTCGACTGTGTGGGGAAAAAACTTTTATTTCCTTCCTTGTGTGTTAGTTATTAGATGTGCTGCAATTGAAAGATAGATGAACAATTATTGCAAAAAAGAGCTTCTAAAGCCACTAAAAGTTTTATGGCTTGAAGGACATGGATGTAGGCGAAGCACAGATAAAATGCTAATGCACTTTCAGAAAAGAAAGAATAGAAAATAATTCAACTCATAAAGCCTTAGGATTTGAGGTTAGAAACATGAGTCCTTTCCCAATCTGTTGTTTACTATAGGCTTATGGGGTATGGAATGCTATCAGCTGTTAAGCTATAGGCTGGCGCCACTTGAACCAACACATACAGGATTGTCGACAAGATCTTTAGTTTTTTTTGGAAAGTGACAAGATCTTTAGTTGTGAGTGGGAGGAGCCTGCACAGTTGAATAAATGATTTTCACATTGTTGGAGTGCTAAAAAAAAGTTGCACCATCAGTTTATCAACTTTGGAGGCATCCTTGCCACCACCCTCAAGTAGGAAGGTATAAGGTTCCCGTCCTAGAGGGGAAATAGATGTTCTTTTTATCACTTCGGACCTGGCCCGACAAAAAGGGGAGAAAGAAACAAAGAATTAGTCAAAAGATGTGGGAGAAAAATCATGATTCAAAAGTTGGCCAGAGTTTGTTGGTTGTCATTGATTAGAACTGAGTTCTAAACATAGATATGTGAACCCAAATCATTTGCTTATATGTTATGATTACCTGCCCTTGTATTGTTGTGAATTCAAGTAGTTGGGGTCGAGGTGACAGATACGCATAAATATGGTTATTACTTCCTTTTGAGAGCACTGACTGATTAATAAATGTGTTTTACAGGCTTGAAATGTCATTCCTTTCTTTGTTTGATAAGTTAAAAGAGCATGAAACATGAGTAATCTATTGTTTAACTCGTTCCCATAAACGTGTTCATTTGATGTGCTGCACTCTATTCTTGGTGACCCCATTCCCTGTGAAACTAGCTGTGTGATTATATGACTGTATGAAGATCTGGGAAACAGTGCTACAAATCTGACAGAAATTATGCATGATTATATCTGGCCAATTTGTATCATGTATTTGAGATATTCATTTTGTTCTTGAATCTCACTCGAGGGATTTATGATTCTGTTTCTGCCTTCTAAAATATTGAAAAATTTGCTTGGGAAGGACGGAAGTAATAAAAGCTTCTAATGGCTAGACATTGATACCAGGCATCTTGGTTGTAGGTTGATAAGATGATGGAGTAAGACTTTTTTATACATTTATGTGTGCTTGGAAGTTTGTAGCTACATGTAAAAGTATTAAGGGGGAGGCCTTATGCTGTAGCACATTGAGAGTATGCCATGTTAAATTAGATAATTTTTATTTAAAGAAAAAAGTTTTCAATTAGACTTTAAGTGCAGTTGATCTACCCAGTGGAGCATATCATATGTTGATTCTGATATTTAGTAGACTAATCCTGCGTTTGTCTATTTGGTTGCGTATACAGTGCATTATAATTGGTTTGCTTGCAATTTTCTAGCCGTACAAAGTTTTAAGTGGTTTGCTTGAGTTTACATGTCTTGCTTCCCATTTTTCCCAATTCGAGGTAAAGGATGTTGTATGATTTTTTTTCCATCCATTGTATGAAACAGTTTAATTCAGCATGGGAATCTGGTTAACTCCTTGGAGGAAAAAAGAATAAAAAAAACTAGGTAGTGGGAGTGGTTGCTTCAGTATTTGAACTGCTGGAAGATTTTTTGCTGATGAATTGAATTAAACATTGACATACACGCTTATCTGTTGAGAGACAAACAGATAAAGTGATTGGCTGTAGATGTGTTGCTTGACATGTAGCTAAAGATACTTTTGATTTGTACTTGTATACTCTTTTTCTGGTTCAGTGTGGAATTAACAGTGGTGGTGATTTATCTTCTTGTGTGGTACATATAGGGAATTATAACAATGGAGTGCTAGTATACAATGGAGATGGTGGCTACGAGGATGGGCTTGGATATGGTGCAAGAGGTCGTGGTCGGGGAAGAGGCCGTGGTTATCGTGGGCGTGGAAGAGGCTATGGTGGTGGTGATATGCAACAAGAACCAGGTGGTTACAATAACTATGGTGGATCAGGGGCAATGCCTGCTCAAGGTCGCGGTAAGCTCACTTTTATGTGCTTTATCAACCTTAATTTTGCTAAACAATTAATCATATGACATCTCATTATTGAAAAGTTGTGTAGTCAGACATGGTGGTTATCAAGAGTTTAATACACACAAGTGGTGACTTCAACTTGAAAAGACCTTTAAAGATAAAAGAAAAAAAATGGAGGCTCCTTGATTAGCTGTCCGCACTTTTGTGACAGCGCTTTTTAATGGTTGTTATTTATACATAAATTTGTAAGTTGGTGCAATAAATTGCATACGCTGACATCAACGGTGTAAATGGGGATTTATTATTATGCGGTAATAGAATACACTCCATTATATTGCAAATCACCCTGTTTTTGCTTAGTTCTTTGTCTTCGCTTGGAAATGTTTTGTGCTATAAATGGTTAAGAGCAGTGTTTTTCTAGGATGTCTGTGTTTTGAATCAGTTGAAGCTTTCAACGATGCTCTTATTTTGATTTTCATTGTTGAGAATAAGTTAGTATTTTTAAACTTTATCAACATGGCCTGATGCATTGCTTTTCTGTATTTAGATTGAGAAACCTTGTCCCTTGTCGAGTGAGGACAAAAGTCTATTGCTTAAAAAACATCTGATGTCGTAATTTCTTAACCAATTAGTTGTTCTTGTCCAACTAGATATAACACTTCATGGTTGGTGAATCAGAAAATAAAAGAGTGCGACTCCAGACCATTTCCTTGTTTAATTTCCTTGACAAAATGTCCAAATTTAACTCTTTTTTTTAAAGAAAATAACCTCACCATATTGTATTACGATATACTAACATATAAGCTATGTTAAACCTTTCAGGGTATGGCCGTGGGCGAGGGCGGGGCAGGGGCCGTGGGCGTGGGCGTGGTCAAGATTTCAGATCAGATGGTCCGGTCCAGGCAGCTGCCTGAGTCTTAGACAGTGACCTACAGAATGTGGTTTTGTTAAATATTTTGGATGCCTGCTCTGCTAATTATCTGATTCTAAACATTAGAGGAAAAAAAAAAGAAGGAAAAAGTGGATTTTAGAAAACTTTATAGGGATATTGTTTATAGTGAGCTGCTACCGTCTTTTGGAGCGGGTATGTTTTTGTAGTTTGAATATAGGATTATTCAAAGTTGACTGAAACTCGGTTGTTGTACACTTTCATCTTTCCTTTAGGAAATAATAGAGCAGTACATTCTTTCATTCTGAATGTCGATTTAGCATTCCTTTTGTTGAAGATATGTCCTTTGTTTTACTTTGATATGAGCCTTCAGCTGTGGTTTTTGCTTCCAAGGTTTTGTCAAGAGGATGAAATTGATGTATTTTGGGCATGTCATTGGCATGTTGGTCACTGAAGTATTATAACTCTCCTGCAAATCCTCTTTCTGTTAACTTCTTCCCTGGTTTCTTACATGTCACCTCTTCTTATTTTGGCTCGACAATTGTAGACACCGACCCAATTGCTGGGAAATGTGTATCTATCTTTCTTCAGATTGATCTATATATACTATGGTGTTGTACGTATTTTCAATGCAAGTCTTGAGTTCTAGCATCCATTTATATATTCTTACTAGGGTTACCCGTACCGGAAGGTATGGTTCAACGTAAATTATATGGTTAAATTGAAGAAGTGAGGTGTGTAGATCCCAGAGAGAGAGAGAGAGAGAGAGTGAGGAGAGGAAGATAAAATTCAATGTGAATGATTTTGAGAGAGAGGTTAGTGAATGTTTGATGAGTTTATTTGATATCGTCAAATAAGTTTATTAAAACTTGTTATGTTTTATATTATAAATTATAGGTGCCACACAAAAGCTGCATGCATAAGGATAGGGTATTGCTCATTAAAAGCCGACTACAACTACAATGCTGCATCCTTCGGTTTTAGTTGTTTCTACCAAGTGAAATCAGTCTTAAAAAAAAAAAATATTTAGTATCAACCTCATAAAAACCTGTTCGAGGGCTAAGTATGTGGTTTTGGTTATTGAGAATCTCTCTCCGATACGCGTGCGTGCGTGCGTGCACACACACACATATACATAGAGTCTGCCATTGAAGTTTACAGTTCAAACATGAGGTGATTGGCCAGGGCGGAGCTAGGATTCTATTTTAGCGGGGGCAACAGCATAAATGAATAATATAACCAATTAGTATTTAAAAAAAATTTCTGCATCTCCATTAATTAGGATTAAATTAGGTGTAAATTTCACACAATTTTTTTAATATTTCAACTATGAGAAATACATTAAGATCCAAGATTTAATTATTCTATAAAAATTAAAATCAAAATCATGTCAGATTTAATAAAATATGAAAAAACAAAAATAATAATATTTTTATAGCACATTTCAACTCAAACCATTTATTAAAGAGAAACACAATGACACTGTTTTTTTTTTTAATTCAACGGTCAGGTGTATTCGGGCCAATTTATATACATTTTAACTAATTTTTTTCTTGGTCCGGTTAAAGACAAGTCATCCACTCTGGGACTAAGGTATTCATAAGGGATAAATCCCTCATCGCCTGAACCTAAGGAATTGCTAAACTTTGAACTTAAGATATCCGTGTTTACAATTCATCCATGTTACCATACTATTTTAAATCTTAAGAATATTCTATAATTGATCAATTCTCAGATATATTTCAAGGCAACGTCTTTTAATCGTCTATAATTGATGATCAAAAGAAAAAGTGCAATTTCTGCAATGTCAAGTTTGTAACGTCACCTTATCACAAATAATGTAATTACTCATGACTAACAATTAATATTTATTATGTAAAATTAATATTTTTTTTATGGTAATTTATTCGTAGTCATTACACTCACGTCACAAAATGGGAGACTAATGGATTTCAAATCCCAATAGCCTCACAAATTAATTTTTATAATGGGAAGGATGAATTATTTTTAATTTTTTTTGATGAATATCACAACAACATTGATTACAATTTTTTATATAACTAGAAATTCAACATTAAAGATGATTTGTTGAATTACCCGAAGGAATAACATTCTTGATTATGTTACTATTTGGCCCCGAACCATAAAATTTTGACTCAATTTCTGGTTGCTTGGGATTTGGTCTTAGATCTGAGTCTCTCTCAAATATGGACTTAATGATATGAGACTACACTAAAGATGCTTTTGATTTAATTTTTATTCATTCTATATTCAAGATTTACCAATCATGTCAGCTATTTGAGTTTTTTGTCTGGGTCAGTATAGTATTGTTATGTTTGTACCCAATCTCTCTCTCCCTCTCTTCCCCCACCCTAGACCAATTGGAATCAAACTGTGTAATCTCCAACGTTATCAGAATTGGATCCGATTCATCTGTCAGATCGTGAATCGGATTCTAGACTGGTTTGATTTATTAATTGGACCGTCCAAATAATTGGACTGGTCCTAAATTACAAAACCGTCCAATTTTTTAAAAAATGGTCTATTTTTAAAAATCTGTCAACTCATTTATTGTTTTTTAAATCCATTTTTCTGAGCAATTTTGCCCTAAACCAGTTGTCTTCTCCTGCTCTCCACCCCCTCTCTCTCTCTCTCTCTCTCTCCGGGCCTATTCTCCACTTCCTCGTTACGAACAGTGGCTTGATAACACTGGGTCTTCTTTCATCTTGTTGGGTCCTCTCTCACTCTCTCTCTCTCTCTACACACAGTCAATACATACACACACAGTTGATACTTACACACATTCGATACAAGATAAACTATATTATGTTTTATATTTTATATTTTTTATTATATAACTGGTCCGACCATTGACTCAATCCCTCAGTCGGTTTGATGGCCGGTCCGTTTGTGATAACATGGTAATCACTCTTTGTTATCCTACTCTCTTTTTGTGGAGTAAATATTGGGTGTAATTGTAACCATCCAATAAAAAAATAACAAAAAGAATAAAATAGGGTTGATTTCTTACCGTAGAGGTAATTATATATTATATAGTTAGGTGGTTATGAGTTTTAATAGGGCTCATTTGTCGATTTATTTATCTATTAGTGAACGGTTATACCACGTGACACTGCAAACGTGTATAATAATTACACCAAATATTTTTTCCTTTACGTGTATGTCTAAAAAAAAAAACATTTTCTTTCAAACCATTAATCATTGTCAACTTATGTAGTAAGACTTGATTTTTGTCGTGACCTTGTCAAGTTGTTGAGGTCTATCAATCCATTTGTGTGGTCTCAGTATGGTCATGGATTTCTTTCTGTGCGTGCAGGATCTTATACAATATAAAAAACAAGAACAGATCTCTTTCTTGGTGAATTCGAGTGAGTCAATTGAGTGGTCAACCACACTGCTTGGGACAGCCTGTGAGGTCCGATGATAACCTGGAACGGCAACGGGAGACCCTCGTGAATTGAAGGAACGATCCAGTAAGGCTAGAGAAAGGTTCTTAGAACAAAGAAGAACAAGTTAGAAGGGCGCCGGAGTGTTTTCCGGCGTATCCCCTCCGACGATCAAGTCAGTCTTTGAGAGAGAGAGGAAGAAGAAAACACTGAGTGTGTATTGTAGCAAAGGTTTTTTGTTGTATACCGTCTTGCCTTTTACGAGGAGTATTTATACATCAAAAGCTCATGATTGCTGTCAGTGTTGTCAGTAGGTGATCATTAGGTACAGACAGTGTGCGCACTGATTCTGATGAGGAATGTCTTCTCTTCTTTAACTGCTCGGAGTCCCGAGCAATCAATGTTGTGTCATCGGGCTGCCGACTGTCCAATGAGCTCCACTCGGGGAGGATGCAATAAATGCCCAGCCTTAGAGACATCTATTGCCTTTCAATTCCGAGCCTTACCGCATTGAATGCGGTCTCATCAAGGGAATGGTGTAATTAAATATTTGCTTTCCCAAGTCGCGTGTCAGCAAGGGCATGCAGTCTTTCTGTCTCTGATGTGACACAATTTGCCACGCGTCCATCCCTCATTGGCTGTGGACCTTGCCTTTCTGTGCCTTCTGACACCAATTGTGTAAGACGAGACCATGATAGCTAACCTAGACTAGCTTAGGCTAACGACCTGTACATCAATAGCTTATACTGGAGCAGAGAAAATGCATCCTGGAAGGGGGTACATCTCGGTACCGAGGAGAGGTATATCTCGAGCCGAGGGGAGCTGTACATGGCGACCGAGGTATCATATTAGACCGAGGGATACGTGTCGGTTCGTAAAACGTACTTGACCATGTCAAGTACCTCGGGGGGCGAGGGAGTTGTAAGCCGATGGTACGTGATCTCAGTAACAGGATTTTTAGTAACGCCGAGGACACGTGTCTTGATCTTGGAGTATTTCAGAAAAGTTCCATCAACTGCCCCCCAGCTTTCGATCTTCTGATGCCGAGGACACGCGTCGTAAGGAGACGAAGGGTTTCCCAACAACCCCAACCCCAACGAAAGGCGCCTTTTATGTGAAGACCCTGGTCCATTACCGGACCCCTGTCTTCCAAGGGCATTCCTCCCATTACCGGGATATCCCGCCCTCCACCAAAGGATTTCGGCTAACCTGCGGGGCAAACCCCCACAGTAGCCTTTACCTCTGTCCCACATCGGGGAAAGAGTCGTCTCCCCACCCCCATATAAGCCGAAGCACCATATGAGAGCAGTACCCAAGTAGCACAGTGGTACTTGGGTACTGCTCTCATATGGTGCTTCGGCTTATATGGGGGTGGGGAGACGACTCTTTCCCCGATGTGGGACAGAGGTAAAGGCTACTGTGGGGGTTTGCCCCGCAGGTTAGCCGAAATCCTTTGGTGGAGGGTGGGATATCCCGGTAATGGGAGGAATGCCCTTGGAAGACAGGGGTCCGATAATGGACCAGGGTCTTCACAGGGAAGCCTTCTTGGGGATCTTTGTGGAAAAACCCCCTCTATTTTTATCACTTCTTGAACATGCCTCGTCGTCGTCCTGCCCCCGAGAATCCTCAGGCTAGTACTTCGAGGCCAGGGAAGTATAAAGTAAAAGGTAGTGAACAAATTAATAGATTTATGGTTAGGTACGGCGTTCCACCGAATGTAGATGTAGCGGATTATGACGCGGCTATGCACCCTCGTACCCTCGGTACCGAGGATGAAATGCCTTTTTATATTAAAGCCATTATAGAAGGCGGAATTAGGTTCCCTTTGCCCCCTCTGCTTTTCCAGTTCCTCTCTCATTTTCACCTCTTTCCCGGGCAGTGTTGCCTTAATGTCTTTAGGATAATTATGGGGGTCCTAGAGCTCAATAGGCGTCTTGGGGTAAATGTCGGGCTGAACGATATCCTTTTTTGTTATTCCCTTTTGAGAGTTACGCCTCAACAACACTTCTACCTCAAAGCCAGAGACCCATCTATGTACCTCGTAACTCACCTTCCTGACTTGGACAAGGGGTACAAGGATGACCTACTCATCTTCAAGGGATCTTGGCAGAGAGGTGTCGATCCCGAGTATGACGGCTTATTATGTCCATTGGAATGGAGAACGAAAAGTACGTCGGTTCCTTCGGGTCTTATTATTTTGTTTATGAGATTTTCTATATGCTCATGACCCACTCCCCTCTTTTTTGCTTGTGCAGACATCTCCCCTCGGGAAACAGCATCTCCACTCCGATCGTTGGTGAATTTTGCTGACTTAGTCACTGTTTGGAGTTTTACTGGCGACGACAAGCTCGGCCGGGCTGCCCACATCCTCCTGAATTACACCCTCGGGTATAAAAAGTTTTCGCAGCTTCCCCAGCCTTTCGAGCCGTCTCGGTGGTCTGAACTCTTTGATCAGGCGATGAGGCAAGAAGTTGAGGAGAACTTGGAAGAAGACCCTGATCGGGCCTCGGAGGCTGAAGTTGAGGGTGAAGTTGAAGAGCTCGGGGTTGGAGAGGACTTGGTTCCTTCGCACGTCGAGGTGGGGACTTCGGGGAGAGATTCCTGGCCGGACTTCCAAATCCTACAATCTCTTGACGTCGAGGACGCCCTCGAGGTAGCTATGTCCAGCACGCCCCGTATTGATCTAGGGTTCCTTAGGTAGAGGCAAGCCCTCGCTACTGGGAGGGGACGATGATCGACCGGTGGGACCCTATCTGCAGGGACCAACGCCACCCCATCCTCAAGAGTCATTAGTCGGGGGCAAGTGCGTGACCGGGACCCTCAAGTAGAGGAGGAGAGAAGGGTCAAACATAGGCATGATGGCCTTGGTAGGGGATCCAGGGCACCTTCCGCTCAGTAGCAAAGTGGGAGAGGCTGTGGGTTACCTCCTGCTCCTCAGCAACAGCAGCAACAACGGCAACAGCGGCAACAACAAACTCCTCCTCCCCTTCCGTAAGTAGTGGAAGATGCGGAATGGAATTCTTGAGCCACTGATCACATGGACTGAGTGATCAGGGTCGACGATTTCATTTTGCAGGACCCTCATGTCACCAATGCAGTGAGTGAGACGCTGCATTTCGAGGCTGACATGGCGGTTCACAGAGGGCGACAACGAACGTGTTGTTTCGCTCTATCATCCAAAATTCCTTGGTGGTAAGTTCATCTTTGCTTCAGTCTCTTTTAGCCCCACAGATTTTCATAATAGCGGCGCGGTACCATGTGACTAGGATGGACCTTCAGCGGGTTCAAGAGCAGAAGGAAGAAGCCGAGGGAGCCCTTGCCAGTGCTAAGGAGGACGTCGCTGCAAGGGATTCCACACTCGCAGGACAGGCTGCTCAAATCGAGCAACTCCTCAAGGAGGCCGAGTTGGCGAAAATCGGCGCTGAAAAGCTAAGTGCTGCCCTTGTCGACGCTGAGAGGAGGATAACAGAACAGACGCAGCGGCTCTCTGCGGGCAGAGGAGAGGATTGTTGGTTCAGAGGAAAGTTGCCTGGCTCTGACCCAGGAGCTGGACAGGATCAGGAATGAGGCACTGAACAGGAAGTCCGAGGAGCAACTCTGAGAAGAGTTCGCCGATGACGTGCTCCCCACTCTTGAAGAAAATAGCAAGGAGTTCTTCAAGAAGGGGTGGGACGAGGCGCTCCAGTCTACTGGGATCCCGTCAGACTCCCCGCTTTTCCAGATGCACAAGTACATGCCCTCGGCGGAGATGGTACAGGTCGAAGCCGAGATTGTTGCCGAGGGCGCCAATTTAACGTCGGTGCAAGTTTTGGTTGATCCGCCCGAGCCGACAATCGTGGATTTGTCCGACGAGACCCTGCCGGATCGGCCCCCTGAACAAAATATTCCTCAGACTCTCCCCGTTGTCGCAGTGCCTCCCATTTCGCCTGTTTCCGAAGATGCTCAACCTCTTTATGCTGATTCTCCCTTGGGCGATGTTGTGGAGATGCCCGGGGCCCGATGAAAGCCCCTTTTTCTTTTTGATATGTACTTTTTCCCTTGTAGCTTTTGGGGACGCAAACCCTCTCTTTTTGAATTGAATCTTTTCTTTTGGAGTACTTAATTCTTTCTTATGTATACTTTCGTAGGAATCCTTGAACTATCCTAGGAGGCTTGCTCCTGTGTTTGTTTCGGGGCCGAGAGTCCTTGTACTCTGTCCCCAGGGCCTTGTCCTTCCAGGAGGCTTGCTCCTGTGTTTGTTTCGGGGGCGAGAGTCTTTGTACTCTGTCCCCAAGGCCTTGCCTTTCCAGGAGGCTTGCTCCTGTGTTTGTTTCGGGGGCGAGAGTCTTTGTACTCTGTCCCCAAGGCCTTGCCCTTCCAGGAGGCTTGCTCCTGTGTTTGTTTCAGGGGCGAGAGTCTTTGTACTCTGTCCCCAGGGCCTTGCCCTTCTAGGAGGCTTGCTCCTGTGTTTGTTTCAGGGCCGAGAGTCTTTGAACTCTGTCCTTAGGGTCTTGCCCTTCCAGGAGGCTTGCTCTTGTGTTTGTTTCGGGGGTGAGAGTCTTTGTACTCTGTCCCCAGGGCCTTGCCCTTTTAGGAGGCTTGCTCCTGTGTTTGTTTCGGGGCCGAGAGTCTTTGAACTCTGTCCCCAGGGCCTTGCCCTTCCAGGAGGCTTGCTCCTGTGTTTGTTTCGGGGGCGAGAGTCTTTGAACTCTGTCCCCAGGGCCTTGCCTTTCCAGGAGGCTTGCTCATGTGTTTGTTTCGGGGGCGAGAGTCTTTGTACTCTGTCCCTAGGGCCTTGCCCTTCTAGCAGGCTTGCTCCTCTGTTTGTTTCAGGGCCGAGAGTCTTTGAACTCTGTCCCCAGGGCCTTGCTCTTCCAGGAGGCTTGCTCCTGTGTTTGTTTCGGGGGCGAGAGTCTTTGTACTCTGTCCCCAGGGCCTTGCCCTTTATCTTTGTCGTTGGTAAGCACTGAGGGAGATAAATACTCAAAAATAATATTTCTTTAGATTCATCACATTCCACGGTCGCGTTACAAGTTTTCCCTCCATATCTTCTAATCTATATGACCCGGTGCCTCAGATAGATATCACTTTATAAGGCCCTTCCCAGTTAGGTCTCATTTTTCCTTCTGTTGGGTCACGGGTATTGGCCGTTACCCATTTGAGGACCAGATCGCCGATTCAGAATTCTCGCGCCTTGACCTTTTTGTTGTACAGTTGAGAAATCTTTTCCTGGTACTTGGTTATTCTTAAGGCGGTTGTCTCCCTTTTTTCTTCCACCAGATCCAAATCAAGTCCCAGTTGACGGTCATTTCCCCCCGTGTCGAAAGCTTGAGTCCTTATGGTCGGGAGTCCTACCTCAAGAGGTATGATGACTTCCATTCCGTAAGCCAGGGAGTATGGGGTTTCTCCTGTCGAGGACCGAGGTGTGGTCCTGTACACCCACAAAATGTTTAATAGCTCATCCGCCCATTTTCCCTTGGCTTTCTCCAACCTCTTCTTGATTCCACTGATAATTTTTTTGTTGGAGGCCTCTGTCTGCCCGTTGGCTTGAGGGTAGGCAGGGGTGGAGTAGAAATTACGGATTTCGAGTTGCTCACAGAAAGACTTGAAACGCCCGCCGGTGAATTGAGTCCCGTTATCCGATACCAGTGCCCAGGGAATCCCGAATCTGATGACTATGTTCTCCCAGACGAACTTCTTAGCATCTATGTCGTGGATGTGAGTCAACGGCTCCGCCTCAACCCACTTGGTGAAATAATCTGTGGCCAAAATCAGGAACTTCCTGTTTCCAGGAGCCTTGGGCAGGGGCCCAACTAAGTCGAGTCTCCACTGGGCGAATGGCCAAGGGCTGGTCAGGGGGTGCAAGTCCCCCGCGGGTTGCCTGATTGCAGGGGAGAACCTCTGATATTGGTCGCATTTCTGGACGTATGCGCGCGCATCCCTTTGCATTCGCGGCCACCAATATCCCTGAGACATGATGCGGTGTGCCATCGATCGCCCCCCAGAGTGCCCCCCGCATATTCCTTCGTGTACCTCATAGAGAAGGTCTTCCATCTAGTCTTCTTGGACGCATAACAAGTAAGGTCCTGAGAAAGACCTCCGATACAGCTTCTGATCTGGAGAGACCCAAAATCTCGGGGCTTTGAGTTTTATCTTCCTTGCCTCTTTTGAACACTCCGGGAGATCTCCTGTTGTTAGGAACCTGAGAAAGGGATCAATCCAGCTGGGCGACTTGTGTTCGTCCTGGACGGCCATTGCCTCGAGGGCATGGTCTATGCAGGATGTGGGGAGATATTCTATGGTGATCCTGCGTGACTGAGAGGACTCCACTGCCGAGGCTAGGCAAGCCAGGGCGTCGGCGTGCGTGTTCTTCTCTCGGGACACTTGTTTAATCTCAATCCTTCCGAATCTTCGGATCACAGTTGTCGCCTGGAGATGGTAAGCCTTCATCCTAGGGTCCCTTGTCTCAAACTCTCCGTTAACTTGGTTGACCACCAGCATGGAATCACAATGCACGATCAAGTCCGTAACTCCAGCTGCCTCAGCTAACCGAAGTCCTGAGATGAGGGCCTCGTATTCAGCCTCATTATTTGATGCTTTGAATCCCAGCCGAACGGCCTGCTCTGCGACAATCCCATCTGGAGAGATCAGCAAGATACCGATCCCAGACCCCTTACTATTTGACGAACCGTCCATACACAAAAGCCATGGCGATCCTTCACAATTCGTTGGAGAGGCTATGTCGAGAGGAGGCGGTCTTTCTAGAACGGGATGCTCCCCGGTAAACTCAGCTATGAAGTTCGTCAATACCTGACCCTTTACCGCAGTTCGAGGTTTGAAATGAATGTCGTGTTCCCCCAACTCCACTGCCCACTTGGAAATCCTTCTGGAGAGCTCCGCTTTCCTCAAAATGGCCTTTAAGGGCTGATCGGTAAGGATGGTAATTGGGTGTGCCTGAAAATAATGCCTCAGTTTTCTTGCAGTGGTGACCAGAGATAGAGCTAATTTCTCTAGGGGCAGGTATCTTGTCTCCGCGTCCAGGAGCGCCTTGCTTATGTAATAAATCGGCTTCTGGCGGTGCTCATGCTCACGAATAAGTACCCCGCTTATCGCAAATTCAGACACGGCCAAGTACAAGAAGAGCATTTCCCCCTGGATGGGGATGGATAAGGTCGGGAGAGTCCTTAAGTATTCCTTGATTCCAGCCAAGGCGTCTTCGCACCCCTGGCTCCACATATCCTTTCCAGCACTCTTGATTGCTCCGAAAAAGGGTTTGCATTTGTCTGAGGAGCGTGAGACGAAACGGTTAAGTACTGCTAGCATTCCCGTGAGCTTTTGGACTTCTCGGACAGTTCGGGGGCTCCGGATGTTAGGATCGCTTGAATCTGATCCGGGTTAGCTTCGATCCCTCGTTGGCTGACCAGATATCCGAGAAATTTACCCGATTCTACTCCGAAAATGCACTTTGCCGCGTTTAACTTCAGCCCGTACTCCCTGAGGGTGGAGAAGGTATCGGCCAAATCTGCCAGATGATCACAACTTCGTTTGCTCTTTACCAGCATATCGTCAATGTAGACCTCCATGGTGTTGTCGATCTGCTTTTTGAACATCCGGTTCATCAGTCTTTGGTATGTCGCCCCAGCGTTCTTTAGTCCAAACGGCATCACTTTGTAACAGTAAACTCCTTTCGGAGTGATAAACGCCATTTTTTTCTGATCTGGGGGATGGAGAGGGATCTGGTGATATCCCGCTCGGGCATCCAGGAAGTCCATGCGTTCATATCCGGCAGTGGCATCCACTAGCTGGTCCACCTTTGGTAGGGGGTAGTCATCCTTGGGACATGCCTTGTTTAGATCTGTGAAGTCTACGCAGACACGCCATTTCCCCCTTCTTCTTCGCGCAAACCGTATTAGATAGCCATTCTGGGAACTGTATCTCCCGAATGGCGTTGGCCTTCAGGAGTTTGTCGATTTCTTTGTTGACCGCGCAGGCGTGATGCGGGGCCATGCGTCGTGGCTTTTGTTTGACTGGCTTGTGCGTCGGGTCAACATGCAGCTTGTGCGTGATTATCTCGGGGTCTACCCCCGTCATTTTCATTGCGTTCCAAGCGAACACGTCCGCATTTCCCCTTAGGAACTCAATCATCTCCTCCTGTTCGGCTGCGGGCATTGCAGTTCCAACTAAGAAATATCTTTCTTCTTCTCCCTCCATCAAGGGTACCTTCCGGAGGTCCTCCACCGACCGCTCAGTTGGGTCTATTCGGGGGTCATCCATTCCTGGACGCCCGGACTGTGATTGCTATTTTTCCATGATCTCTTCCGGTGCTCGTCCCTTTTCTTGGGTGAACGCCCCGGCTCTAACAGCTGAATAAAAATAATTTTTTGCGGACGCTTGGTCCCCCCGGATCTCCATGATACCTTCTGGCGTGGCAAATTTTAGTTTCTGGTGGTAGGTGGAGTGCACCGCTCCCAACGCATGCAGCCATGTTCGCCCCATGATCACGTTGTAGGGAGAGTCCGTATCAATTACGACGAACTCGGTGTTGATGATGAAGGGACCCGTGACAACTGACAATGTGATTTTGCCTACGGGCAGGGCGAACGAGCCGTTGAATCCGATGAGAGGTGTTTTGACCTTGGTGAGGTCCTTGAGGCCAAGACCCATCCGTTTTAAAGTCTCGGAGTACATCACTTCCGAGGAACTTTCAGAGTCTATCAACACCTTTTTGACGTCGAATTTTCCTATCTTCAGGGTCAAGACAAGGGCGTCGTTATGAGGAGTCACTACGCCTGTCAAGTCCGCGTCCGAGAACGTGATGCTTGGCTCACCAGTCCTGGCCCTTTTACTTGGTGGCCCTCCATCATCCTCGGCCACCTTCCTTGTAAAAGCTACCCTCTTGAGGTCGGACTCGAGTTCCTTGGACGTGGGGCGATCCAGGGGACATACATGGATGACATCTATGACGTTGTTTGGTTCCTCGGTCGGGGCAATGGTGTGTCTCTCTTCTGGCTTGGGCTCTATGTATTCTTTCAAGTATCCGTCTCGGACCAATTTCTACAAGAACGATTTGTACACCCTGCAGCTTTCGGTGCGATGTCCGAAATCCCGGTGATAGGAACACCTAACCCTTTGATCACGGGTGGAGGGATCGCTCTGCATCCTGGGCGGCCATTTGAAGAACAGCTCGTGCTTGATCTTATGGAGCAACTTGAAGATGGGTTCTTTGAACATAGTGTGAACTCCTTTGGACGAACCCCTGGAGGGGGTAGCAACCCCTTTCGGGGAGTATCTTCCCGCTCCCTCTCTTTTCTCTTAGATTGCAGGGTTCGGCCTTTGCTGTTTCCTATCTCGTCTTCGATCCTTGAGTATTTGTTTATCCGGGCCATCAGCTCCCCCATATCCGAGGGAGTCTTCTTGGTCAGGGATCGGTACAGGTTCGTGTCCCTCGCCAGGCCGAGCCGAAAAAACGCCGCTGCCATGACTTCCGAGCAGCCTTCTACCTCATTAACCTCTTCCCAGTATCGGATGACATACTGGCGAAGGGTCTCGGATTCCCTACTTCTGAGGGTCAGCAATGATCCAACGTCTTTGGGGCGCTTACTCCCCGTAATGAATCGAGCCAGGAACTGCCTCGTCAATTCCTTCCACGACCCAATACTATTTGGGGGAAGCGCCTCGAACCACTTCATCGCAGAGTCCCCCAAGCTCATTGGAAATACTCGGCAGAGAAACCGTTGGTCCGAATGATAGAGGGACATCATCTGTTTGTATTGCCTGAGATGGGCTTCGAGATCGGACCGCCCGTCATAAGTTTTGAACCTCGGCACGACGAACTTTCTTGAAATCTCCATCTCTCCGATCTCCCTGGTGAAGGGTGTTTGTATGACCTCGTCTTCGACCTCATCTTGGACAGCCTTACTCTTTTTCCTGGATTCCAGCCAGGCTCTGAGATCAATTTCCTCCCTGACGGGATGTCTTCTGAAGTCCTTGAGTTCATCAATGGGCCCCTCATTTCCTGGGCGCCGTGCGGATAGGGTAGAATCCTCCTCGGACTCATCCCCCTCCCTCCGTCTAGACAATCCTCGCCGGAGGTCGTCCAGGGCTAATGATCTTGCCTTCCTTGAATAGTCGTTAGGAAGGTGCTCGTTGGCTCTCGGTCGCTTTGGAGCCCGGGAGCTTTCTGCCTTGTTGTTTAGATAATTCCTTAGATCCTTCGTTTCCGCCTCTCGGCGGGGAGCCCATGAGAGAGGAATGAGTTCCTCGACCCTTCGCCGGAGGCGGCAAATTCGTTGAGCCGGCTTACGACGTTTACATTGTCCTTTTCCAGCTGTCGTAATCTATCGCCAAACTTTTCTTCGATCACCTCCGCCAGCTGACGAGCCAGGGGGGCTGATCCTCCTGACCTAATTCCCATACTGGTTTGAGGGGTAACCCCTCTTGACTGAGTGGAGGCATTTTTATTCCCGTCAGTGTGATCCCTTCCTCCGTGGTGACAGAGAGCTTGTAATTCGAGACTTCTTTGGTGGGGACCTTTCCCTTTTTGTCGAGTGTTCACCATGGTCACTGTTCTTTATAGAGAAAAAACTAGGAAAACTAGTCGTTTTCCACAGACGGCGCCAGATTGTGCGTGTAGGATCTTGCACAATATAAAAAACGAGAACAGATCTCTCCCTTGGTGAACTCGAGTGAGTCAGTTGAGTGGTCAACCACGCTGCTTGGGACAACCTGTGATGTCCGGTGGTAACCTGGAACGGCAACGGGAGACCCTCGTGGATTGAAGGAACGATCCAGTAAGGCTGGAGAAAGGTTCCTAGAACAAAGAAGAACAAGTTAGAAGGGCGCCGGAGTGTTTTCCGGCGTATTCCCTCCGACGATCAAGTCAGTCTTTGAGAGAGAGAGGAAGAAGAAAACACTGAGTGTGTATTGTAGCAAAGGTTTTTTGTTGCATACCGTCTTGCCTTTTACAAGGAGTATTTATACCTCAAAATCTCATGATTGCTGTCAGTGTTGTCAGTAGGTGATCATTAGGTACAGGCAGTGTGCGCACTGATTCTGATGAGGAATGTCTTATCTTCTTTAACTGCTCGGAGTCCCGAGCAATCAATGCTGTGTCATTGGGCTACCGACTGTCCAATGAGCTCCACTCGGGGAGGATGCAATAAATGCCCAGCCTTAGAGACATTTATTGCCTTTCAATTCCGAGCCTTACCGCATTGAATGCGGTCTCATCAAGGGAATGATGTAATTAAATGTTTGCTTTCCCAAGTCACGTGTCAGCAAGGGCATGCGGTCTTTCTGTCTCTGATGTGACACAATTTGCCACGCGTCCATCCCTCATTGGCTGTGGACCTTGCCTTTCTGTGCCTTCTGACACCAATTGTGTAAGACGAGACCATGATAGCTAACCTAGACTAGCTTAGGCTAATGACCTGTACATCAATAGCTTATACTGGAGCAGAGAAAAGGCATCCTGGATGGGGGTACATCTCGGTATCGAGGAGAGGTATATCTCGAGCCGAGGGGAGTTGTACATGGCGACCGAGGTACCATATCAGACCGAGGGATACATGTCGGTTCGTAAAACATACTTGACCATGTCAAGTACCTCGGGGGGCGAAGGAGTTGTAAGCTGATGGTACGTGATCTCAGTAACAGGATTTTTAGTGACGCTGAGGACACGTGTCTTCATCTTGTAGTATTTCAGAAAAGTCCCATCACTTTCCTTGAACGAAGGGCCGACAGTAATTGATGAAGAGATGGATGGTGAGCTTTCATGCTTTCTTCCCCACATATTAGCATTCGAGTGTTGGAAACTCAAGTATTTCCAACTGTTATGTAGTGAATTAAAAGTCCATGCTCAGTACAAAGACAAGAATATAGCTTTTTGCAAGCAAGTCTTTCTGGGCCACTTCATGAAAGTTGAAGTCGGTCCTAAATCAGTGGAGAGATCGAAAAACTGATAGAAAGCTTCACCTGATTTTTCCACTGATAGGTCACGTAATCAATTGAAGTCTTTTGATAAAAGACTTAACTAGGCTATTTTGGGTATGAGTGTGAGCAATTGGATGCTCAACATCAATCTCGATAGACATATAATAATCGTCAAATGTTTGGGATATAAATTCATCAGCGTTCTCAAGATAAATTATTTTGATGGGATAATCTAGGAGTTGCGCCCACAATCGGATTATTTTGGCAACGAAATGTTCCACATGATGGATGAATAGACCCACTTATATCCCTTTGAATTCATTGAAGAAAAATTGGGGATTCAACATTGACCTTTACAGGAGATGGTCTAATTATAAACTTACCTTGTGAGCATGTAGTACATGGATAATCACTAGCCAAAAGAATCTTCTAGTTCTTTAATGGATACCCATGCGAGCTATTAATGATCCGATGCATCATTATTGATCTTGGGTGACCTAGTCGATGTTTTTGGAGCAGTGAGCTTTGTACTCATCACATTATTTGATTTAATCGTTCTTATGGTCGTATGATACAACCCATAAGAGTAAGCGAGAAATTTCTCTAATATCAGCTTCTAGCTAGAATTAATACTTGTAATACAAAGATATTATGTATTACCGTCATTCATAGTCTCAATATAAAATCCATTACAACATATATCTTTAAAACTCATTAGATTTCTTCTAGATTTGATTGAATATAAAGCCTTGTTGATTTTGAGTATTGTTCCATTTGGTAATACAAATACTGTTCTTCTGGAGTCTTCAATTAGATTTGTTAGATCCCGTGTGTTTTATAAATATAAATGATATTAACTTACTAGTATTTTTAAAATAATTAAAATGATGAGAGAAATTTCAAATTGTTGTTAAAAGAATAGTCGCGTAAGTTTGAAGTACGAATGTATTGACTTTTGTGTCAAATTTATTTTTTGCCGGTATTTAAGATTGATAAAGGTAACTAATTAAATATATCAATATTTTTAGGTCAAAATAATATTACCATTGAATCTGGAAGGTACGAAAAACTTAGAATGGATGCTTAGCTTATATAGCGGTTCGGAAGGGTAAAATAGTAATTTTAGTGTTTCGAGTGTAAATTAATTTTAGTTTTGAGATAAATCGTAAAAATAAATATTTTTAGATTAAAATAACATTAAAAATGAATCCAGAACATCGAAAAACCTTAGGATAGTCATATGGATCAAAATTGAAATGTTTAGTGACAAAACTGTAATTTTAAAAAAAACCAAAATTTCAGCCCATAAACTGTAAAAATTCGGAACTGCTGTGTTTAAAACATAGATTTTAGCCCCTTTTCTTCCATTCTTTCGTTCCACTCTCACCCAAAACCTTTTAGAACCCTAGAAGAAGATAAAGAGAAAGAGAAAAGAGAAGAAGAAAGTCTCAAAAACTTGGGTTTTGCTTGAAAATCCTAAGAATTTCTCTTGGAATTCTTGATTTTCAGGTAGAGTTTCTCTCTCTCTTACATTTACAATGTGCATCTCATTTATTTTCTTTAGTTAAAGCTTACTATGTGTTGGATGACAAAATATTTGTTATAAACTTTGATTTAGTGTTGAACATGCCACAGATTGTGAACCTACATGCATAAAAATAATTTTTGTGCTATGAATTTGAAAACTTAGTTTGATTTTAGTTATGAGTATTTGATTAAACTTATGATTTTTGGGTTTTGAAGTATGGTATAATCTTGTACATAATATATATTAGATATTCTCTTTTAAATAAAAATAATTTTGTGGTGGGTTTCAAACCTTAGTTTGATTTTAGTTATGATATTTGATTAAACTTATGATTTGGAAGTTTTGAAGTATGTTTTGGTTTTATACATAATATATATGATTTATTCTCTTGGAATTGATTTTTTGCTTTGAAAATGCAAATTTTTGATAAAATGTCAAGGTTATTACATGAGTTTTTTTAAAAAGATTTATGGATATAGAAAATAATGAGTTTTTAAAAAATGTATGGTCGATACTAACAGACAGAGAGTTAGTAGACGGTTGGGCCTATAGAGTGGGCTGCCAAAACGGCTACAAGTTCTAAGGGGGATTGGTTATGGTAGTGGTTTTTGGTGATGACCTATGTAGTGTCACAAGTTATGTCATACACATTTCCCTTAAAAAGCAAGAAATGCAATGAGACCCTAGGGTGCAAGACCCAAAAAGTTTCTCAGAGAAGGTTCATGCGTGAACCGGTGTGACTGATTACATTGTCCATATGCGAGGCATGCATGATATTTGCTATGATGGTTTGACTTTAATTTATACATTGTATATTTCTAATGTTGAGGTGTTGGAAGATTTTTATAAATATTTTACTTATTATCTTGTACCTGTATATAATTATAAATAGCTTTCGTTATTTATTTGTATGATTTGTGGAGTGTTGATTTTTAAAACTTTGTAAATGTTTGGGAAAATGATTATCCTACTGAATGTATGGTTGCTCATTCCTTACTAATATTTTTAGAGACTAGCATGCATCCTGGGGTATTGGTGATGGAATACTTGTGGGAGCTTGGACTAGAAAGAATCTTTTTTGGAACTTTTTTGTATTTACCTTTAGAACTTATGTAAAAATGTTAGCACTCAAGCATTGTGTTTAAAAAAGTTGTCTTGAGATCTTTATAGTGTACACTTGATCATCTCATAGAGGGATTATTATTTTGGATATTGTAATGTAAAGTTATGACTTTGGGGTACTAAGTTGTGGTATATATTGGTGTTGGATGTATCTAGGTTTGGGAGGACTTCGGGGGCCTCTAATTGCCACCCCGGATTTAGTTGGATTATATTTTTGATGGAGGAATGTTGTGGATATTTAGCAAGTTTAAATTATGTTATGCTCTCACAGGGATGCTCTTACTAGCTAGTTGGAAGCCCAATTTTCAAAGGAAACTCTGCCAAAATTTTTAAAAAAAGAAAAAAATGTTTGATAAAACCAAATGTTCATTTCATTCAATTATTATTGTAAACCGGCAAGAGAATTTGGGGGTAAATATCTCTTTTTATTTAATCACGGTTTAATGAAAATTAGGGCGTGACAAGATTTGCAGAACCTTATATTGTATTTACATTAACTTTAGCTAATGTCAATTTTGAGAAAAATCTTTTATCTTGAAGAATAGTGTGCGTTGTACCACTATCTACCAAACATGCATCTTCAAGATTTGCTGTCATTAGTAGTGGCTAATCACATGTGAACCAAATTGTCAATGCCTTCATTTAATTGCATATACAAATATTAGATTAAGTAAAGATATTTATCTCTTTGATCAGGTATATATATCTTATAGTATACAGACTAAAGAAAATAAGATTATTTCTTCTAAATTTTATATGACTCAAACAAATATCTCGCAATCTCTTCCTTACTATCTCCTGTGTAATCTTATTCTTTATGTAATAATAGTTTTATTTTTCCTTTATGTATTACTTTATCATTGCGGTCACAATTCTTTCAAAATTGTTTATATAATATTTGTCAAAAAAGCACTTGTAATTTATAGTGGATTTTTGTTATGGTAATTTCAAAGTATCCGTATGCAATTTTTTTTTTTTTTTTACTAATATCATTACAACAGCTAGATAAAAGATTTGAATAGGTGAACTCCACTCCCTCGAGGCGGGGTTAACCATCTCGGTTAAACTCGTAGGTCTGCATAGATTCGACAAACAAAAATATATAAACATGCTTTCATAATAAATTACCAATGATAGGATAAGCAATATGGCGTTAATCAAGATGGACATTCCTATCATCAATACAGTAATCAATGCTAGTACCATGATCAACAAGAAAATCTAAAATATCAAAATGAGTTATATCTGCTGGTTCATTTTGATGATCAGTACAATGTATTTCTACCCTCTTGCCTTTATCATTTATTGATGACTCATAAAGATTCACTAAATGTCTGGTTGTGCGAAAGATACGTGACCCATATCCTTTCATCCCACACCTATAGCAAACTTCCTCGTGGACTTTGGGATGTTTATTCTATAAACCCTTCTCCTTGCCAGGCCTTGTACCTTTATTTGCCCATTTCTGGTGGTAAGGTGGATTTGTGTGACCATTACGATACCAAGTGTTTTGTCTGTAACCACGACAATGACCACGACCCCGACTTCAACTCTGACTTCGATCACGACCATGATGCGAGGTGACATTCACCTTAGGGAATGTGGCATTCACTTCAGGAAATACTTTTGATCCAATCAAGCGGTCGTTGTGGTTTTTCATAAGAAGCTTATTATTTTTTTCGACAACAAGAAAACATGCTATCAGATCAGAATATTTTTCAATTTTATGATCCCTATATTGCTACTGCAGAAGCCAATTAGTGGAGTGGAATGTTATGAATGTCTACTCCAACTTTGCATAGTTTCGGTTGTGAAGTGATTTTGAATACTGCCGAATTATACTTGCACTTTTAAAATCCTGAAACCTCAAGTGTTGTCATTCACTACGAGCATATGGAAAAATATTAGTCTTTTAATGGTCATACCTTCCTTTCAGATTGTCCCAGAGATTTAGTGGATTATTTTTTGTTAGATATTCATTTTTCAATCCTTCATCAAGATGACAACAAAGAAAAATTAAGGCTCTCGTGCGATCTTGTGTGGATGCGGTAATCATTGCTGCAATTGTGTCCTCAAGTTTCATGGCAGTTAGATGAGTCTTAGCATCAAGGTCCATGCCAAATAATTATTTCCAATAATGTTGATGGCGGTAAATTCGAGTTTTGAGAGGTTAGACATTACTATAAATGACAAAATGTAATGACACATTTAGAATTTAATAAATAATAAATAAATAAGCATGACAATAAATTGTATGAAACTACTAATGAAACCAATATTCATGAATTATGGGCATCAATTAAATTCATGGATATATTATGATAATATTTTATCAATAGCTGCTAACACATAAATTTCAAATGTAAATAAATGACTTGTAACAAAAGTCAACAATAATTAAAGTTAATAAAATTTTATGGCAAAGTCTGCAAGACTTTTATGAATTGTAAATATTATTCCAAAGTAATCAAGAGTTTTGAAATCTACAGGATTTCTATAACTTATAAAATTGATCCGAAGTCTTTAGGATCTTTACAAAATTTTTTTTCCAATAAACTCATAGATCAAATGGCAAATATTAAATTGTAAAGAAAGCTTGCACGATCAATAGATAATATTCAAGGCTTACCGTTATTTAACTTACTTTGAAATTCTTTCGAAAAATGGAGCTTCGAAATTCTTTAAAATAATTTAT
The DNA here is from genome assembly GCA_963454935.2 of Ilex paraguariensis. Classification (NCBI taxonomy): domain Eukaryota; kingdom Viridiplantae; phylum Streptophyta; class Magnoliopsida; order Aquifoliales; family Aquifoliaceae; genus Ilex; species Ilex paraguariensis. The sequence continues at coordinate 423,815 of CAUOFW020002502.1, read as the reverse complement.
TTCATTCACTCTTTCTTTTCTTTTCAATGTGTTAATACAAGTCCAAAATGTATCCTTACATAGGCAAAGAATATGCCTGGTAGGAGGGGCAGTTAGGGGTTGGGGATGGTAGAAATAATAGTAGTAGTAATGGTAGTGGATCATCCATCACATGCCAATGTTTCATAACATTTGTCAAGTTGTAGAGATAATTCAATTGCATTTAGGTGATCTCAGAATGGTCTTAGAGAGAATAAGATGGCAACAGGGAATTCAAAGTCAAGTCTACTTACAAGTTACAAAACAAATGAGCATTTTCCTTGAAAGAAGAGTAGATAGTAATTGATTAATTGATGGATAGTGAGCTATGCTTTCTTCCACTCATTTTGTATTTCCATTCCTTGTGTGCTGAAAGACTTAAAAGTCTATTCTAAGTAAGGGGTAAGGATCAACTTGAGTACCTTACCTCCATAAATATTGGCCATTGATTTTGAATTGGATTTATTTGCAAACATGGATTGAAAAAACAATGAAGTAATAAAATCATAGAATAAGCAAGTTATACTCTTCACGCATTCTAATTATCTAAAAATTAGTGGTAATACCAAAAAAGTGCTTCCACCTAACTAGTAAATACAATGACAAGAATATAGTTTTTTTTGCAAGCAATGGTCTTTTTTAGTCATTTAATGGAAGTTGAAGCTAGTCCTAAATCATTGGAGAGATCTAAAAATTGATAGAAGCTGCTGCACCTGAATTTTCAAACTTGATTAAACATTTTCCAATCAGTGGAGACAACCAGCAAGACTAAGTTATCAATATTAATACATATTTTTGCACATTAAATTATAAAACTCTGATTTTCTTGTCCCAATCCTCCTTTTCTTCGCCAATTTTTCAAAAAATTGTCATGAATTGGCTATACTTTGTAATTGTAGAAGAAGTATTATTGATGCATCAGTAAGGACAATAACCATCAATTCCTTATAACACCATAATGAATTAGTTAAATTATTGATTCATAGAACATAAACCTATTAAACTCCTCAACATAAGATAGTATATAGCTTTTTCATGTCCTCTATAATGTAATATTGTTCTAACATTCTCTAGGACAACCCAAAAAGATGTTTGTTTTTTTTTTCTTCCAATCAATTAATTACCCGCAAGCAAGAAATCATGGAACAACAATAAGAACAAACACAGGTAGCCAACATCAAAGAATAAGATCTTGATCATTTCAGGTGGGATGTGTCTGGAGTTAACAAATTTAAAGGAAAATCATTTAAAAGCAATTGACATATGATGGAGAGACTATCTGGGTATTTTGGATATCTATCTCATCATAACTACGTAGTTTGATTATGAACCATTTCCTTTTTCTTATTCCTGTGTGTTTTAACTTTCGAAATCAAGTTTCTTATAATTAAGTTTCTTTTAATTTTGTATATTATGAATTTTTAAGTGCTCACATTACCCAATGAGATGCAAATTAGAGCACCTTGTTGTGATGAGATATTCGCATGCTTGCATTGCCATAATGAATCTAAGATTAAGTTCTTCCTTTTTCTTTTTTTTTTGTTCTGGAGTTAACCAAAAAAAAAAAATTATGGTATTTTTCTCTTTATACAATTACCATATTTAGTAGTAGATTACATTTGATTTTGTTTGGATAAAAATTTTGTTTAGCATTGAACATAATTCACTATAGTTAACTAAATTTCAATAAATGATACTACTAAAAATGCACCACCTCCTCTTCTCTCTATGTCTCTGTTTTTTATTACTGAAAATATACCCCTTCATCTCTTTCTCTATCATCCATTTAGCAGTCGGCTATCATCTACTTAACAACACATATGAAAAATGTGACAGGATTCTTGGTTATTCTCAATACAATGATGTAGGTTTGACGATGGGTGGCTCTAGAAAAATCTGGAAATGGTCCATGTGCAACACATATGTGCATCAACTAGTAATTAAATAAAGCCCAAGGAGATGTATGTAACAACATACCTTTGGTCCAATGGTACTTCTTGTTTTATGAAAGATTTTCCATCCAAAAGAGATGTATGTAACAAACTAAACTAAAATCGACATATTTTATTTTCACAATCTACATCCGATTTGTTAAAAATCAAAAAATCAAACAGATAGTTTGATCCAATATGAATAATTGAATTAAACTAAATTTTGGCAAAAACACATCTAAATTCAAGTTAAATTCATTAAATAATCACTCAATTTCATTGTATATTTACGTACATGAATATATTTTAGGTCCAACTATTATTGATTCGGATATTGAAATTTTTAAATCCCTAGAATATGATGTCATAGATTAACATTATCAATAAAAAATAGTACTCTAGAGGGCAAGATGCCAAAGAAATTTAAATTTTCACGTGTGTTTCAAAGACTATAATTTTTCTCTAAAAAAAGGTTAGAGTAAAACACTCTACCACTAGGGTTAGGGCCGTTTTCTCTTTACTTTTTCCTAGTCATGAGTTCTTCACAAAATGCTATCCAAATTCCCCCAAAACCTCTAGATAAGCCACAATCATATGCAATTTTGTTTAAACAACCCTTATAATCGATCATGGAAGAGATTTCACCTCTAGTGTTGTCATTCACTCCGAACATATGGTAAAATAACAGAATTTTGATGGTCATACCTTTGTTTCAATTTGTTCCAAAGATTTAGTGGATCATTTTCTGTAAGATATTTATTTTTCAATCCTTCATCAATATGACAACGAAAAAAATTAAGGCTCTCACGCAATCTTGTGTGGATGCGGTATTCTTTGCTACAATTGTGTCCCCAAGTTTCATGGCAATCAGATGAGTCTTAGCATCAAGGGCCCGTGCCAAATAATTATTTTCAGTAATGTTGATTGCGGTAAATTCGAGTTTTGGGAGGTTTGGCATTATTATAAATGACAAAATGTAATAAAGCATTTAGAATTTAATAAATAATAAATAGATGAGCAAGACAATAAATTGTATGAAACTACTAATGAAACCTGCTCAAATATTCATGAATTATGGGCATCAATTAAATTCATGGATGTATTATGATAATATTTTATCAATAGCTACTAACACATAAATTTAAAATGTAAATAAATGACTTGTAACAAAAGTAGTCAACAATAATTAAAGTTAATAAAATTTTATGGCAAAGTCTTCAAGACTTTTATGAATTGTAAATATTAATCCAAACTCATCTAGTCTTTTTAAATTTGCAGGATTTCTAAAACTTATAAAACTGATCCGAAATTTTCAGGACTTCTATAACATTTTTTTTTCAATAAACTTATAGATCAAATGGCAAATATTAAATTGTAAAGAAAGTTTTCACAATCAAGGATTACTGTTCTTTAACTTTGAAATTCTTTCAAAAAATAGTCTTTCCTTTTACCTTATTAGAGACTCGTGCTGATAACGTGTTGTGAAAACGTCAAAATATTAACAAAATATAATAAGAATAATGCGCAAAATATATTTAAAATAAGTTCTTCAGGAACTTAATATATTAATGTATTGATCTTCAGGATCACATTTTTCCTTTTCTTTCTTATTTCATTTGCCCTTTCTTTTCTTTTCAGTGTGTCAATACAAGTCCGAAATGTATCCTTTCATAGACAAAGAATACACCCAGTAGGAGGGGCAGTTGGGGGTTGGGGATGGTAGAAATAATAGTAGTAGTAATGGCAGTGGGTCACCCATCCCATTCCAATGTTTCATAACATTAGTCAAGTTGTGGAGATAATTGAATTGCATTTGGGTGGTCTCAGAATAGTCTTAGAGAGAATAAGATGGCAACATAGAATTCAAAGTCAAGTCTACTTACAAGTTACAAAACAAATGAGCATTTTCCTTGAAGGAAGAGCAGACAACAATTGATTAACTAATGGATAGTGAGCTTTCATGCTTTCTTCCCCTCATTTTGTATTTCCATTCCTTGTGTGCTGAAAGACTTAAAAGTCTATTCTAAGTAAGGGGTAAGGATCAACTTCAGTACCTTACCTCCATAAATATTGGCCATTGATTTTGAATTGGATTTATTTGCAAACATGGATTGAAAAAACAATGAAGTAATAAAAATCATAAAATAAGCAAATTATACACTTCACGCATTCTTATTATCAAAAAATTGCGTACACCTAACTAGTAAGTACAATAACAAGAATATACCTTTTTACAAGCAACAGTCTTTTTTAGTCATTTGATGAATGCTGAAGCTGGTCCTAAATCATTGAAGAGATTTAAAAACTGATAGGGATTGCACTTGACTTTTCAAACCTGATTAAAAATTTTCCAATCAGTGGGGACAACCAGCAAGACTAAGTTTGCCTTAATCACTATCAATATTAAAACATATTTTTGCACATTAAATTCTAAAACTTGGATTTTCAACAAATTATCATGAATTGGCTATACTTAATAATTATAGGAGTATTATTGATGCATCAGTAAGGATAATGACCATCAATTCCTTATAACACCATAATGAATCAGCTAAGTTAATGATTCGCAGACCATAAACCTACTGAATTCCCCAACATAAGATTGTATACAGTTTTTCATCTCCTCTATAATGTAATATTGTTCGAACATTCCCTACGACAACCCAAATAGATGTCTAATCAAGATCTTATTCTTCGATATTAGCTACTTGTGCTTGTTCTTATTTTTGCTCCATGATTTGTACACCGCAGTTAATTAGTTAATCAGAAAGCAATAAAACACGCTTGTATTTTTGGCTTGTTCTTGAGATTTGTTTACTTTTAATTGTGTGTAGTCCCGAGTGTTGGAACAATATGACATTTCAGAGGACATGAAAAAACTGTTCACAATCTTATACTGAGGAATTCAGAATTTTTTGCTCTATGCCACAGGAAATTGCTTAAGTTGATAAACCATATATAGCTTGTCATTTAAAACCATTTACTCTCGTATGGTCCAAATCAGCACATTGCTTAAATCTTTTTACTTTATTTTTTGAAAACTGAGGAAAATATATCTGTTCACTTCAATCTTCCTGAGCAGCTCAAAATTAGGGTGTGTCATACACATATCGATGGCTAGCCATCACATCCATGCAAATAGTTGAACTCATACACTATGGTGTTATAAGGAAGTAGTGGTCATTTTCCTAATTGAGGCATTAAGAATATCCTTCAACAATTAAAATTATAGCCAACTCGTGATATCTCATTGGAAAAATGGTGAAGAAAAAATAGTATTAACTAGAACGAGAAAACATGAGTTTAAGAATTCAATGTACAGGAATATATCCTAATCTTGATGGTGATTAATTTGCAAATTTAGTCTTTGTTAGAATATTTTAACTAAAAGAGTGTTTTTTATGTGTGGAAACTCAATCCCACATCGACCAAATATCCAAAGATACTTGAGTATATATATATACTAGTGTTATTTAGCCTTTGAATTAAAGAGATCTCTTAGGACTCTCATGTACGCAGGGGTGGGACTAGCGGATGAAATATGGATTTCTAAAATCTACGTACCACACTGGTGTGCCTAGTCCACGACTCGGGTAGTGCCCACTTTTTAATTATTTTTTGTCATTACTTCTACATTAAAATTTCAATTGCTGAATAGCAAAAACCTCCAATGGCTAGTATTTCAACATCCATATTTTTTGAGTTATTATACAATTAAATATAGAAGTAATTACAGTCTATTAAACACATATATCGTTTGTATATATATATATATAGGTGTGTGTGAAGCTTTTGCTTCATTTGATTGTGCAGATCTGAGTGAAATAACAGTCAATAGGCTGGGCTGTTGTATCCTGGGGACGACGTGCTACTATCTTCTGCGCTGTGATTCTTTCATAAAGAGATGTGAATCGTCTTAAGAGAGTGACCTAATCTGCGCCTCACCCTGCCGTTCACTTTATTTGCATCCAATTTTTTCCAACAATTTAAGACGAATTGAACCCAATGGAGAATACTGCGATAGCTACTTCTACTATTTCATATGCTGGATCAAACGATCTTAACGAACCATTTCGATTCGGTGGACAGTTCTTCAAAAGATGGGTGAAGAAAGTTCTATTCTATCTCAAATTGATGAAGGTTGCATGGATTCTCACTACAAGAAATCCAAAGAAGGTGAACAAGGAAGGTATGACTACAGAAGAGTTAGTAGAGCATGAAAAGAATTTAGCACTATGGGAGACTGAGGAAGATAATTGTTACAATTATTTGCTCAATTGTCTTTCCGATGAGCTATATGATTACTATTCCAATTCCTATTCTTCTGCCAAGAAGATTTGGAAAGCTTTGGAAGCGAAGTATGACACAGAAGAAGCAGGGACAAAAAAATATGCTTGTAGCCATTATTTAAATTTCAAATGGTGTAAAATAAATCTGTAATTGCTCAAACACATGAGTTACACATGACTGTTCATGAAATTGTGTCTGAAGGAATCAAGGTAGATAAACAGATGCAAGTTACAGCAGTTATCGACAAAATGCCGAGTTTATGGAAGGAGTATCAAAAGGGACTTCGTCACAAGCAATCTGAATTAAGCATGATGAATCTAATGGCTCGGCTTCGAATTGAGGAAAAGACCAAAAAACAAGACAAGACCAACGACACTAACGAGAATCTCAATGGTAATGGTAATAGAAACAACAATAGGGCACATTTTATCACATCAAATGCTAACATCTCTAAGGGTCAAAATAATAGAAACAATGTCTATTTGAAGCCTAGAGATAATAACATGAAAAGGTTTAATAGGGCTTCAAATAAAAACCATTTTCAAAAGAAATGGAACCAAGCACCAAACCAAGGACCCCCTTCCAAACAAGTACCATATAATAAAAATAATCAGTCAAATAATGGTACTTGTTTTGTTTATGAAAAGTCTGGTCATTTTGCAAAAGATTGTTGTTTTAGAAAATGGGGTTATGCTCCTCAAGCTAATGTGACTGAGGAACCACTTGTGGCCATGATTTCAGAAGTTAATTTTATTGAGAATAGTGAAGGGTGGTGGGCAGATTCTGGAGCTTCCAGGCATGTCTGCCATGATAAATCTTGGTTCAAGTCCATATTTCCTGTTGAAAATGATAAAAAAGTGTTGTTTGGTGATTCACATACTGTGAGTGTTTTGGGCATAGGAGATGTCCAACTCAAATTTACCTCTGGCCGAGTTTTGACCCTAAGAGATGTTCTTCACACTCCTGAAATCAGAAAGAATTTGATTTCTGGTTATCTTCTAAATAAGGCTGGTTTCAAACAAACCATAGAATCTGATCAGTATGTTTTGACCAAGAATGATTCGTTTGTTGGGAAAGATTATGCTTGTGATGGTATATTTAAGCTGAATGCTGAAATGAATTAAACTACTTCTTCCGTTTATATTATTTCTTGTGTGAATATATGGCATGCTCGTCTTTGTCATGTTAATAGCAAATATTTGAAAAATATGAGCCATATAGGTTTATTGCCTAAGTTACACAATAATTTTCAAAAATGTGAATATTGTAGCATGACAAAAATAACAAAACAGACTCATATCAAAGTAGAAAAAAATTCTGAATTATTAGAATTGACACATACGGACATATGTGAATTTGAAGGAATCTTGACTCGTGGTGGAAAAAGATAATTTATAACTTTTATCGATGAATTTTCAAAATACACTTATGTTTATCTTATGAAAAATAAAAGGGATGCTTTTGAAAAACTCACCATTTTTATTAAAGAAGTAGAAAATTGTTTTGATAGAAAAATTAAACGATTTAGAAGTGATAGAGATAGAGTATGAATCACTTGGATTAATTGAATATATACAGTCTTTAGAAATAGTTCATGAAACTACAACACCATACTCTCCTCAATCTAATGGTATAACTGAATGTAAAAATAGAACTTTGATCAACTTAACCAATGCTATGTTAAATAGTTCTAGTGCACCTAAAAATTTGTGGGGAGAAGCAATTTTAACTAGAAATTATGTTATGAATAGAGTTCCTTGTAAACAAAATCTAGTTACTCCTTATGAACTGTGGAGAAAAAGAAAGCCTAACTTAAATTACATTAGAATATGGGGTTGGTTAGCTTATGTTATGATGACTGATCCTAAAATTCCTAAATTAGGAATAAGAGCATCTAGGTGTGTATTCATTGGATATGCACTAGCTAGTAAAACATATAGATTTTTAGACCTAGAGAATAATGTGGTAATTGAATCACTAGATGCTATATTTCATGAAGATAAATTCCCTTTTAAATATAAACATAGTGGGGGTGATGATAATATGCCAAAGTCTAGTGATATTCAAAGTTCATCAATGACCGAAAATATAGAACAAAAAGAATATGAACCTAGAAGGAGTAAGAGGAGTAGAGTAGAAAAAGATTTTGGTTCAGATTACATTGTTTATAATGTTGAAAGGGATCCAACCAACTTACAAGAAGCCTTAACATCTCCCAATTCAGACTTTTGGAGAGAAGCTGTAAATGATGAATATGATTCACTCATAACAAATAAAACATGAAAATTGGTAGATTTACCTCCTGGTTGTAAAACTATAGGTTGCAAATGGGTGTTAAAGAGAAAACTCAAATATGATGGAATGATAGATAAGTATAAGGTGAGGTTGGTAGCTAAAGGTTTTAAACAAAAAGAAGATTTAGATTTATTTGATACGTTCTCTCCTGTCTCTAGAATTACATCCATAAGATTGCTAATATCTATAGCTGCTACACATAATTTAGAAATACATCAAATGGATGTAAAAACAACTTTTTTAAATGGTGATCTAGAGGAAAAAATTTATATGGACCAACCAGAAGGGTTTATTCAACAAAGTCATGAAAATAAAGTTTGTAAATTAACTAAGTCTTTATATGGCCTTAAACAGGCACCCAAGCAATGGCACGACGAAAAATTTGATCTGTGTGTTTTAGCTAATGGGTTTAAGGCTATGAAGCACAGATACTTCAAAAGAGTCAAAATATCCGTATCGGATACTTTTGGATTCGGATACGCGTCGGATACGTACCGAATACGTCTAAGAAGTATCCTAAAATTTTAAAAAAAAATTGATTTTCGGATACAACCGGATACGTTTTGGATACGCGTGGGATACGCCTAGGATATGCATAAGGAAACGGCGGGGTATTACTCAAATTTTAAAAAAGTATAGGGGCACAAGAGCAATATATTTAGGCCCTTATTTGCAAAAAAAAAAAATTATTAAACTAAAAGTCTAAAAGACTAACACCTATACATTTTTCTTCCACAGCTCGTCAAGTCCCCCACTCCCTTCAGTCGATACTCGACGACGATCGTCTCTCTCTCTCTTTTTCTCTCACTCATTCACACTGACGATCGACTGACTCTGATGGTTAGTTATTATTATATATATTTGATAGAAGTGTGATTTACTTTATAAATCGTAATTATTACATTAAATATAATAATAAAATTTTAAAAAATATATATTTTATGGACGTATCCTAATCGTACCCATATATTTTTTTTTATCGTATCCTGTACCCGTATCGTATCGTATCCGTATCCGTGCTTCATAGGTTTAAGGTTAATGAGAGTGACAAATGTATTTACTTAAAGTCTGAAAATGGTGAACATATTATTATTTGTTTATATGTTGATGATCTTTTGATATTTGACACTAGCTTATATGTGATTGAGACTACTAAGACTTTACTAAATAGAAATTTTGACATGAAAAACTTGGGTCAAGCAAATGTGATTCTTGGCATGAAAATCACAAAAAGTGTTGATGGAATTATGCTTGATCAATCTCATTACATAGAAATTTTTTTGAAAAAATATAACTTTTTTGATTGTAAACCTGCTTGCACACCTTTTGATTCAAGCATTCATTTATTTACAACAGTAAAAGAAAGTGATGCAATTAATCAAATAGAGTATGCAAGCATAATTGGTAGTCTTAGATATGCTACTGATTGTACTAAACCTGATGTTGCCTATGCGGTGGGTGTACTTGGTAGATTTACTATTAGACCTAGTATGAATCATTTGAATGCAATATGTCGTCTTATGAGATATCTAAAAAGAACTATACATGTTGATTTATTTATAAGAATTATCCTGCTGTACTTGAAGGTTACTGTGATGCAGATTGGAACACCCTATCAGGTGATTCTATGTCCACTACAGGTTATGTTTTTATTTTAGGTGGTGGAGCCATAAGTTGGAAATCAAAGAAGCAGCAAACTATTGCAAAGTCAACAATGAAAACTGAATTGATTGCACTAGCTTCAGCTAGTGAGGAAGCTGGGTGGCTTCGTGATTTATTGTTTGATATACCTTTGTGGGCTAAACCAGTGCCACCTATGTTAATTCATTGTGACAGCAATGTCGCAATAGGTAAAGTACGTAACAAGTACTATAATGAAAAATCTAGATCTGTGAGAAGAAAACACAGTACTGTGAGATCATACCTAAATAATGGTGTGATCAATGTTGATTATGTGAGATCAACTGACTATCTTGTCGATCCATTAACAAAAGCTCTAGCTAGAGAAAAGATTTGGAGTACATTGAGGGGGATTGGACTCAAGCCCATATCTGATTTACATATCAGGATACCCAACCTAGGGATTGGAGATCCCAAGAACTAGGTTAATGGGACAGACGAATCATAGAGTGACTTGATTTGTGAAACATGTACCAATGAAATTTATATCATTGTTGAAAGTTTATATTCATTGTCCATCCCTATGGTGTAAAGTACATGTGATCTCGTAACGAAAATTTGGAGAATGAAATCAATTTATCTTAATGAGTTCTATAGCCCTTTTTGGGTGGGATATCTTAGTTATGAGAACATCCTTGATAGACTCACCTATATGAGTGTGGAAGACGGACCGCTTCCTATTAGAATTTGGGCTAATTCTCTAGAGCACTCAATAAATTGGGATAAAGTACAAGGTCGAAAATATGCTGGTTTTGGACACCTTGAATATCATGTGTGTGATATGGTTCTACGTACCCTCAAGTAGTCATCGTTTAAAGGTTAAGTCCACTTGGACTTTAGTACGAGAACATTGAAACACTAAGTAAAGATTTAAAGGCATTGCCACTTTTGCAATGCATGATATTCTATTTATTACCCGGTTACTTATATAGTATATCTTTTATTAAAATAAGTGGGGGATTGTTAGAATATTTTAATTAAAAGAGTGTTTTTTATGTGTGAGAATTCAATCCTACACCAACTAAATATCCAAAGATACTTGAGTATATATATATGCTAGTGTTAGCTAGCCTTTGAATTAAAGAGAGATTTTGGAACTCTCACGTGTGCAGGGATAAGACTAGCAAAGGAGATACGAATTTCTAAAATCTACGAACCACACTGGTGTACCTAGTCCACAACCCGGGTAGTAGGTCCCCCTGGCTCGCCTAAATGAAATAAAATATTAACTAGTATTAAACCCACTTTTTAATTATTTTCTATCATTACCTCTATATTAAAATTTCAGTTGCTGAATACCAAAAACCTCAAATGGCTAGTATTTCAACAGTCATATTTTTTTAATTATTATACAATTAAATATAGAAATAATTACAGCCTATTAAACACATATATTGTTTTTGTGTGTGTGTGTGTGTGTATATATATATAAGGTATTTTCAGTATAGAGGGATACAATATCATATCAACTACCTTCTTACAATATAAGTTTCTGGGCAATAATCAAAAAGTGTGTGTAAAGTTTCTGCTTCATTCGATTGTGCAGATTTGAGTAAAACAACGGTCAATAGGCTGGGCTGTTGTATGTTGGAGACAACGTGCTACTACCTTCTGCGCTATGATTCTTTCACAAAGGGGCGCAAATTGTCTTAATAGAACGACTTAGTCCGCGTTTCACCCTGCTGTTCACTTTATTTGCATCCAGTTTTTTCCTACAGTCTTGCTAGTTGTCCCACTGAATGGAGAATTATTAATTACGTTCGAAAGGTCTGGTGTAGTTCCTATCAGTGTTTGGATCTCTCGAATGGTAGAAGACCAGCTTCACCTTTTATCAAATGATTCAAAATGACTGTTGCCTCTAAATGCTAAATTCTCTTCAATTTACTGGGCATGGACTCTGAGTATTTCTATGCCCAACAGTTCAAAATATTGCAGTTTCCAAAGTTTCAATGCTATGTGTGGAAGAGAGCATGAAAACTCACTATCTACATATGTTCATTAGTTTTTGTCTGCCTGTTATTCGAGGAAAGAAAAGCTAATTAACTTCTCCTATGTCTTATAGGTAGAATTGACTTTATATACTACGGTTTTAGCTAACTCTCTCAAAAGACAATACTTAGACCACCCAAATGCAATGGACTCGACTTGAAAGGTCATTACAAAAATATTTCCTTTTTTTTTTTCCTTGGTAGATCAACTACTGTGAGTTCAAATGAAATCCATTGTATATGAGTGGATCCCTCACTAATATACATGGTTGGAGATCTACTAAAAAGAGAAATGTAGAAAAAAGTATAGGAAGCGATTTAAATTCAAATCAAGTTTTAATAGAGAGGGTAATGGTTAAAGACTTGAAACAAAGTCATGATCGTGTAATCAACCTTCAATTCCATTTGGGTGGTCTCAGAAGGTATAGTGAGCAAAGTCAAGTCTACCTTTAAGGCATAGCATGTGAGTTGTTAATTGGCATTTCTTTTGTTTGAAAGAAGGGAAGACAGTAATTGATGAAGAGATGGAAACTGCAGTATTTCTAGTTGTTGTGTAGTGAAAGAGTGAAAGAGTGAAAGCTCATGCCAAGTAAACTGCAGTATTTCCAACGGTATTCTTGGGTAATTGATGAAAGCTGAAGCAGTGGAGTGGAGAGATCCAAAACCTGATAGGAAAACTTTCACAATGTAATTGATTCCTGCATTTTCATTGATGTTCAATACGAAGAAAGACACAAGGGGACCTAAAAGTCAAAGTCTTTGCATCAAAGATAGCTTTTGATGAAGATTCATGATAGCTAGTGGCATAAATGGATTTTGAAGTGGGTACCTATGGGAATGGAATATACATCACAATTGCTGAACGAGGCTGTGGTACAGAAAATATCTTTCCATACAATTCCAAAAAATGATTTCAATTTATTGATCTATTTTTAATGTTGTAAAGATTATTGATAGTAAAACTAATAAAATAAAGAAACTTTTATACGTGTCACCTTTTCATTTGAGATTAAAAAAAGAGGTACAGGACAGTAGCTTTTCAGTTCCAAGTTGGACACCACAATTGCTAGGTAGTATACTCCTTTTTTCTTTTGAGGAAGACTTGCAACTACTTTTGCAATCCATGCTTTTCTTTGATAGTTTCACAGATAACAGTCCCTCAACCCATCAATCAAGAGGGTGAACAAAATGATAATATTTTCAATTTCCATCTATAAATACCTTTCCATGTAGTGCTAGATCCCCAACCTTCTTTCCAACCTTTCACTCGTCACCTTTGTCATAACTCATACAATGAGACCCTCACTATAGAAACCACTCTCCGAGCAGTAAGTCCCATTTCGAGTCTCCTTCATCATTGTCGTCATCCTTGCATTCTTATCATCTTCCTGTTCTGCTACTTTTTCAACAACAAAAATAGTAGGAGAAGGAGGTAAGGAAGCAGCAACTCTATTAACATGGAAAACTAGCCTTGACAACCGAAGCCAATCCATCTTTTCCTCATGGATTAGAAGCAGCCACTGCAATTGGTTTGTCATTGGTTGCAATAAGGCCGGAAGCATTGCCAGCATAAACCTCACAAGTTCTGGTTTAAAAGGTTCACTTCACAAATTTCTCATGCTTTCTCAGTCTGCGCAGGCTTGACCTTTCAAACAACTTACTCTATGGGACCATTCCCTCCAACATTGGTAGCCTTGCTAGTCTAACCTATCTTGATTTGCCTACCAATTCTCTCAATGGATTCATTCCTTCCAAAATAGGCCACTTGAAAAAACTTAGCATCTTTGACATGTTTAAAAGTAGCATTAGTGGTTCTATTCCACGAGAAATTGGAATGTTGAGGTCTAAGCATTCTTGATCTGTCAAAAAACAATTTGATTGAGTCAATCCCTCATTCTTCTAGAAACTTGGATAAGCTTACTCATCTGAGCCTTTACAATAACAATCTTTCTAGGTTCATCCCCCAAGAAATTGGAATGCTAATGTCTCTTGCTGAACTCGACTTGTCAAAAAATAGTCTAACGGGTTCAGTCCCTCATTCCATAAGAAACTTGGGAAAACTGACCTATCTGAGCCTTTTTAGTAACAAGCTTACAAGTTCCATCCCTCCAAAAGTTGGAATGCTAAGGCCTCTCAGTGTACTTTATTTGAATAAAAACAATTTGACCGGTGCAATTCCTACTTCTATTGAGCACCTATCCAACCTAACTACATTGTACCTATACAGGAACAACCTTTTTGGGTTCATCCTGCAAGAAATTAGAATGCTAAGGTCACTTGCTAAACTCGACTTGTCAGAAAATAGTCTAACAGGTTCAGTCCCTCATTCCATAGGAAACTTGGGCAAGATTACCTTTCTGAGCCTTTTCACTACCAAGCTTACAGGTTTCATCCCTCCAGAAGTTGGAATGCTAAGGCCTCTCAGTGTACTTTATTTGAATAAAAACAATTTGACCGGTGCAATTCCTACTTCTATTGAGCACCTATCCAACCTAACTACATTGTACCTATACAGGAACAACCTTTTTGGGTTCATCCTGCAAGAAATTAGAATGCTAAGGTCACTTGCTAAACTCTGACTTGTCAGAAAATAGTCTAACAGGGTCAGTCCCTCATTCCATAGGAAACTTGGGCAAGATTACCTTTCTGAGCCTTTTCACTACCAAGCTTACAGGTTTCATCCCTGCAGAAGTTGGAATGCTAAGGTCTCTCAGTGTACTTTATTTGGATGAAAACAATTTCACTGGTGAAATTCCAACTTCTATTGAGAACCTAGCCAACCTAACTATATTGTTCCTCTATAGGAACAATCTTTGTGGCCTCATGCCCCAAGAAATTTGAATGCTATGGTCTCTTGTTAAACTCGACTTGTCAGAAAACAATCTATCGGTTCAATCCTTCATTCCATGGGAAACTTGGGAAAGCTTACCTATCTGAGCCTTTTCAGTAACAAGCTTACAGGTTCCATCCCTCCAGAAGTTGGAATGCTAAGGTCTCTCAGTGTACTTTATTTGAGTGAAAACAATTTGACTGGTGCAATTCCTACTTCAATTGAGCACCTAGCCAACCTAACTATATTTCACCTCCACAGGAACAAAATTTTTGGGTTCATTCCCCAAGAAATTGGAATGCTAAGGTCACTCGCTAAACTCGACTTATCAGAAAACAGTCTAACAGGTTCAGTCCCTCATTTCATAGGAAAGTTGGGCAAGCTTACCGTTCTGAGCCTTTTTGCCAACAAGCTTACAGGGTCTATCCATCCAGAAGTTGGAATGCTAAGTTTTCTCTGTGTACTTTATTTGTACGATAATGATTTCACCTGTGCAATTCCTTCTTCTATTGAGAACCTAGCCAACCTCACTCAACTGTACCTCTACAGTAACAATCTTTCTGGGTTCATCCCCCAAGAAACTGGAATGCTAAATGTCTCTTGCTGAACTCGAGTTGTCAAATAATAGTCTAACAGGTTCAGTCCCTTATTCCATAGGAAACTTGGGAAAGCTTAACTATTTGAGCCTTTTCCCTCAAGAAGTTGGATTGCTAAGGTCTCTCAGTGTACTTTATTTGAATGAAAACGATTTCACCGGTGTAATTCAAACTTCTATTGGGAATCTAACCAAACTAACAACACTATTCTTCCAAGGGAATAAACTTTTGGGTTCAATTCCACCAGAATTGAATAATCTGACACATTTGGTAGAGGTTGAATTATCTGATAATAAATTCACAGGTCCTTTACCCGAGAATATATGTCTTGGTGGGTTACTAGAGAAATTCATTGCAAAAAACAATTCTTTTACAGTTGCCATCCCCAAAAGCTTGAAAAATTGCACCAGCTTGGTTAGAGTAAGGTTTGAAAGAAACCAAATAAATGAAAACAAATAAGAAGATTTTGGTATATACCCAACTTAGATTACATCGATTTGAGTTACAATAAATTGTATGGTCAGTTGTCTCAAAAGTGGGGTATCTGCCATAATTTGACTAGCGTGAAGATCTCCAACAACAACCTTTATGGAAGAATACCACCAGAACTTGGAAAGGCAACTCAGCTGCGTGTACTAGATCTTTCTTCACATCATCTGGTCGGGGAGATTCCAACAAATTTGGGGAAGCTGGCCTTATTGTTGGACCTGATTTTGAATAATAACAAGCTTACTGCCAACATTCCGCCACAAATAGGCATGTTGTCTGAGCTGACACTTCTTTACACGGCAAAAAATAATCTAAGTGGCATGATTCCGGAACAAGTAGGAGAGTGCACACAAATATTGCACTTGAATTTCTGCAAAAATACTCTTGGAGTAAGTATTCCTTCTCAGATAGGGAATTTAAACTTCCTTGAAAATCTTGATTTGAGTCGAAATCAGCTAATAGGTGAGATACAGTGGCAACTTGGAGAAATGCAAAGGCTAGGAACATTAAATTTTTCCCACAATGAGTTCATTGGTTCCATTCCATCCACCTTCAATCAAAGAGTAAGTTTGAAATCTATTGACATATCTTACAATCAATTGGAGGGTCCCCTTGCCGCCATCGTAGCCTTTCAAAAAGCTCCATCTGAGGCATTAGCACACAATAATGGTTTATGTGGCAATGCCACTGGTTTAACTCCATGCTTCCCTATGAAGGAGAAAGAGGCCAATGGTAGAAGTGCAAAAAAAATTATTGTTTTAATCATATGTCCTATTTTCGGCACTTTGTTGATATTATTTATAGTTATTGGCATTTTTTGGGCTGTTCGGCTTAAAAAAAGGAGTATAGAAAAAGAGCCAAGAGGATCAAATGAAATTTTTTTTGTAATATGGAGCTTTGATGGGAAGATGGTGTATGAAAATATCATCGAAGTGACAGAAGACTTTAACTCCCAACATTGCATCGGAGGGGAGGATGTGGAACTATTTATAGAGCTGAGTTACGTAGTGGGCATGTTGTTGCTGTAAAGAAACTCCATGAGATACATGATGGTGACATTGGAATTTGAAAGGTTTTTCAAATGAAATTTGTGCGGTGACAGAGATTCGGCATAGGAATGTCGTGAAGCTTTATGGATTTTGTTCGCACACACGACATTCATTCTTGGTTTATGAGTTCTTGGAAGGGGGAAGCTTGAGGAAGTTGCTAAGCAATGATGTGCAAACAATGCAACTTGAATGGATTAAGAGGGTGAATCTTATTAATGGCATAGCAAACACTCTGTCTTATATGCACCATGATTGTTCACCTCCAATAATTCATCGGGACATATAAAGCAAGAATGTTCTGTTGGATTCTGAATTTAAGAGTCACATATCTGATTTTGGTACTGTAAGTTTGTTAAAGCCCGACTCTTCTAATTGGACTTCATTTGCTGGAATTTTGGGGTATGCAGCTCCAGGTATGTTTAAATCCATGCAACAAAATCAACCAAAGTCAGCTTGCAAAGCCGAATTTGAATCCTCTCAATTCCAAAATTGTCAATCTTTGTCTAGTGCAATCATTCATAGGTATGTCTCCATTTACACAACAAATCAACTCATAGTCGGCTTGCAAAGCTGGATTTGAATCCTTTCAATTCCAAAATTTGTCAATCTTTGTCTAGTGCATCATCCAACATTAAATTCCCTGGACCCCTTTGGGTTTTATTGAGGGTATTCTTATTCTTCACCAATGTTGATAAATTTTAAAATTGAGTGCAATGCCAAAGATAAAATCATTCTCCTTCCTTTGAAGTTTTGACCATCAAGTATAGTTACGACTTGTATTTTCTCTCTCTCCCTCACCATTTATGTCGGACAAGTTTTAGTTAAATCCCCCTTCCCGCCCTGCCCACCCCCTCCTAAGATCTTAGCTCAACAAGAAATCCATTTGACGTTGATAGTCATGGAGCTTTTTGGAAGACTCGGTGAAAATTTGATGCATACCTTAATATGTTTGCCACTATCTTAGCTAAGTTCTTGGAATTTATGCACCACTTTTTCTGGCTGGCCTAATTTTTCAAACCTTAAACATGCCATTGTAAGTAAATGTGTGTTTTATGACTATGCAGCTTGATAGCATGAGTAGTAATTTTTATTTTTATTTTAACTTCATCACAGAACTTGCTTACACAATGCAAGTGAATGAAAAATGCGATGTTTATGGCTCTGGAGTACTATCATTGGTAGTGATTATGGGGAGGCATCCTAGTGATATCATGTCATCCTTATCAGCATCATCGTCAAACTCAATCGGCCATGGCGTACTTTTGAAGGATTTGCTTGACCAACGCCTTTCTCCTCTAGAGAAGCAAGTGGCAGAAGAAGTGGTGTTTGTTGTAAATCTTGCATTTGCATGTCTGCACCCCAATGCAGCATCTAGGCCAAAAATGAAAGAAGTTTCTGTGTGGCTGTCGAAATCAAAAACAAGTCTGTAGAATTCCATCGACACAATTACATTGGGCCAACTGCTAGAGGTTCAATGTTAACAGACTTCCATAGCCATTGGTGTTTGTTCTTCTCATGCTTTTTCGTTTTTGCAATCCCCCTAGTTTCTGGTTTGAATTTCTATTCATTATAAAATTTTCTTGAGATTAATTTATTTGCTATTTTCAATTATATGTATCAACATTTGTCTAATAAGCATTGAATAGTATTGATGTAACTTTTTGGCTCTTGGCCTGAGGCCTACAAAATGAATGAAGAAAGAATTTCGGAGGCAGAGGGACACCAATGTAGTGTTGACTTAAAGACTCCCTGACGTTCAAGTCAGATTTCTGTGATGTCTCACGTCCATGAATGCACTTCCCATTATATTTGTCAAAAAGGTTTTAAGAATCAAAATTTCTTGTCTCATTATTCTACATTGTGTCAAACATGATCAATCAATTTTAACACAAGAAACACATTGCTTGAAAAAATTTATAATTTATAATTTTTATTTGTTGATATACTTTTAAGAATTATTGCATAGTGAAGTAATTTTTATTTAGTATTGCTGAATGTGGATTAAGTAGATTTTTGAATTGTTGGATGTTACGCATGGTGGATAATATCAAGAGAGGGGTTTTCAAATTTATGAGTTTGTTGAACAAAATCGGTTCTAAAGGTTTAAGCTAGTAGAGTAACACAATTTTAATACTCTCCTTTATGTGTAAACCTTCGTTGGGTGATCCACCACCGTGTTTATTTTTCAAGTGTAAGAGGTTTGGTGTAATTTGAACTCGGAACCTCTAAGCTTTTATATCATGTTAAACACCATCTTTTAGCTTAATAGAGTTAAATGTGTCTAGGGCTGTCCGGCCCGGCCGACTTACGAATTTTTTTTGGGCCGGGCTTTGAGTAGTGTAGGCCCAAGCCCGAACTTGGGTGAGTGACAGGCCAAGTCGGGCTTTGGGCAGGGGTAAGCTACGCAGAGCCCAGCCCGTCACCTATTTGACGGGATTTCTAAGCTGGCCTGGCTGGGCGGGCTTGTTTGGGAGGGCTTTGTTGGGCCTATTGGGCGGGTCTGTTTAGGACCTATTTTAAGCGGGCTTGTTGGTCCCTATTGAAAAAATATACAACTTCATTTAATTTTTTTTTGTAAATTATATTTTTGAAATAAAAGTATAGTCAAAATCAAAATGGACAAAAATTAAATAATGAATAATTTTATTTATGAATAGAAGAGAAATTACATTACAATAGAATGAATATATCTCAACTAGGTTGACACCTACCCACCTATTTATCATTTGCACAATTCTACCCACACAATTCTACCCATTAAAGGCTTTGATACATGAAAGGCTTGTATATTTAATACATGAAAAAAAATACATTAGTCTTGATATCTAAATTTCTAAAACTTCAAATTTTGGCATTGAAAAATTTATTTTCATACTTTGATTTCTCACTTCAACGCCATATCAATCTTAAAAACACATGAGAGCTTCCACTGTCTTTCCATCCAAACAACTCTTATACTCATCAATGACATATTCACCTGTATTAAAAACAAATTTGGGTGCTACACATAGGAACTATTAGTATTTCACGAGCTATGGTGGAAAGAATTGGAAGCCTACTTTCATATCCTTTCCACCAGGCCAAAATATTAAAATTAAGATCTTCAACACCTACCAATGGAGCATTGTAATATTACTGAAGTTCAGTTAACCCCCTAGATGTTGACATACCTACTCTGGTCAAAATTGAAGCTAGCATAAATATTTTACATTTATCTTTACTAGTACTACTAACAATATAACCAGAAACTAAGGGAGAATTAAGTGTACCACTATTCTCAAATGTTACACTATATTCATTAAAAAAAATTTTAAAATAATATTTTATTTTATTCATGGGGTTCATGTGCTCATCATTTAAGTTACCATATAGAGACATAAAAGTACTTATAAAGCCAAATTCTTTAAATTAATGGTCAATTAACATACCAAAACCAATAAGTATAGAAAGTGATGAGAAATATTTATTAAATTTAGATTGTATATTATGTAAAATAATAGAAAATTCAGGTTCAATACTATATTGTTAAAAAAATTCATTGATACTAGTTATATGAACATAAACAAGTGTAATAGTTGGATAATAATTACCAGATAAAATCATAGTTGCCTCATAAAAAATTTTTAAAAAATATTTCATTTTATTAGTGACATTTCATTCCTCTTCGGTGGGATGCAATAATGAACCAGTGGTATCTATACTAACTTAGTCATTTAAGACAACTTTATATTTAACTGCCACATCTAGCATTTAAGTAGAGCTCCACCTATGTTCTACATCATATGATATTTTTTTACATTTTAAATTATTCTTTTTACACATAATTCCAAATGTCCTAAATCTATTTTTAGAACCTAATTTTATCAATTACAAATCTAATATCATATAAACCACTTTGTACTATGAGATTTATGATATGACACATACATCTCATATGAAAAAAAAAAGTACATTCACGTGGTAAAGTTAAATAACATTTTAAATGACTTACATCCCCACTATGTTTTGTTGCATTATCTAAAGTAATAGTAAAAATTTTGTCTTGAATACGATAAATTTGTAACTGGTTATAAATAACTTCAAAAATAACTTGTGTACTGTGATTATCTTCAATCCTTGTAAAAGTAATAATTCTTTTTTGCATAACCCAATTATCATCAATAAAATAAATAGTTATACATAAATATCCTAATTGTTGGCAGGAAGTCCAAATATCAGAAGTCAAATAAATTTTACTTTTAAGATTATCAAAATAAGAAATTAAATTATTTTTTTTTTTTACATAATATTTAATAACATCTCTTTGACATGTTTGACAAGAAAACTTTGGGAAAAAATGATTAAAATCACTTTGTAACATTCTTTCAAATTCAGCATTGCTACAAGAACAAATGGAAGATTTCATCTAACAATTGTTTTTCTAGCAGATTCAAGTTCATAACTAAAAGTGTTTAGTGTACTGATGCCAGTAAATTGTAATAACATTATTTGTCTAATATCAATTTGACCTTTTAATAATCATGTCTTTCGGTGTCTAGTTAAGTAACTAGTTCCATTTTTAGAGCCTCTAGCAAATTTTTTTTTACAATAATTACATATAGTCTTTTCTGATGTAATCACCCCATTAGAATTCTTAATTTTGATTTTCTCAAAGTGATCCTAAGCCTTGGACTTTTGTCTTTTATTAGATAGTACATTCCCAGTAGAATCCATCTCAGGTGTTGAAAGTGAATCATCCCCTTCACCCTCATCGATGTTTTCATTATCATTATTCGACTCAAGAATTTCGTTATAAAAAATATTTTGTAAATGAGATAAAGTTATTACATAAATTAAACTATAAAAATAAAATAAATAATTAAATTATGTAAAAAAACTTTTTCACCAAATGAGAGCACTCGATAATCTTGAATCTTTAAGACAACTGACAGCTCGATTTTGAGACTTCAAAACACTTGAGAATTATGACTGGTGAGTTGAGAGCAAATGAGAGTTGAGAGCCGCTGAGTTGAGTTGAAAACAAATGAGAGTTGCGACTTGTGAAGTTGTGAGTTGAGAGCAAATTTATTTATAAATTATACATTAAAAAATAACTGTTTATTTATTACCGCTAATTATATAAGTGGAGAAAAAAAAAATTTATGAGTTATGGCTGTCTCAGCCTCTCAGCCGCCGGCTGACAGAAGAGAAGACACCCTCAGTCACAGATGGAAAAGACAATACTTCACCAAAGTGGATGAATTTTGTTATTTTAACACGAATTGACACCCTAACTCACTCTTTTTTTGGGTGGTGCATGAATTGTCAATGCAAGTTTTGAGTTCGGGCATCCATTTATACAATTCTTATGCCTTGCACAGCGAATAGCGCATTAAAATTATGTTTCAATAAAAAATATAAATTCAAAAATAAAAAATTAAATCTTATGCCTCAATAATATTTCTACTTGATATTTATCATTTGTCATCTTCTTTAGTGCTAATTTGAATGAAGTAAAACTACAATAACCAGCAAGGTTGATCTTAGTATAAATCTATACTACTTTAAAATATCAATTGTACCCTCCAACAATGAAAGTATTACATTTTTATCTTTTATTGATGTTTAACCTTTTTCATGATAATCTAAAATAAAGTTTAGCTGTTTAAATTCTAAAACTCTACAAATTCTGCAATAAATTTTCAAAGGATTGACCAATAATAAATACACCAATTACTAGATTAATTATCCTACTTAATTACCAACAATATGATTAGGTCATTTTAATCCCTCCACAATAATAATGTGGCATCCCTTTATCTCTCTCAATGTACATTTAATGGGGTTTGATTCTTTAGTTCTTTTCCCAATTTTCTCTTTCTTATATCTATATATTAGGAATCCCACTTTGTTTCTAGTATTTATTTGGAGTGATTTACTTTTTAATTCTATGTTGTGAATTAATTGCAATTGATTGTTCAAATAAAGATCATTTGGTTTGTTCATTGAAGTTTTATTCAAAAAAGAATGGAAAGCAGCTTCAAGAACCGGATGGTCTTAGATTCAGCCATAGATGAATCTCTGATGGAGAGAAGATTTAGGTATTTCGGGTATCTATCTCATCATAACTACATAGTTTGATTATGAACAATTTCTTTTTTCTTATTCCTGTGTGTTTTAACTTTTTGAATTCAAGTTTCTTATAATTGAGTTTCTTTTAATTTTGTATATTATGAATTTTTAGGTACTCACGTCACAGAATGAGATGCGAATTAGAGCACCTTGTTGTGATGAGATATTCGCATGCATGCATTGTCACAATGAATCTACGGTTAAGTGCTTCCTCTTTATTTTTTTTTGGTTCTGAAGTCAACAAAATTTATTTTTATGCTATTTTGAGGATATTCGCATGCATGCATTGCCCAAGTCTACACGCCAAAGTCCATTGTTAAGGGGTTTATTGAGTTTTGAGGATGCTCAGATTTGATTTAGTGTATTGATTGAGCTTGAATCAAGAATTAGCAAGTGTAGTGGGCTTTTTGTAGACTAATAAACCAGATCATCTAATGGTGTCTATGATCCTACATTAAGATGCTAACGTAACTAATGTTGTGAATGAAATTTTTTCCAAGTCAAGAACTTGATAGAAACTACGAAACGGCACTGCCTAACTTTCAATTCTAATTTATACGTTGTGTTTTAATATGGGGTAGATCATTTTTGTAAGCAAGTCTTTCTAGGTCATTTTCAGGGGCGATCCAACCTAATTTCGGGCCCTAGGCAAAAATATTGTATGAGACCCTATAAGTATTTATTTAGTAATAATAGTAATATTAAATACTTATTAAAATATATTTTAGTTACATATTATTTGTTTTGTCTTTTGAGATATAACATACTAATTCAAATTTTACAAATAAAAATTGTGTTAACTGAAGTCAAATACCGAGATCACATAAAATGATACATACTATTTGTTTAAAATAAAAGAGAAATATAATTGAAAATTAGTTTGAGTAATAAAATAATTTTTTTAAATGTATACAAAAATAAAAATTTATACAAGTTGAGTAGTCTTAAAATAAATGAGACATCTATAATATAAAACTAGACATACTTTGATCAGTAAATCTGACACTATTAAATAGATTCATCCAACAACAATTAACATTTCTCTCCAAACCATTCACATTGTAATTTGTTTTCAGGCACAGACTACCCCTAGTTGTTAAATATCATAAAGAAAAAGAGTTATTTTTAAATAAAAAAATTTAGTAAGACAACTATGGTTAATTAATTTGAGATAACTAGTACACTCCTTCTACTCACTCTATTTTATAGTCATCTTGTGCATTGTAAATAATGTTATTAAAAAATGATCTCAAATTTTACTTATACAAATGTAAAATTATTATTCATACCTATTATACGATAGACAATTGATTTTAATAATAAAAATGCAAAGTGATAATATATATAATATAAATATTGGTGAGACAAAATAATAAGTTGAACTTTAGGGTTCTAAATTTTTTTGAAAGAGATTCTAAAAATTTTACAATAATGCTAGTTACACTTAATTTGGGGACCAAATAGATTAGATAAATATTAAATTTTGTTTAAAGTTAGCACTCACCATTTATTCAATAATTAAAATATATTGAGTACTTAAATTATATTCTAAAATTTTAATTATATAACATTGTTTATTTTATTTTGGAGCCTTAGGCAATGGCTTAAGTGGCCTAAAGGTTGGGTCGGCACTGGTCATTACATGAAAGCTGAACCCGGTCCAAAATCAGTGGGACAACTCGCGTTGGTTAAGTTTCAATAATCACTATCACACTACAAGAATTAAGGTCTTTTGAGGCGAATTTTTTGTGACAATAAGATTTGCCACCACAAAAAAGTCATTTTTTGCGACATCTATTTTTGCGGCAGTTGGATTGCCATCACAAATGATAAATTTTGCTTTATCATTTTTTTTTTTTTTTGTGATGGACTACTTATTATTTGGATAATACATTCTCTTGTAGGAAATCCTCTAATGCAAGTTTGGATGAGGGTTTAGGCTTAGTATGTTATAAGGAACCCCCTGATAGGGGTTTCTATTCAGATGGAGATATCCCTAATAATACAGAGCCTACAGAGGTACATTCCCAAGACTCAGAAGCTGACGAAGCTGATGATAGCTATAGTCCAAAATTAAGAAGCACAGTGGCTATTAATACTGGAGTGTTAACTAGATCTAAATCTAGTCAGGCTAACTTCTCCAAGCAATTTTAAATGATTAATTTGCTCGTATGGAATATAAGAGGATTAGGGAAAGGTCCCAAACAGAGGCGTTTGAAGAAGCTACTGAAGTTGCATGATGTTTGTTTTGTGGCAATTCTGGAACCTAAACAGGGGGTACAAAGTCTAGTTAGATTAGCTAAGTTTTTAAATATGTCTTCTTATGAGGTAAATGTTGTGGCGGAAAAACATGTATGGATTTTGTGGGATCAAAAGTTGGACGTGAAGGTGGTGAATTCTCATTTACAAGCTCTAACAGTTGAGGCTTCATTCTTGGGTTCTTCGGCCTTTTGGATAACAGTAGTATATGCTCGGTGTGATTATTTGTTGAGAACTAGGAAGCACGGATACGGGTACGTCGACCTTGACGAAGTATCCGTGCTTCATAGGTTGAGAAGACCAATATGGGAACACTCAAGTAGTTTTCAGATGAGTGCAATGCCATGGATGGTAGCAGGGGACTTTAACGCAATTGTGCAGTCTGGAGAGAAGAGGGGGGTGCAATTCCTAGTATCACTGCTATGGAGGATTTTGGGAATTTTATTCGGGCAAAATGGATTAATTGATTGTGGCTATACTGGTAGTGACTTTACTTGGTGTAATAACCAGCAAGGAAGAGCAAGAATGTGGCAAAGGCTGGATTGAGTGCTAGTAAACCTAGATTGGGGTTAAATTTGAGTCTACAGAAGTGATACATAAGGCCAGAGACAGGTCTGATCATTGTCCCCTGTTGATTAACATCCAGGATATACCCCATCCCCATAGGATTGCATACTTCAAATTTCAAGACATGTGGGTACAGCATTCATCTTTTTAGTCTTTGATAGCTGAGAAATGGAGGGGGAACTATTCATCTGATCCTATTGAGAATGTTTTTCTGAAGTTGAAATATTTAAAGGCCCATTTGAAGCAGTGGAACAAAGAAGTTTTTGGCAATATTTTTGAGAGAATTAAGAAGGAGGAAGCTAATCTAATGCAGGCAGAAATGGCCATAGAAGAAGATGCTTCAGAGACTAATCTGCTGCTATTAGAAAAGGCTATACAAGATCTGGATAATACTTTTGAGATTGGAGGAAATATACTGGAAGCAAAAGGTTAATATGAGGTGGGCATTGGAAGGTGAAAGGAATACTAAGCTTTATCATGCTATAGCCAAAGGAAGATTTCTCAGAAATAGAATCAAGAGAATTAAAAATGAGGAAGACACATGGTTGGAAGAGGAGAAGCACATTGCAGATTGTGCTGTCAATTTCTTCTCACATCTTTATACTTCTGAACCACACACCTTGCAGGAGGAACTTTTTTCAGTTATTCCCAACTTGGTGTCACAGGCAGATAATGATATGCTTACAGCCAAAGCTACTATGGAGGAGGTCAAGGATACAGTGTTTTCAATGTCAGCTGAGAATGCTCCAAGTGCAGATGGATTTTCTGGGAAATTCTTTCATTAGGCTTGGGATATAATAAAATGGGATATTCAGGCTGCAGTTAATTATTTCCTGGGGGGAGGTACAGTTCCAAGATCTGTTAATGCTACTCTATTGTCCTTAATCTCCAAGAAAATGAATCCCAGTTCGTTTTCTGATTTTAGACCAGTTAGCCTTTGTAATTTTATTTACAAAATATTTACTAAACTCCTGGCCTATAGGTTGAGTATTATCTTGCCTTCTATTATTTCTATGGAACAACATGGTTTCATTAAAGACATACACATTGGGTACTGTATATCTACTACTCAGTTGATGATTAATGAGCTGGACAGAAAAGTGGAAGGAGGAAATGTGGTTATGAAACTAGACAAGATGAAGGCATATGATAGAATTGAATGGGATTTTCTGAAGCTGACTTTACACAGTTTTGGTTTCTCCTCTAGTTTTGTGACTATTATAGGGAATTGCCTTTCAAACCAAAACATTTCTGTTATTGTGAATGGGCAGAGATTTGGAATCTTTCCTACATCAAGAGGACTGAGGCAAGGGGATCCCATATCCCCAAGCCTGTTTGTTATTGCAAAAGAGGTTTTGAGCAGGGGATTGACAAATCTACTCCAGGCTGGCTTAATTAAACCTTTTTATACTGGGAGAGGTACATTGTTATTGAGTCATTTGTTATTTGCTGATGATACTTTATTATTTTTGAGAGGAAATAAGACTTCTATGGTGAATTTGCTGAAGTTTATTAAGCAGTATGAAGACTCTTCCGGTCAAAGGGTGAATAAGAGTAAAAGTGCATTATATTGTTCATCAAAGATATCAGTACCCAGAAGAACTGTTTTGCGGAGAACTGTAGGGATCCCATTAAAGTCTTGTCCTATTGAATACCTGGGTTGCCCTATAGTTAATGGAAGACCAAAACTTATTTATTTTGAGAATCTGCTCCAAAAGTTTCAGGCTAGAATGGAAGGTTGGTATTCTAAATTACTTTCTAATATGGGCAGAGTGGTGCTACTTAAATTTGTGTTGAATGCTTTGCCGACTCATCTGCTTTCCAGTCTAAACCTTCCTAAGGGTATTTTGGCTAAGATCAATGCTGCAATGAGTCATTTTCTCTGGTCTAATTCAAGAGATACTAAGAAGAGACATTGTTGTTCATGGAAAAATGTAACTTTGCCATTAGAAGAAAGGGGATTGGGTATTAGGAAGTTTGAAGATATTCAAAAAGCATTTAGAATGAAACAGATATGGGGATTATTGCAGCAGAATTCCCTTTGGTCTAAACTATTTGCTGCTAAATTCTTCAAGAAGGGGCATATGCTTAGTAGTTCTGGTGTTTCCCATTCTGAAGGGTATAAAGAGTTGTTACCTTGGTTTGACACTGAGGTCAGACATTCTAAAAAGCTTATTGGTTCAGGTCAGCAGACGGATTTTTGGTGTGACAACTGGCTGGGAACTGGAGCATTGATTTCAAGAGTGCAGGAATCCCCATTAGTGTTTCCTAAGGTTGCACAGGTATATGATGGCACTCAATGGAAGCTAGAGGAGATTAATTGCTGGTTGGATGATAGTATAAGACAAGAAATTGGTTTATTTTCTGCAGAGTTGACCAATAGTCCTGAACAATTGGTGTGGCAATTGACTGAGTCAGGTTTCTTTACAGTCAAATCTGCATGGAGTTTGATTAGAGAAAGAGGCCAAAGTTGTTCTATTTCTACTGCTATTTGGAAACAATCTGCTCCTCCTAGTGCTGTGCTGGTTGGATGGAAGTTACTCAAGCATGCCTTACCAATGGATGAAGATTTAAAGAAAATATGGGTTTCTTTGGCCAGTAAATGCCCATTGTGCTGTGAGGGGGAGGAATCCTATTTACACCTGTTTATTGATTGTGCATATGCAAGAGAGTTGTGGAACAAGTTTCCAGTATAATGGGGTTCTGTTTAATTCAGCATGAGTCACCTATGATGAGATTTTTTAGACTGAACAGGGCTTTTTTTAAGAAATCCTACAGCCATTCTCTAATCAGAGGCATATCCCTTCTGATTTACTGGCAGCTGTGGAAAGAAAGGTGCAAGAGATTATTTGAGGAAGTCAACCTGCATTCTTCAGGACTGGTTTCTGTTGTATTATATTACTTAAAGTTGCAAGGTTATGTAGTGAGGCTAAGAGCTGTTGAATCACTTCAAGGTAAGCTTTTACTATCTGACTTACAGGTGCCCACTAATACTACTCTTTTATGGACTACTACATGGATTAAATGGGAGTTCCCTCCAGAGGGTTTTCTCAAAATGAATACGGATGGGTCCTCTCATGGAAATCCTGGAGAGGCTGGAGGAGGGGCAGTTCTGTGAAATCAGTGGGGACAACTGGTGGTTGCAGGTTCATTTTATTATGGGCATGGTACTAATTTGGAAGCAGAAGGAAGAGCGATGATGGATGACTTAATCTTATTGGAAGAATTTGGTTTGCTTGTCTATCCACTCATAATTGAGTCAGACTCACAAGTAATATTAGACACGATTTCTGGGAAAATAAGTACTCCGTGGAAACTAAGGGACCTAATTACTCCAATCTGTAGGTTGAGTAATTTGACTTATATGGTTCACACATTTATGTTCCGTTTGGTGGGAATGATGAAAAATATGAGAAATACACTTTCTATCCTTCAATGATGAAAAATATAAATAATATATTTTCCTTCCTTTGTGTTTGGTTGGATAGATGAAAAATAAAAATGACTATTTTTTTTTAATTTTTTTTTTGTTGACTAAGATTAGGAGTGATAATCGAGTCGTGTTGTTTCAAATTCATGTTGAGTCATAAAACTACGAGCCTTTTATATTTCTTGTTCGCGTGTCAAGTTATTTTTAAGCTCATGTCGAGTTATAATCAAGTTCATGTTATAAAATTCGTGTCGAGTGCGAGTTGTATCATCGTGTTAAGTCGAAAATTTTCACCTCTAATTAAGATGAAAAAATATTTTTTTTAATTTAAAATTTTTATTTTTAAATTTTTTTAATATATATATATATATATATATATATATATATATATATATATATATATATATATATATATATTTTGTCATTGTATTTTTATATGAAATTAATGTATACATAATATATAGATAAATAAAATACATCTTAACACAAATAATTAACTTTTCATCTATTTTTCTTCCCGTGTTGGAAGAATTGATTTTGATAAGTTAAAAAAAAAATTAATTCATCCATTTTTTCATCTTTCTTATTTTTCTTATTTATCCTCCAATTTTTCATCTTTGTATCTTTTCATTTGTCCATCACACCAAACGACACACCAAACGACACATTAGAGAGAGGAACATGGTGGCTGATTATTTAGCCAGAAAAAGGGTTCTAGACAAGGCAGATACTTGAATTAGCTCTTCTAATGCGCTACCATCACAAGCAAGAGCTTTAATTTTACAAGATCAGAGGCAGATTAAAGCATCAAGGCAGAAGAAATCCTGGGTTCGCAGAAGCTAAGTGATGGACAGAAATTAGGAAATAGTACATGAGGTTCAATGACAGAGAAGATAAAGTCTGTACCTTTTGCTTTAAGCTCCTCAGGATGGTTTTCCACGCCTCATCAGCGATTTTGGCCTGTTGGAATTCCATCAAATTATATTCATATTTGGATATGCTTAGTCTTCCATGGATGGCAAAGTTGGAAGAAAGAGAGGCATTTTTCTTTCTTATATTCTTTTGGTATTTGGATTCATTTACCTTTTTGGACCTGGGCTTCAATTTTCCCTGGTTTGCTTAGTGATACAGAGGAAATCGATGGTAGATCCTTCAACAGCCTTGCAGATGCCTTATCAATCTGTCTTCGACAATCTCAGATCAATGATCTTCTGGCTGGTGTTCTATGCAATCTGGCTTTTTGTTCAAGAACGCAAATTACATCTTGGATCTGGGCTTCAATGTTTTGGATTCTGGTCTTCTCTGGGCAGGGATCTGGAAAGCTTTTTCAAGACATTCAGTCTGGGCAAAATTACAGAGCAGGCGATTCAGCTTCCTCTGATAGCTTATCTCCTGGCCTTTAATTTTTCAAGGCAGTCTGCTAATGATCTTATCTGATAGCATTTCAGTCTATTTAGTGGACGTATGCTCATAGCTCAGCCTTACTCTCAGCTCAGTCTTCCATCTCACCACAACCGCTGTTTGTGGCTCATCCTTCCAGCTCTTGCTCCCACCTCATCTCTCATTTAAAACAGCAGCTGGCCTAAACCATCTCAGCTGATGTACTCAGTGCTTTAGCTTCTTTCAGCTGATACTCTCAGCCTATTACCTTCTCTTAGGTGGTTCTTTCAGCTTGGAGTAGGGATCATACATAGTGACTTTTATTTCATGATCATTTTGTACTATGCATGCATTTTTCTCTTTTTTTTAATGTTTACTTGTCTGAAATGTAATTAGATTGCATCGAAGGGTAAGGTACATACATCTCCCTTAGTTAGGTGTAATTTAATGTTTTAATCAATAAATTTCTCTCGCACCGTCAAGGTTCACCCAAAAAAAAAAAAAATTGTCTATGTTGCTTAAAAATGCTCAGTATGTTACTGGTTTGACCCTCAATTTTGTTCAATGTTCTATGGTACTATTTTTTTTGGTGAGTTCTTGCCCATACATCATCAGCTATCCATGTTTTTTTATTTGGTGAGCATGTTACTATTTCTCAGTATGCATTATCAATTGCTCCTGTTGTTAATTGTTCTCCGATTAATATTCAATGTTACTATTTTGTGTTTTGAATGTTAATATTAAATGTTACTATTTTTTGTTTTGAATGTGTGTGTGTGTCTATATCTATATATATATATATATGAGAGAAAAATTTTTTAATACTAACTCTTAAAATTTAAGAATTTTAATTTTTAAATTTATTTTAATTAAATATAATTACTTGAGGTATTTTGGACAATGAGGATCAGAAATAGACTTATTTCCAAACAAAATTTATAAGTGCACTTTAGTCCAAATAAGACTTGAAAAGTGGATGACCTCCAAATTTTCCAATTTTTAAACACCTATAACCTACAATCTCACTAAGAGTTCCAAATAAACCAAATCCTAGTGTATTTATTAAAACACTTTGTAAGTTAAAGGTCACAAAACTCCAACAATCTTCCAATAGACCCTTAACTACCAAGTGGGCTTTTATGTTTAAAACAAAATTTTATTTTAAAAAGAGTAAACTATACATCTATAATATAAAAAAGGACAGACTTCAATAAGTGTATCATACGGTCTCAAATAAACTCATATAATGGTTATCAATATCTCTCTCAAAATCATTCACATTGCACCGTATTTTCAGATACGAGTTACGCCTACTATGACCCATAAACTATGTCATATGTGTCAATTAAACTCCTAATTTAATTTTTTGTGTCAATTTTGCTTTCAACTACGTAATCTGACTGAATGTAACCCTTCCGTCCAAAGTCGTTGCATCTTAAATGTAACAACCACCTCACGTGCACATCACATGTATGTCTTAACTTCTTTAATCCCCGACACATGTGATAAGCACTTGAAGATTTGAGTTAAAATTAACAGAAAATTTGGATGAAAGGGTCACATCGAGTCAGATTGCTTAATTGAGGGACTGAATTAATTAAAACAATTAATTTGGATGTTGAATTGACATAAATGACGTAGTTTAAGTGTTATTTATGTAATTAGCTCTTTTGAAAATTATGGTATGGTTACCCTTTAAAATTAGCACCGTGCCATTTAAAAGATCAATAGATACTATTGAACTGTCGTCATTATTCAAAAGTAATACTATCGCTTAATCATGAATGTTTCAGTGTTCGCACATTGTTAGACATGTAACGCCCCAAAACCCACCTTGGACGGCATTACAATCCAAAAACCATTCACATCATGAGAACAACTAAATAATTCATTATTAAAGAACATTTCATTTATCAAATATAACATTTACAATATCATCCCAAAAGAATAGGCCAATCATGGCCATTATATCCCAAAAGAATCAATTATTTTCTCGCAGCGGAATAAACAAAAATACATTTTTTAATGTATCAAAATATATCCCCTAATCTAAAGCATGGAGGGATCAACTCTAGACATTCCCCTCGGGATCCACGCTTTCCTCTAATTGGATTTCCCAAGCCGCCTGTTCTTCAACTCCAAGCTCTTCCTCTAAACTACAATCTGAAAAATATATAGTTGTAGGGGGTGAACACTAAGCTCCGTAGCAACATTTTTCTCAAACTCGAACAAGGTTTAGAAAACATGTAAAACAATTCGGTCTCATTTTACAAATATCATATATCAATTTTTGAAATAAAAACCTGTACATTTCAAGGATCTCAAGTTTATGCAATAACAATAATTTAAATGAACAATAAAAATGAATTTCCCAACAATAAACCATTTTCAACCATAAACCATTTTTCACAAGTTCTTATGGAGTCTCATACCTCCACAAACTATTGTAGAAAACCAATTTTACACAAAACAATAATCGTTCAATAGTGTCATCCCATATTCTCATGTACGTTGGTTACTTCCCATGAATCTATACAACGACTCTATCTCGTTCACCCAACCACAACCATACAAACCACTTTAGGAAGGGTGTATATTGTCTCCCACGACATTGACGAATCCTTCTCAGGAAAGATATACCCACCCTCAGGCTCGAACTTAAGTGAACAATAGCGATTGTTCCCACAATCAACAAACCACTACAAGTGTTAGGAAACCATCTCACCGCCACTGGGATAGACTAACCTCTAACACTTTATGGCAGTACTCGAATGTAATTCAAGTCCATCACAACAACCATACAAGAGATGCAATAACAAACATTTTCTCAATATCACAATGAAGTCCAAAATTTCCAAATTTCACAATTTGTAATATAATAGAACAATTTAAGAAATTAAGCAAGAGATCATCACAATATCATTTCATTACTCACCACAAAGCACTAGGATTTCTAAATCAAGAACAAAGGAAGAACCAAGAGAAAAATTCATAAATCTTGAAAACTAGGGTTTTATGCCAAGAAAACAAATCTCATGGTTATATAATCCTAGCTTTGTTTAAAACATGGTAATGATTGCAAAAATCTTAAGGAATCATGTTTTCATAGCATATACATAGGATTTAAAGTAAAAAGAATACATATAGATAAGCCCTAGCCTCAATGTAAGAGAATAGGAAGAAACTCCTACCTTGATGTTCTTGAAAAAACAAAGGTTTTGATTCAATCCAAAGTGAAAATCCCCTTTGATCTTGTGTTTTTCCTTCTCTTTCTTCCTTTCTAAGGTTTTCTAGAGTTAGAAGTGTTGAAATGGAGCTAAAGGAGTTGTCCTTAAGTATTTATAGTGAAAGAAAAATAGGCTATTCGTAACTTAAAAATTCAAATTTTTCAAAAATCTTTCGGAAGGTTGTTCATCGACCTTCCGGAAGGTTTGCCTACTCGACATAACCTTTTCATTAACCTTCCGGAAGGTTTGTCATCGACCTTTCGGAAGATTTTATTTACTGGACAAACATTTCTCATAGACCTTCTAAAAGGTTTGTCTACTAGACAAACATCTCCTTTAACCTTCCGAAAGGTTTGTCATCGACCTTCCGGAAGGTTTTGCCTACTAGATAAGTAGTTTACCTCAATCTTCCAGAAGGTTTTGCCTGTTTTTCTACAAAATCTCGCGTTTTCATTTTCAATCCATTCCAAACCCTTCCAATTCCAACCCAAGCTTATTCAACATGCTTTTGTACATCAAACCTAGTTGGTATAAGTTTTATTACAACGATTTCATATATTTACAAGCTAAAATAGTTTTTAACTACTATTTACCCGAATTTTTTCATATTAACATTTCAAAAGAAATAATAACTTGCTATATAAACCTATATACATATATAAAGATAAAAGTGTGGGATTTACAGGACATCAGTTCAGACGCTAAAGGAACATAATGACATTTCACCAGCTTCATCGTCAGAGAGATCCACAACTCTGATTCTCTTGTCTGAAGTTCAACAACAACAACAACATCATATTGGCTATTGCGACAGTGGAGAATAATTTTCAATTTTCTTTGGTGAAAAAAGAACCAATTTCTCGCAAATTTATTGGGAAAATCTTTTAAATAGCGGAAATTTTGAGAGTGGAAGGCGGTATTTTCGTGTGCACATTTTTACAGTAGCTAATATAGTAAGGAAAAATGCGTCTTTCAGCTTACAATTGTCCTTCTTGCCCCAAAAAGTCTTTCCTTGCATTAATGGCCCATAAGTTAACAGTAAATTTTGATGGAAGGATCACATCGAGTCAGATTGCACAGTTGAAAAGTTGAATTGAAAAAACAATTTAGTTTCGAGACTGAATTGACATAAATAGCGTAAGAGGCAAAAAATTGAGAATACCTCCTAAAGGAATTGAAAAATTAATGTGTTTCTGATCTTGATCTCCCAGTCTTCCTTTACCTACAAAACGAACAAACTGTCCAATATCGAAGCGCTTCGATCGAATGCACTCCGATGCTTAAGTTAGTAAAGATACTAGAACGAATGGAAGAATACCAAGAGAGTTCAACGTACCTTACACCTTGGATTCTTCCATTTTTTATAGATGGTCATCCCTTTAGGGTTTTCGTGATTTTTGATTCAAGGTGACACACCTTCCTTCAATTCAGTGATTCAGTTTGAAAAGTTGCTGATATTTCTCCAATATTTTCTCCTGATATCTTCGATTTATTTGATTCATTTATTTGATTGCCTAAGTTATAGGCAAATCTTCATCTTTCTGTCTATCATTTGAAACAGCTCGGACATATCGAATGCCGAGCTCACTCGATGTTTGCCGAACAAATTTAAGGGACTTGGTTTGGCACAAACCAATCTCTTCAGTCGCCTTGCTGAACACCTTAACAGACTCGCCTTGGTACAAGCCAAGATCTTCCCTTGCTTAGCTGAATCAGATTGATGGGTTCGGTTATAAAGAGAATCGAACTCTTTCTTTTTTTGCCGAACCTATCGATCAGCACGACTAGGTTTATAAGACTGTGTGAATGATTTCTCTGTTACGTGATCTGTCTTGTCATCCTCATGTAGGTTTTATTTAATACTATTACATGTGTAATGATGAGGTTTAACCCCTTCATTTGTCCCCATAATGCGTCTGACAGACACTTTTTGTTTGTCAGCCATTTTCTTACTCTTTCATCATCATTATTTGTACATTGCAATATGCCCTTTCATTTTGGCGGCACATTTAGGGTATTTAAATATTTTCCTTTAAAATTCCTCCTTTATAAACCAACTCTCTTCACATTTCATTCACTTCGCCTTTTTGCTTCCAGACTTACCCTTTCTTCTGTGTTTTCTTCCTCTGAACTTTGTCTTCTTTAATGGCCCCTCTTACTCCCTCAGAAGTTCCTGTCTTCAAAATAAAGTACAACATCCCAGACGATGTTGAGGTTAGGGTTGCTGGGAAGGATGAACCCCTAATTGGCACAGGAGACAGAATCCTCATCCCTACTCGTGTCATCACTAAGGGTGGGATTCGCTTTCCTCTTGATCCACTTCTTCTATGGGTTCTCTCTACTGCAAAAATTTGTCCTCTCCAATGTTGCCTTAACTTTTTTCGAATCGTCATGGGGGTGTCTTCCTTGAACAAGATTCTGGGTTTGAGTCTTGGGTTGTGGGAGATTTTGTATTGCTACATTATCAAGGCCGTTGGAGACAACTACTATATATCGGTGAGGAAGAAGGAGAGGTATTTGGTAACCCACCTTCCAGTTTCAAACAAGGGCCATGATAATGATATGGTGTTTGTCTCTGGCAACTAGGAATACACTCCTAGTGTCATTTCATCCTATCGTTGTCCCTACAAAGAAGGCATGTCAGGTATTTGATATCCTTTGCCTTCTGTTTTAACTTTGATTTTTCATTTTCCTAACTTTGGGTTTTCTTCTGCACCGGTGAAACTGTGAAGGGAAGGATTGTTGAGTCCTCTGTAAAGATGGACCAACTTCATAAAGTTTAGAATTTCAACGAGACTCTGTTCTGTCGAGCCGCCCACACGCTGCTCGGGTACACTCCAACTTACACTTCCTTCATTGTTGTGCCAAACCGACCAAATACCACTTTGGCTGCAGATTGGGAGGAGATCTAGACTACTCGGGCTCAGGCTCCTCGAGCCAAGAAGAAATCTCCTCTTGCAGCATCTGGGCGTAGGACGGTAAAAAATTTTCTTGACTTCCTATCAACTGTTAAACCGACCCCTTCCACCGAGCCGACTCCAACTACTCCAGTAATTCCAATTTTTGTTCTTGAGGAACCCATTCCCGAGGTTCTAATTGAAACTCCTCTCCTTAACGATACTGATCCGTCAACCAATGGCCAAACAGATATAGCTCGGCCAATTGAAACTTCAATTCCAGTTGAGCTTGATCCTCCCAATTATGTCCTTTCTCCAATACCCGAAGACGACTCAATTTTTAAACTTGCTAAGGACCCTGCCCCGAAAAGGCGGAGGATAGCCGAGTCCGAAGTGAGCCTTCCACCCGAGTCTTTCAACCCTCCCTTCCGACCAATCCTTAGGGCCAAAAAGAGGGAAATTACTGCCAAGGACTCTACAATAGAAGATTTTAATGTTGCAGTGGGGATTGCCCGAGGAGTGATTTTGCCTCGGGATCTGGCAATGAATGAGGCTCTTACTGATGATGAAGTGTCTTGTCAAGCAATTCAACATATGGTCCTGATGAAGTGTCTCGTCAAACAAGTCTCTTGAAGTTATGGCCCTTGCTCGACCTTTCTTCAAAGAGCTCGGTTCCTCAACAGGAACTTTTTTATACTTTTAGTAAAAATTTCAAGTCTCTTGAAGTTATGGCCCTTGCTCGACCCTTCTTCAAAGAGCTCGGTTCCTCAATAGGAACCTTTTTATACTTAGAAAAATCTCAAGTCTCTCAAAATTATGGTCCTTGCTCGGCCCTTCTTCAAAGAGCTCGGTTCATCAGTAGAGTTACTCAAAGTCTTCTTGAGATCTAAGAGTGTTTCTACCCCGCACCGACCCGTCAATCTGATTGGATTCAAACCCATCCCTAGTCAGCTTACACCGTCATGCCTAGCTGAGGGCCTGGATTTGATCGAGTGGCTGCACCTAATTTAAGCTTTTGACTTCTATCAAGTTTTTTGGCCTCCCTACCTTAACAGTAGGACATATATAATGCAAAGCAAGCGTAAAAAAAAGAATCCTTAAATTTTTATTGATAACTTTGACTTGATACATTTGCTATTAATATACCATTGCTTAAGGGGCACCTTTAAATTTTTGAAGGCACTTCGGAGTTCTATCTAAAATAGTACTTTTTAGAAATAGAACTTTTTGAGGTTCCTAGTGTTCCAGGGGCGTAGTACTGTCTTATGATCCAAGGTCTCGAGGTCGTAATACCCACTGCCCCTAACTCTAGCTACTCTATATGAACCTTCCTAGTTTTCTCCGAGCTTCCCATGGACTGAGTTCTTAGCCGACCCCAATACACGACTGAGTACTAGGTCTCCAAGTGTAAAAGACTGAGGGTTTACATTCTTGTTATAAGCTTGGGACATCTGATTCCGATATGAAGCCATTCTTGTGATGGTTTGCTCTCTCTTTTTCTCTGCCAGATCGAGATCTCATGCAATGACGGCGTCATTAATGCCGCTTTTGACCAGCTCGGTCCTTAAGTTCGGTAAGTCAATCTCCAACAAAGTAACAACTTTCATCCCATATGCTAGGGCGAAGGGAGTCTCTCTAGTTGAGTGTCGAGGTGTGGTTCGGTACATCCACAAAACACTCGACAGCTCTTCAACCCATCTCCCTTTAGCATCCTCCAGCCTTTTCTTGAATCCATCCAAGATTGTTTTATTAGAGATCTCTGCTTGTCCATTACTCTGAGGGTACGCAGAGGTAGAGTAATGACTCTGAATCCCGAAATGCTGACAAAAAGTTTTGAAATGGTGACTATCAAACTATGTGCCATTATCTGAAATGAACGTATGTGAGATTCTGAATTTGATAATGATGTATTTTCAAATAAATTTCCTTGTATCAGTATCTCTGATGTTGGCTAGGGGCTCGGCTTCCACCCACTTAGTGAAATAATCGGTTGCAACAAGAAGGTACTTCTTGTTACCCGGTGTCTGAGATAATGGTCCCACTATGTCTAGTCCCCACTGTGCAAATGGCTACGGATTTGCCAATGGAAGCAGCTCCGGAGAAGGTTTTCTCGGTATTGGTAAAAAAATTTTGACATTTCTCGTACCGTCTTACGAACTATTGAGCATCCTTTTGCATGTAAGGCCACCAAAAATCCTGAGATGGCTCGATGATCCAAAGATCTCCCACCAGTGTGAGCTCCGCAGCTTCCTTCATAAATTTTAAATAAAAAGTTTGGGACTGTCTTTGGGTGTACTCACTTTAAGTATGAGCCTCCAAACAAACGTCGATAAAACTCAACTTTTGGTGATAGCCAGAACCTAGTAGCTTTCAAACGTCTTCGGGCAACATTTCATCCTTTAGGAAGTTAACTATCGGGTCCATCTAACTCGACTCGGCTTTGATGCTTAAGGCTTCATTTGAATTGCTCTGCTGGATACTGGGCTTGGATTATAACTCGACAGTGAGAGTCCTTTCCCTTTCAAGGTCAATGGCCGAGGCCAACGAAGCTAAAGCATCAGCATGCGAGTTCTTTGCTCTTCCGACCTACTGAATAGAGTATTCAAGTATCTTACTCAGTTCTCTCTCTGCAATGGCATGATAGGCTATCATTCTTTCATCTTTTGTTGCATAATCTCCTATTATCTAATTCACCATCAGTTGTGAATCAGAGAATATTTGGAGCTTCATTGCCCCTAGCTTAGCTGCCAACCTTACTCCTGCTATCAAGGCTTCGTATTCTGCTTCGTTATTTGAGGCTTCAAATCTGAGCCTGATGGCTTTCTCCAAAGTACATCCATCTGGACTTACTAGAACAACGCCAATGCCAACACTCTTATGATTTGAGGATCCATCGACAGATAGGATCCAACCGTCGCCGAGCTCTGACTCTCGGTTGCAAGTTGTTTCTTCACTCCGCGCCGAGCTATCGTTAGGTTGAAATTCTGCGATAAAATCTGCCACAACCTGGCCTTTTATCGCCTTTCTTGGTTCAAATCGAACGTCGAACTCCCCTAGCTCCACCGTCCACTTAGCAACACATCCCAATAGATCGATTTTATGGAAAAGTGACTTCAGTGATTGGTCAGTAAGCACTGTGATTTGGTAGGCTTGAAAGTAATGTCTGAGCTTCTTAACAGAGCTAATCAGTGCTTGAGCAAGTTTTTCCAGCGGAGTATACCTCAATTCTACATCTAAGAGCATCTTACTCACATAAAAGATGGGTTTCAGTTTTCCACAATCACTCCTCATCAATGCCTCACTTACAGCTTGCTTTGATACAGCCAAATAAAGGTAAAGTCCTTCCTCGGGTGTTGGGGTTGATAAAATCGGTGGAGATGCTAAGTATGTCTTCAGATTTGCAAACGCTTCCTCACATTCCTGACTCCAGAATGCTCTCTTATTTTCTTTGATTGATTGAAAGAAGGGTCTACATTTATCAGATGTGCAGGATATGAATCTCCCGAGTGCTGCTGTCATTCCTGTTAGCCTCTGCACCTCTTTTACATTCTAAGGGGATTTCAGTTCGGCAATGGCTTTCACTTGCTTGGGATTCACCTCTATTCCACGGTGAGTAACCAGAAGCCCCAAGAATTTCTCGAGCTGACCCCAAATGCGCATTTTGAAGCGTTTAATTTCAGATTGTAAGTCCATAGTACATCAAATGTGCTCTTGAGATCGACACAGTGAATTGCAGCCTTCCGACTCTTCACTACCATTTCATCAATATATACTTCTATTGTATTGCCTATCATATGTGAAAACATTTTATTCACCAACCTCTGATATATTGTCCCAATATTCTTCAATCCGAATGGCATTACTTTGTAACAATACGTTCCATTTGGCGTTATGAAGGCAGTCTTTTCTTGATCTTCCTTTGCCAGAGGGATCTGATAGTATCCCTTGTAGGCATCCAAGAAACTCATTTGCTCGTGTCCAGCAGTGGTATCCACCAATTGATCTATCTTCGGTAAGGGGAAGCTATCCTTTGGACATGTTTTGTTTAGGTCGGTGAAGTCAACACAGACCCTCCACTTCCCATTTTTCTTCTTTACCACAATAGTGTTTGACAGCCAGGTCAGGTACTGTACTTCCCTAATTGTTCGGGACTCCAATAAACGTACTACTTCCTCCTTCACTGCCTCTTGATGTTGAGGCGTCGACCTCCTTAGTTTTTGCTTGATTGGCTTGAAGCTCGGGTCAACGTTCAACTGATGACATGCTACTTCGGACGGTACGTCGGACATATCAGTAGTGGTCCATGCGAAAACATTGGCATATTCCCGTAGAAGAATGACGAGCTCAATTTTCTGTTCAGGACTAAGAGCAGTCCTTAACAAAGAGTATTTTTCAGGATCCTCATCCTTTTCTAAAGGCACTTTAGTCAAGTCTTCAATTGTTCGGTCCATAACTTCCTTTTCGGCGCCTAAAGGTACTTTAGGGCCTTCCTTGACAGCTTGATCAGTTGGTTTAACCGAGCTGTAAAAATTTAATTGTTATTTTGCCTCCTCGGACATTGAGTTCTTCTCACGAGCTTCAACCCCTCCTTTGAGTTTGACCGAGACTAACAAACAAGTTCTGGCACTGACCTAGTCTCCTCGGATATTTACTACTCCTTCAGCTGAAGGAAATCTCAGCATCTGATGGTACGTTGAGGGTATCGCCTTCATTGTGTGTAGCCAGGACCGCCCCATTATCGGGTTATACGCCGAGACTGTATCCACTATCAGGAACTCGGTCATGAAATACACTGGTCCTGTCTTTACAGGCAATGTGATCTTCCCCCTAGGAAGAACTGTTTTGCCACTAAAACCAATAAGTGGAGTATTTGAAGGCTTAAGATCCTCCTTCTTAAGACCAATTTTCTCAAATAAAACCAAATACATGATTTCTGATGAACTCCCCTGATCAATTAGCATCCTTTTTACATCAAAATTCGTAATTCGAAGCGTAACGACTAGGGTATCGTTGTGCGGTTGGTGAACTCCGACCAAGTCTTGCTCGGTGAAACAGATTACTTGGGCTGACTCTTATATCTTGATTCTTTTGTTGGTTACTTTCGGGGTCAACCATAACTCA
Organism: Ilex paraguariensis; assembly: GCA_963454935.2. Lineage (NCBI taxonomy): Eukaryota > Viridiplantae > Streptophyta > Magnoliopsida > Aquifoliales > Aquifoliaceae > Ilex > Ilex paraguariensis. Next base: position 381,657 of record CAUOFW020002502.1, on the reverse strand, counting down.
TAGACTTCTTTCTCGTTGACAACTTTTTGAATATTAGCCCGAGAAGAATTATTTGTGGACATCTGCGGGTTGGTGGCAGCATGGATCACATCAATCACCCCTGCTGGAGTGTTGTGGTCCCCATTTGGCTCGGTCCTCCCTCTATCGAATTTTTGTTTACCTTCTATGAACTCGGCGAAATGTCTAGCCTGGATCAGCTCCTCCAAATGTTGTTTCAAAGATCGGCAGTTCTCAGTCATATGGCCCATATCCCTGTGATATGAACACCTGAAGTTTGGATTCCTTTTAGAAGGATCTCCTATTAACTTGTTCGGCCATTTGAAAAATGACTTTGTCTTGATCTAGCTTAGTATCTTGTATATGGGTTCTTTGAACAACGTGTTTACCCCAGAAATGGGGACTTTTGAGGATATCCATCCTTCTCACTTTTCCTTCCTCCCTCCCTATTTGGCTTAGTCTGCTTGTCTCTACCGAACTGCCTCTTGCTCGAATACTCTTTAATCCCGTCCCTAGATAAGTCATCATCGACTTTGGCATATTTTTTAATCCTTGACATCAACTCCTCCAGATCCGTGGTTGGCCTTCTTGTGAGCGACTAATATAGGGGGTTCTCATTCGGCAACCCGATCTTGAAGGATGCAACTGTAATTTTTGGATTGCACCATTCAACTTCATTCATAGTTTCCTAATAACGATGAGCGTACTCTTGCAGGCTTTCGTTATTCTTCTTCTTTAGAGTTAGTAGTGCTCCAACATCCTTTGGCTGCTTGCTGCTTGTTATGAACCGAGCTGTGAACTGCTCGGCTAATTTAGACCACCCGTCGATCATTCCCTTCAGTAGGCTATCAAACCACTTCATGACTGATTTTTCGAGACTGCTAGGGAAAATTGTGCAAAGTAGGGGCTTATTTTTTCGATGAATGGTCATCAACTGTCTGTAATGTCTGATGTGTGAGACTAGGTCGGTCTTCCTGTCATATAGTTTGTAGTTCGGGACGATGAATTTGCTCAGAATCCGTCCCTTTTCGATCCAAATTGTAAATAGAGATGACTTCGAACCGTCTCCATATTCCCTTGTTGCTCTTTTGGCTAGGTCCCTAGCCGACCTTTGTTCTGGTCTCCTCAAGCGGTTGTTGAGTTCTTCAGTGATGTACTGTTTCCATGCAACCTCCTCCTGAACCCAAGGTTTCTTTTGCTGATGACAATTTTCATTGTTGCCTCCGATTCCTTTGGGCTTCCTTTCATGACTTTCCCAACGTTTTTCCCCCGCACGTTTCTCTTTTTTGATAATCTCTTTTATGCTATTTTTCAGCTCTTCGTTTTCTTTGATCAGATCTTTCTCCCTGGCATAAGATTTCTTGAACAACTTGTCATGAGCATCAAGTCTATCCTGCAGGGACTGAACCAACTTTGTCAGGGAATGGTTTTTCCCCTTGGCATGGGGGGATTCAACACGATCTTCAATTTGATGGTTTTGATTGTTCGAGGGTCTGAAACTGGCAGAGGACATCTCCTCGTTTTCATGGGATCTAGATGGGTTTCTTCTTACTTGCAACCGCCCATTGCTATCTGGAGGAAGGGATGCAGGATCAGAGTCTCCCAAGGTAGAACTGCCTCTAGGTGATCCAATTACGCTTCTAAGTTTTGACATTGTAGTTTTTTGTTGCGAAAGATGAAAATCTTTCCACAGACAGTGCCAAATGTAAGAGGCAAAAAATTGAGAATACCTCCAAAAGGAATTGAAAAATTGATGTATTTTTGAACTTGATATCCTAGTCTTCATTTACCTACAAAACGAACAAACTGTCCAAGATCGAAGTGCTTCGATCGAAGACACTCTGATGCTTAAGTCAGTAAAGATACTGGAACGAATGAAAAAAGATCAAGAAAGTTCAGCATACCTTACACCTTGGGTTCTTCCGTTTTTTATAGATGGTCATCCCCTTAGGGTTTCCGTGATTTTTGATTTAAGGTGACACACCTCCCTTCAATTCAGTGATTCAGTTTGAAAAGTTGCTGATATTTCTCCAATATTTCCTCCTGATATCTTCGATTTCTCTTATTCGTTTATCTGATTGCCTAAGTTATAGGCGAATACTCATCTTTCTATCTATCATTTGAAACAGTTCGGACAGATCAAATGCCGAGCTCACTCGATGTTTGCTGAACAAATTTAAGGGACTTGGTTTGACACAAACCAATCTATTCAATCGTCTTACCGAACACTTTAACAGACTCGCATTGGTACAAGCCGAGCTCTTCCCTTGCTTAGCTAAATCGAATTGATCTCGATTATAAAGAAAATTGAACTCTTTCTTTTTTTGTCAAACCTATCAATCAACACGACTAGATTTATAAGGTTGTGTGAATGATTTATCTATCACGTGATCTGTCTTGTCATCCTCATGTGGGTTTCATTTAATACTATTACATGTGTAATGATGAGATTTAACCCCTTCAAATAGCGTTAGTTAACTCTTTCAAAAACGAAGACATGGTTATCCTTTAAGTTGGCACGGTTCATTGATTTGAAGAACGCCTTTTAAGATATTGGTAGCTACAACTGAGCTGTCATCGTTATTCAAACGCAACATTAAAACTGGATCATGAATGTTTTAGTTTTCGCACATTGTTGGATTCCAGTCCAGATCCATGGTCTCAAAGGCCAGTACCAACTAAACCATATTAGCTTTAACTTTATGTGTTGCAAACTTGCAACAAACCACTATATGATATCCCTTCAATATCCCATCAGAATGAAGGCCTTACCAACATGGGCTGTCAAGCCCAAGTCATCCTTGAGTGTAAAACACTCCAGGCAACTTTGATCCCTAAAACTGTATAAGCATGGTAGAGAATTTGTATGCAATTATAACTTGGTTTTTGTAATGACTTTTCAATTTATTGAGATCAGCCAATTGCATTTGGGTGGTCTCATAATGCTCTTGGACAGAATAAGATGGCAACTGAGCATTTTACTTGAAGGACAGTAGTTGATGAACTAATGGATAGTGAGTTTGTTGAAATTGTTCAGTTTTACTTTTATTTTGATTGGAGTGAAATCGAAGAGATGGCACTTTGTTTTTACTTTGATTTCGAAGGTTTTATCAAGAGAATGAGTCTTAGGGTTGGCAATTCTAATATGTCAATTTGTCCAATGAACCTGTAAATTAATGGATTATGTTGGGATTTAACTCGATTTAAATCCACTAACAAACACACACAATCGAAGAACAAATCAAGAATATAAAGCAATAAGAAACAAGAAAGAACAAGACACAGATTTTACGTGGTTCGGCAATTTGCCTACGTCCACGAAACTGCAGGGATTTCACTATTGAGAGAGTTGAATTACAGAGAGCGGCTGTACAATCCACAACAAAACCTAATCACCAAAACAACAAGGTTTATATGTCCTACGCACTGGGCTGTATAACGGGCCCAAAAAAATTTTGTCCTCGGGGGCGTTGCCCTACGCACTGGACTGGGCTGTATAACGGGCCCAAAAACAAGGTTTATATGTCCTCGGGGGCGTTGCCCCCGAACCCCCACGAGGCTTATCCATGAGCGCTACGGCTTGGGCCTATCGGCCCAAGCCTTCACTACATGGACTAAGCCTCAGAAAAATTTTCATTAAAAATCACACAACATTATTTCGGGTCGAGTCATCATCCAGATCACATCTACAAACTAGACTCCATAAAAAAAAAACCAACAGATTATATGTCATTTATTATTGTAGATTATAAATGGACCAACTAATTAATAGTAATCAAACTAATTAAACGAGTTAAGTCAGGTTGGATATGAGTGTGCAATAAATAAAGGGAAGAATTCGGTGGGTGCAATAGAATCGATGGGTTTGAGTGGATAGTTCTTAAAGATTTTGATGTGTGGCCGTACTTCTTCAATTAATAGGTGCTTCCTTTCTCATCATCTTTATCTTTGTATAATGTATTCTTGTAGGGGGTGCGTTACTAGTGTCTAAATTAAAATCTATACCTATGTAACTCCGTTCATAATTGGGGTGGAATTGCCAAATAGTGTAATCGCATGGATAATGTCTTAGTTTGATTATATAGCATTACTAGTTATTGTATGTATCTGAAGGTACAGAGAAATAAAAAATGGTAAATAATAAATATATTTGTATTCATATTTAAAATCAAATCACAAATATAAATGAGAGATGAATAAATTTAAGTATCGGTTGTAGTGGGGATAAGAGGTGGTGGGTGACAGTAGTAGTGGTAGGAGAAGGTGATGATTGTGGTGGGTGATAATGACTGTAGTAGAGGTGGCAGCGGTGGCGGTGGCGGTAGCGGTGGCGGTAGTGGTAGTGGTAGAGGTAGAGGTAGTGGTGGTGATAGAGGTAGTGGTGGGGCTGTTTCAAACACTAATTTTTTTAAAATACTTATGAGAAATAATTTGTAAAAATTATTTTAAAAAGTCACTCCAAATACACCCTTAAGGGCCTATTTTTTATATTAAATTAGGGTGTTAATATTAGCCGTTAGATTAACTTTAAAATAAAATTTAAAGTGATCTCAACCGCCAATAACAAAAATCATTTTGTTTATCTTTTGAAATTTGAATTGTAAGTTACTTTATTATATAGATTATTTGTCCGAGATAAGGTTGCCGGATGGGTTTGTCAAGAAAATTTGCTTTGTTTTATTTTATATTTGGTACACATTTTGTTTTGTTCCTGATAATCTTGCACATGCGATGTGGGTTTTCGTCAGAAACTTTGGATTTGATGTGGGTTTTATGTGAAATTTGATTCTTTACGTGGCTTTTGGAGAATGAAATGATTGGTTGATTCTGGTATGAATTTTTTTTCTGGGCATGCAGGTTGAGTTGGGTGAATTCTATGGCTTATGGATTTAATTTACTGGGTTTAATTTGGACTGATAATATTCTTTCGGCAGTGTGGATCATTCATATTTTAGCTTAGTCAAGGGATAATTTTGTGGGGAATAATAAAAATTTCAAACGGGAGAATTTAGACAGTGATTTGAATTAAAGCAATGTGTAGGTTGAATTTTGTTACATCAATTGCGACAATTTTTTTATCAATGCAATGTGTTGGAACTGCAATAGGTACTATTCTTTTGAGATATATTAATTTAGACAGTGATTTGAATTAATGGTTTGGTTTCCCAAAAATGGGTTCTTGGTTACTTGGAATGTGATTGACTAATGTCCAATTTTCAATAAGTCACCACTATATTGGTGTTAGATAGAAACCAACATGGGTATAATACCCAAACTTCCACCAATAGTTTGAATCATGCTGAATCTAATAAAACTCTGTATATGCTTGGTTGGGTAAAAGGTCCTAGAAAGTGCAGACACAATAAATTATTTCATTCTTTTAGGAGTTTGGCTGAAAACAATTGAGAAACTAGAGAAATAATTCATTCCAGTATTTGGGTGCTTCTAGAGAAATAAATCATCATTTTCCTCCTAAAAGAGTATCAGAAAAGAATTTTCCTATGTTATCACTTGTTCTCTTTGCATAGACTCTTCTCTATTTTTCAATTTTCAAGTGTGTGTGTGTGTTTTTTTATATCCGTGAATAATTTAGATTTTTTGAGTTTTTACATGTTTTTCATGTCAAGTAAGCATGTATATTTGGATAAAGAGTATCGAATAGTGGCAAACCCACTACTTTAGGTGAATAAAACAAAACAAGCAACTTTCAAAACTCTTTAAATTTTCTTGAACCTGAGCATTCTTATCCAAGTATATTTGAAATTTGATATTTCCTTTCAATTTCTTTCTCTTTCCATTTCCTGCTATTACTACTTTCCACTGTTCTTTCGTCCTGGCTTACTGGAATAATTTAGTTAGTTTATTGTAATCCAAGAATCTTGAGCTGTTTTATGTTGTTGGTTTAATTTTTGAGTTCTTGATATGGACTTTGACACACCAATTGACTTATATAGTCTTGTTTTCCCCAATGATTTACTTCAAATGTCTATGTGCTTATGTCATTGCTACTTGGTAGATTGTGAATTGAAGGCACAGAATAGATACTGTATGCATTGTATCGATGGCCTGGATTTGCTGTAGCATTTCCAAATCAGTGGCAAAAATCACTTTGTCCATGAAAAGTTTGGTGAAGGGGTTGAAGATCTTTGGAGTGCTATAATCTAAGTTCGTTCCAGTGCAAGGTCTTTTGGGCAAATGAGGAGGCAATTTTGAACTACTAGGTATTGGGAGGCAATTTTGAAAGAGACAACATATTACAGTCATACATTCAAGTACATTACCATTTGTGAGAAACTGTAGATTTCCGGAAGAAGTTACACAACTATTAATCGGGAAACCATTGAGTTTCGAAGTAAGTCGAGGAATATAATTTTCAGTTATTCAGGGGAATGGATTGCGATAGTTGCACACATGATGGGCACTTCATATGAATTTTGGTTCTCTTGTTTTCTTCTTGTAATTGATAGAGTTTGAGAACTTTGTGTAGGACTTGAGGCAAAAAAACGAAGAAGAATAATGAAATATTGTCACACTAAAAATGTTTCTGTGATCAATTTACTTTTTAGATATACAATGATAAATTAATTTATATAATAAAGTAGTTACACGGTATGTTTTGAGCTTTTCGCGATTCAGATCGTTTTGATACGATGGTCCTAATTAAACTTTTATTCTTTTTACAACTTTAAGACTTCTATCTCTTGTATAACTCTCTTTATCTATCTATTTTGTACTATTATTTTCTGTCATACTATTATTATTTTTTCTCCTATGTTGTTTTTGTTATTATTTACTCCAGAAAACAAATGAAACTATATCTTATGTAATTATTTATTTTATGAAACTAATTCAAAATTTTTATATATTTGATGACATGTATTTTCCCACTTGTTTTTTAATTTGTAAATAACCCTTAATGTAAATAAAAAATAGCATATCGACTATAAATAACAAATAATATTCAACACAAAATAAACTTTAGATTATAAATTAATATATAATTTTTTCAAAAATTGACATTTAACTTTATCTAATTTATATTCAACTTTGTCGAATTAATATCATATTAATTTTTATTTAATCAATTTTTTGGAGTACTAAATTATATTAATTTTTTTGGTACTAAATCAAATTTTATTTGATTTTATTAAATTTTAATTTTTTTTGTTACTAAATTTGGAGAAGGACAATTGTAAAAATAATAAAGTCATTGTTCATACCTGAAGACACTACACAACAAACAAAAAAATCTTAAACATTTGCCCAAATTTAAAAAAAAATGGCCTAAAAATATTCATATTAATTTTTCTTTTAAAATAACTCAAAATATATCATCGATCATATCCTCCATATTAATAAAATTGTCATAAAAATATATAAAAACTCTCCAAAATAACACCATATTTACAAATTACCTCTACAAAAAAATGCTAACATAACTCATTGAAATTTACAATCTGTAAGAAATAAATAAAATAACTAAAATATTGCTCAATTATAAAACTCACAAATTTATGACCTCTACTATCATTCAATCCAAGAATACAACATAATTATAAACTCAATCGCCATATATTTAATTCACTCTATCCCTATATAATAAATAACTCAAGTAAAACAAAATACCAATAGAACACAATTAAATTCACAATCTTTAAGAGACAAATAAAATTAACCAAATCTTACTCATTTATAAAACTAATGAATTTATCACCACTATCATCATTCAACCCTAAATGATGTAATATAATTATAAATTTAATTACAAAATATTTAATCCCTCACAAATAAATATAATCAGAAACACACATATACATATTTCTTTTTGGGTATTAACAAATCCTGTTAATCAATAACTGCTCAAGTTTTTAAGATAAAATAATAATAAATTTAATTAAAAAACAGAATAAAAATTATGAATATCTCCTGAATTTTGATAATATTACATAGACACCTTCTGATATTTTATAAATTTTGCTTTTATGGGTTTAAGATGCTTTAATGTTTTTCAAACTAAAGTGGGCCAGCCTATTAAAACAAAATAAAGATAAAAATCAAAACAACAAAGCTAAAAATGATAGCTCGAAGTCATTCGCGTGCAATGCAAAGTACACTAACTAGTGGAGTTAAACGTGTGGATTCAAATACCAAAATAACATGAATTAAAAAAATGATACATTATGCCATGCCTTGACTGACACCCCAAATTTTACTCCCCAAATATAAGTTTAAGGACTTGACAAGGTTATCGGGAAAAAAAATTGGTATTGTACCTCCAAAATTTACTAATCCAATAGATATTTTTATAACTTTTGTGAGTTATTTTGGAACCAAAAAATTTATTATTTTTGTGGGTATTTTTATCACTATTGTCGGTATTTTTATTATTCATGTGATAACTATTTTTACTAATTTTATTTGGTACAAAAATAATTATCACTTTTGTGAGTGATTTGTCACTTTTGTGAATGTTTTTTTACCACTGTTGTGGTAACTATTTTTACCAATTATTTTTTTCTATCCACAATAGTGATAAAAATACTAACTAGAGTCATAAAAATACTCACAAATATGAAAAACTAGAGGTAATCTGTACTTGAAGATACGGTACAATGTGAATGATTTAGAGATAGATGTCGGTGAATTTATTGAAATATGACCTATTTTATATTATAGATATTTGTACAATACCATTTGTTTTTTTCTCCCAGGCGCAGACAACTCCTAACTTTAATTAAGGACATTGAATTTCCAATTCCTATGCAACTTGAAACAAAAAACCAACCATGATGCCAACTTGAGAAATATAAGCTCGTTGTCCATTAGGAAGTGTGGACCAATTTTTCTGTATCCAAACACAAGCACGAGATCAAGAGACTAGGTTGATTAGTAGCCACACTGTAGATAATCCTGGAAGTGAGGGAAAAAAAAGCATAGAAACTAGCATATAAATAAATAACCACATACCTTATTTTGCAGAAAATTTCTTGAATTTCTTGTCCAAACTCGAGCACGATCGTTCTGTCTTCCACTACACTAGGCACACCATAGATTGATGGGCCTCTCGATTTACACCGAAATCACAAAGGCCAAGCAAGCATTACAAAGGCTAAGGATGACCACACAATTTCAAGGGATGAAATCACAACCCTTTCTTTATTAGTGTTTCCAAATCAAAATTTTTTAAACTTGCGTAACCTTTAACCTCTACAAGTGGTGTAACCAAACCAAATTGTAATGTGAGTTAAACACTTGTAAGTTATGGGCTACAAAATTCCAACAATCTCCCACTTGGTGCTTAACCACCAAGTGGGGTCTTACATTTTAAAACAAAAATCCTTTAGAATGATTGGTGCAGTGGTTTGAAAAATCTCCTTTGGAATAATCGACAGATACTACTGAATTCTCACCTTATTTTAAAAGTTAGTACAACTTAAGAATTCATAAACTTTTAACTTATCTGATGTTATTGGGCTAATCTCACTTTGCACACAAAAATATGCTTCGATTCTCAACTGTCACTCTCAAACATTAAAATTCTTAATTTACACCATCAATGTTATGAATTGGTAATAATGTGGACTTGATCCAGACTATCGTTCATTTTTTCATCATAAATTGAAGCACATGAGGTACAAGTACTTCGGGTATGAGTAGGCTTGTCAAAGTCTGACAAGACACAATTAATCGACATGAATCAACACAAATTAAACCGGTTTTGGTGAAACCTTAATAGGTTCGGGTGATAAACGGGTTGACTCGTTAGACACGTTTAATAAATGAATCATGTTCGGATGAGTCTTATCAACCCGTTTAAATAAAATTAATATAATAATAAATTAATAATTATTTTAAAAAATTAGGCAAATTTATTTTAGTGACAGCCACATAAAATATAATAATAAATTAAAACTAAACGGGTTAAACGAGTCGTATCATGTTATCTGTTTATTAAACAGTTCGTGTTTGTGTTGAGGCTTTTCACCTATTAATTAAACGGGTCGTGTATTGGTTTATATGTTTTTCACCCCTCACCCATTTAACCCGACACGTAATCGTTTAATCCGACACGTTTAACACCCCTAGGTATGAGGATGAGGTATGTCCATCACTTTAAATCTTCTTCTACGATTAATTTGACATCGTTTTGTGTATCGAAAATAAGGTTTCATTAATCAGAAAATGTTAATACTATCATGTGCAACTTACATCAAAACGCCAACAGTCTGTGAATTTACACATAAACTCATGCTCAAAACACTTGCAATTCACGTACTTCAATTTATGACGAAAAACTAAACAACAATCTTGGCTAGGTCTGCATTGTTATTAATTTATAACATTAAAGATGCAAACTGAAATTTTTAATATTTGAGAGTACAAACTAAAAATTGAAACACCATTCAACGTGCAAAGTGAGATTAGCCTGATGTTATTTTATGGTATGAGCAAGGAATCAGCCTTTAATCCTTTGGCCACCATGCTCATTCTGATGATGTCCAACTTCATGCTTATGCATGTCATTTTGATGTAGTTACAACAAACCATCATATGACATCCCATCAATATCCCATCAGAATTAAGGCCTTACTAGCATGGTGCCAACTCATGTGTAGCCCAAGTCACACTTGAGTGTAAAACAATCTAGGCAACTTCAATCCCTACAAATGTATGACCAAGGTATAGAATCTGTAATGAATTTGTAAAGTTGCGGAGATAATTCAATTGCATTTGGGTGCTCTCAGAATGGTCTTAGAGAGAATAAGATGGCAACATGGAATCCAAAGTCTATTTACAATTTGCAAATTACAAATGAGCATTTTCCTTAAAGGAAGAGCAGACAGTAAATTGATTAGCTGTTGGATAGTGACCTTTTTCATGCTTTCTTCCACTCATCTTGAGTACTTACATTCCTTGTGTTATTAAAGACTTAAAGTCTATACACCTAGCGCATCCTTAATAGTTGAAAGCTGGAGGCATGGTACCAAAAAAGTGTTTATATCTATCTCGTAAATAAAATGAAAAAGAATATAACTATTGCAAGCAGTGGTCTTTTTGAGTCATTTGATAAAAGCTGAAGTTGGTCCTAAATCATTAGAGACATCTAAAAATTGATAAGTGTTACACCTGAATTTTCAAACATGATTAAGAATTTTCCAATAAGTGGACAACCAGCAAGACTAAGTCTTTAATCATTACTGTATAAATTTAAAAGGGTATACCTGATATTCTAATATTTTGCACACTGTTTTAATCAATTTATTTAATTATACAAATTCAAACATTTTTCTTGAAAATTATTTTTACAAGTTTGTTAACAGTTTAATGTAGTGCCTGTTTGTTTTCACAATTTTCTGATGGTTTGATCTCAGTCCTTCGAGTCTATATTATTTTACACAACTTGTGCTTGGGTTTACTTTCACCATAGCAAAAACTGCTCCACCACCACCATACCTCCCTAGCTTCTGTCGTTGACATCATCACCGCCGCCGTTACTCGTATATTTTGAGATCCTAATGTATCATCATGCTATAGGACTAGACCTCAGCACCTCATAATCTTCTGCATGTGACGTTGCTAAGTAACATTATTCCCTACCAAACAATGCAATGAGAGAGTGGACGTCCATCAAACATACATTATTATGTAAAGCAAACTAGTGGCAGATATTCTTTCTTTTTTTCTTTTAGGGCGGTTGTTTAGGATTTTGTCTCAAATCTGAGATCCAGTCATCTTGTATCCTGAATTGGATATAATTTTCTTGTTCTAATTAATACTATTTCGCTTCACCATTTTTCCTACGATATATCGTGAATTGGATATAATTTTAGTTGTGGAAAGATATTCTTAATGCCTCAATTAGGACAACGACCATCAATTCCTTCTAACACCATAGTGTATGAGTTCAATTATCCATATGGCTGTGATGGTTAGCTGTCGATACCGTCGAGAGTACGTGGGATTTTTTTTTTTAATAAACATACACAAGGAGATACATGCAACTCAAGTAATTCCCTATTGCATAGGCATAAACTACTGGATACCTCGGCATAAGACTTTGTACAGTTTTTCATGTCCTAAAGCAATGTGATATTATTCCAATACTCTAACGCTGTGTTTGGTACATGGAATTAGACCTTAGGAATGAAATGGTCATTCCTTAGTAATACTCATTCCTTTGTTTGATTTGTGGGAATAAAATTTCATTCTCATTCCTAAGGAATAACTAATCCCATAAATAATGGGATTAGACATTCCCAAATAAACCAAGGTATTAGTCATTCATTTATCGTCGGTAATCACCCTAAATTAAGTAGACGACATTGCAAAACATTAATAATAATAAGTACATAAATCTGAAGAACAACCCCACAAGAGTGTTTTATTTCCTTCTGACCAACTAATTAACTGTGGGGAAGAAATCATTGAGCAAAAATAAGAACAATCACAGGTAGCTAGTAGTAATGAATAAGATCTAGCAGATCATAGGTGTTGTACAGTTGAAGAGCAAGCACTTTGAACTAGCTAGAAGTTTTTCAGGCTTTTTACTGATGCAAATTCTCCTCTTCTTTATGATGTACGAGTATACAAAGTTAAAGGATAATCATAAAAGCAATTGCTATGAGTAATTTTAGAGGGTGGATTTCGAATGTTCTTCATGTGAATCAAACCATTAAATTATGTCAAGAATAGTCATGGAAGGCTCTATTATGAGGTCTATTATATAGGTATGTAAAACATTACTTCAACCTTGTAGATTTATGTAATTTCCTCAAATTTTGGAGATGCAAGAGAAGATCTTCCAAATCTTGCAAGAACTCATCACCTTTGAGTGTGATATTGTAGTTGGTCATTTAGTACTAGATGTCCTCCTTGGATTGGAAAATCCTTAAGATCCGTGTAAATCTTCGGTCGAGTATCCGTTACTCCTTTGTTAGTCAAGATGTCCACCGTATAATTTGCTTCTTGGTTGAGTTGAAATTTAATTCCTTTAATTTCTCTAAAGATTTAAGTTTGCCACATAAATTCCAATTCATCTCAATCTTCTCGTCGACCATATCAACCAACATTTTAGAAAGTGATTCTATCAAAAAGGGTGTAGTCCATCAGTCCAAAATCATTGACCAATTTAACTCCATCCCTTAGTGCCAAACATTCAACCAAACCTTTAGGGGGTGATTAAGTGGTTGAACTTGACCTTTAATAATTCAGAGGTCTTACATTCAAACCATTCTCACCTCCCTTAAAAGCCAGCCACCCTTGTCCCATTAGGGACATATTCTAACTCAACTTATGGTCAGCAACTGAGTTCGAGGAAGTAGTTTCCGTAAATCTAAGCATCCTATAACCCAAAAAGAAAAAACATTCAGCTACCATATTAGTACGACTTTCATAAAAATTGGCCAAGCAAGAATTAATTGCGCTTGAGAATTTCTAAGTACTATACCTCCTACTGATAAACCGGGATTAGCTCTACTTGCCCCATCCACATTTATTTTTATTCCCTCCGAAGGAGGAAATTCCCATCTCTCCACTTTCCTTGGCAGTATTTTTGGACACAAATTCAATTGGTTTACTAATCCTCTCTCTTGAAACCTTCCAACATAATTGACTTTAATAATAGATGCTTGTAGATGCAGTTCATGCAAAATTCTATAAAAACATTGGCTGGGATGGCCTATAGCATTATCATAAATTCGACGACATCTTTATTTCAAATCTCCCAAAAAATAATAATAGAGATACTTCAAACCAGACAATGAGAGACTAATTTTTTATTAAAAGCCCTTGTTAAAGCATCTCCAATAGACTCTCTATTTCCACTCAATTCTCTATTATAGAGAATTAACTCTTAAAAATTATTCTCTAATTGTCTCTTTATTTAGACTCTCAAAAATAAAGAGTCGAATTTGATTATTTACAGTTTAGAGAGTCAAACTCACTCTCCACTCTATTTTTTTCGGAGCAGAAAAATAATATATTTATCTTTTCATTCAAAACATTTAGAATAAACATATCTGATTTAAAATAATAGAGAAAAAAAGGGAGGAAAGTCAAATTTATTCCCAAAAAGAACAAAACATAAAATGAGAAGAAAAGAGAGTCATATTGAATCTATTGTAACTTTTTACTAAAGATGTTTTCTATTTTACAAAAAATGCTCTCTAAAAATAGAGACCACTGTTAGAAATGCTCCAAGTCTACATAACCTCACCATTGGAGATTCATGAACAAGATTAAATCCAAAGATAGTAGCATATCTTGACCATATCCAAGTTGCAGAGACATAATCAATAAAAAGATGTTGATTTGATTCCTACAACTTTCTTCGACATCTTCCAGATATGCAGCTGTGCCCCGTGTTTAGCATTTTGTTCCCAAATACATTTAGCAATCTCTAATTTCTCCTGTTTACATCTAGCAATCTCCCAAGCAGATTTCACAAGAAAATTATCATTAGATTCAAGAGACCAAATCAACTTGTCCATTCTATTGGAAGCTGAAACCCCAGACATTATAATCAGTTGCACTAAATGATCATTAAGAAAAGTAGAAACAGTGGACAAGTCCCAAAGATCACCACATAAAATAGCAGAAATGTGAGGAAAAACCTGGGGAGAATTTTCCACTTACAAAATTAAGGGATCACTACCCAACCAATTATCAAACAAAAATCAACGTCATGACCATTACCCACCAACATCTTGGATTGAGAAATAGTAGGTTCAAAACAAGGTTGCAAACTTAGAAAGATTTTAGAATGACACCTGCTACTTCATCTAAGTGGGTGAGAGTTATTCAAATATTTAGATTTGAAGCAAATCACCTTTCAGCACCCCCCATACCTACTTCATTCTAAATGCCGCTGTTATATCATCAAAATTTCGAATTGCCAACCCTCCTTCATAAAACGGGAGTGTTATGTTCTGCCATGAAACCCAATGTCGTCTACGTTGAGTTCCATCTTTGGACCATACATAAATGACGCCATGATAGCATGCAACTTTCTGATAATTCACTTACGCAAGAATGGACAAGGGAAGACATGAATTGGGAATCTGGGATCGCATTCAAAACAGTTTGAACTAGCAGAATCCTTCCAATATTGGACAGAAATTTTGAATACCATCCTTCCAATCTTGACCTGGATTTTATTAAAATGTCCTTGTAGTACTCTAAAAACTTCAAGACACGTGTCTCCACCATAACAGGACAAGTGACAACGATTATCAGTTGACATGGAAATAGGGCCCGACAGAGTTCAACTGGACTGGTATAAATAACAATGACAAGTGCAGCATCCCTGGGCGCGACGCCCTGACAGCATCAACTGGACTAGTGTAGATAATAAAGTCGTGCTTGATGCCCAAGGCACAACACTCATGCGCGACACCTAAGGCACGATGCCTCCTTGACCACGACGCCTTTGGCCGCGACGCCCCCTTGGTGCAACACCCTATTGGCCGCAACACTCCCTGGCCATGACACCCCCTTGGCGCAACGCTCTCAAGCACAACATCGCAACAGGGCGACATACTTCCCCATCGCATTGGAAGTGAAAAAGTGAACCCTTCATCAAGGGCGAACAAAAAGTGGAATCGCAGACGTATGGGATAACCTCGGCGAAACTCGTCTCCCTCACCGCGGGAGTGGTATCTTCAACTTATTGGACACTATTGCTCGACTAGCCCGCTGGACTAAGAGGAGATGTCCCCCCACCTAGGGACATGGAAATACGACCCTCCTCAAGGGAGAACAGAGCAATGGGAGTGGACGAGCATGATTGTCAACTCGGCTTGGGACAGGGTCTCGAAGGTTTAGTCTGCTCAAGCAGGCCTCCTAGTGTATGGCTCATTGTCCGCTGGGGTGTGCTTGACTAGGATCCGAAGAGACTTCTAAGGTAACTGGGGTTATTGGTTTGGATCAACATATGAGATGATGGAATAGGTGGATTAGTGGCTGAAAGATCGAAACTATGTGAATTTTCTCTATTGGGCATCTCAACAAAGGTTTCGAGGAAAGGTCTAGAGAAGGAAAGAAAGACCCTGAGTAGGAACGTGTTGGGGGCATCGCAGGAATGGTCCTCTCGAGGCCATGGTCTCACGGTGGTCAGTCGCGGTCATGGACCTTGGGAGCTCTCTTTCACCTTGGATGTCACACCTTTCTCGGAGCCATGTCCAGGTTGCATTTAGGGAAACATCACATCTATCTAGTTAATGTTGGAACGCATGACTCGCCGTTAATGGTCACTGGTATCGTCGCGATCGAGACAGTTGTGGGTTAGCACGAATGGTAGGGGGTCGCGGCAGGCAGCCCTTTGGGCAGTCTAACCTGCCCTATCACTATGCTATAAATACTCACATTACTTGCCCACTGTAGAGGATGATTTTTCTGACCGGTGAGAGTATTTTTTCACCTACCCTTTGCCCAACTGGTTCGACTCTTCGTTAACAAGCTGTTTAAGTTCCTTCCATCCCATCCCCTTATCCTACTCACCCCACCTCCTTCGATTACTCTTGACATAAACACGTGTGTCAACCTTTTTTAACTCTCCATCCATATTCCTAAAAGTAAATGTTCTTAGTTCGTCCCTTGATTATAGGACATCCTAGATAAGTAAAAGGACATCTCTTCGCCAGCATGGAAGCCGCTGTCATGCAAGCATTTTGTGCCTAGCCAAAGATATTTTGGAAGAAAGAAACATTTAGCTTTTGTTCTTATTAACTTTGTCCAGATGAAATCTCACATCTCTTAACAAACTTAAAAAGATTAGCCAATGATGGTCTGTCACCTTTGAGAAAAATAAGAGTGTCATCGGCAAACAAAAGGTGACTGACTGGAATCATGCCTCTTCCCCCATATAAATTCTTCACCAGCCCCTTCTCAAAAATGGATGATAGCCCTCTATTCAGGAGCTCTTCTGCAAGAATAAATAAGGTGAGAGAAATAGGATCTCCTTGCCTCAAGACCCTACTAGTTTTGAAAAATCCAAATAAACGGCCATTCAAAGAGATAGATAAATGTTGATTCTCCAGACAGTTGGCTATTAGCTTCACAAACTGAGAAAAGAAACCAAAAGCACTTAGAACTTTACACAGAAAATCCCATTCCAATCTGTCATACGCTTTCATCATATCAAGTTTCAGAACAATATTTCCTCCCCTAACCTTTCTATCATGCTCATTCACCATAACATTAGCCACCAAAAGACAATATGAGACACCCCTTTCCTTCCACAAAAGCACGTTGCTCCTTTGAAATAAGCTTGGGGAGGATTGGCTTAAGCCCAGAGGCTAAGCTCTGAAAGAATTTTATAAACAAAGTTACAAAGAGAGATCGGTCCAAAGTCTCCAAATTATGTCGGATTTTGGATTTTTGTAATAAGCGATAGCATAGTAGAATTAATAGACCTCATAATAGAGCCTCCTTCAAAAAATAAATTAATGGCAATCATGAGATTATGCTTGATAGTCTCCCAAGAGGTTTGAAAGAATTTACCTAAGAATCCATCTGGACCTGGAACACTTTCCACGGACATAGAGACGACCACTTGCTTAAGTTCTTCAAAAGAAGGGAAAGCCAAAAACATTGCATTATCATGAACACTAACTATATTAGGAATGATTGAAAGCAAAGAATCTTCTACCGAATGTTGTTCTGAAGAGTAAAACTTACAGAAGAAATCCAAAGCAGTTGATCCAATACCATCTTCTGAATCAATCCACGATTCATCCTCATTTTGAATACCTCTAATCTTCAACCTTTGGCGTTTATGCTTAGCAATGGCATGAAAGAATTTCGTGTTCTTGTCACTATCCTCTACCCATTTAGCATTTGATTTTTGCTTCTAGTATGTCTCTTCTAACCTCAAGACACCATTCAACTGTATCCTTGCCATATCAAGTTCTTCTTCTGAAGCTCCATTAACGCCTTGTTCTAACTCCATTTCTGCTTTTAGAACTTTATCTTCTAACTCTTTAATTTTCCGAAAATCTTACCATAGACTTCTTTGTTCCAGATTTTAAGATGAGCTTTGATGTTCTTCTTTTTTTGGAAAAGATTTTCCAAAGGATTAGAATAGTAAAAAACCCTCCAACTATATTCCACAATCTGCAAGAAGTCTGAATGTTCTGTTTACACATCCTCTCATCTCTATTGAAACTGTCTGTTTACATGACATTCATGAAAATAAAATAAAATGCATCAATCGTCCGCTGAATAAAACATAATAGTGGTTAACTAATCAATAAAGAAATTAAACATAACACAAAGCACTTAAATTACAGTTAGGCAACCGAACTCCTATACTATCCAATCCAGGGTTTAAAGACTTCTAAAGAATACTTGAATCCGCTGCAAAGCATATAGATTTATGCTAACAGATTAATAGAAGTTCAAGAAGCAATACCAACTTTAATAGATTAATTTGAAAAGTATAGAGACATGGTCACATACCCACTATTCATTTGCAACATAAATCTTAAAAAATCAGAAGCAACTGGTCACCCGTAAACAAAAATCCCAGCCTACAACCGGGACCTTGAGTAAATCAATGCTGTATTTCATTTGATTTTCTCCAAGCAAATGGCAAATTTCATTTTATCATGTGAAAGATACAAAAATTCTCAATTTACTCTCCGAATGATTAATTTTTTCACATTGTTCTCTCAGAAAAAAAAATAAAACCATTACAATATTGTCCACCGTTCTATTTTCGTTTGATTGTCCGTCTGTTTTGTGATTGTTAATTCGTTGATTTCGCGCAAAACAGATGAACAATCGAATGAAAAATAAAATGATAGACCACATTATAACGTTTTTATTTCTTTAAAAACGTAATATAAAAAAATTAATCATTCAAAAGAACAAATTAAATTTTTTTATATCTTTGGAGATACGAAATGAGAGTTTCCCAAAGCAAATTACTTGTCCGTCAGAAAAAACAAGAGGGTGGGACGGGAGAACAAGAATGATTAAGACTTCCCTCACGACCATTGGTCAAAAAAGTGAAACCAACCAAAAGAATCAGAATTCCCCAATATGGACATGAAAATGATGATAAAGACTTCCCCCAGTATAAGCAAAGAGGGAAAAGCAACAGTATCGTTGCGGTACTGTATTGAAATTTATAATTTTTTTAATGTGTAAATTATAGTTTGTAAAGATCATGATCAATTATGAAAGATTGAGATCGATACTAAAATTATAATTTCTAAAAATCAAGTTATAACTCATGAGAAAAAACTTATAACTATTAAGAAAAATTTGTACTCTCTCGTGATCTTCCCTTAACCATGTTACTGACACACGATTTGTAGAACGGTAACCAAAGCCGCTAAAATACAAACACTCCAGGATTAAAATGGACCACATTTAGACAAGCCAGTAGAGTAAGTCCATATATAGCTAGGATCCTGACGTACATGCCATATACTGCAAGATAGACCATGTGGGATCAAACGCCAACGACTAATGTTACATAATTTAAATAAAATTAAAAAAATTATAATTCAAATATATATTATCTTTTGGATGAATAGGTTTCATTAACTTTTCTAGTGTGACTCACTCATCCAACACTCATGGATGATATTATTTGCGTTATAATTTAAGAAATTTAGAGGTCCGTCCCCCTATATAGACTTGTTTAAACTTAAGTCTCCTAGGAAAACTTATTTGTTATGAAGTCTACTTTTTGTCAATTTTATCAGATTATCCCTTTCTTTTAGAAGTGAAATAAAACTAAGAATTAAAAAGTCCTAAATCTTTAAAGTTTGATTAACATTAACATTTTTTCTCTCTCGTATATATATATATATATATATATATATATATATATATATATATATATATATATATATAAAATACAATATAATTCAAATTTTAAAAGATAAACAAAATGACTATTATTTTTCGCAGTTAAAATATCTTTAAATATAATCCGACGACTAATATTAACATACTAAATTTAATAGAGAAATACGTCTCTAATAATTTGTTTGAAATAACTTTTTAAGTGTTTTAGAACTTATAAATTCTCATAAGTATTTAAAAAAAAAAAGTAATGTTTAGAACTGTCTTACCATTACCACCTCCAATGCCAAAACCACCACCCCGCCACCACCATCACCACACCCACCGCCCAACTACCACAATAACCATTACCAGTACCACCGTCTCCCCACCACCTCCGCTTACTACCACCGCTATTACAATCGTTATTGTCACTGCCCCACCACCATCATTGCCACCTCACCACCACTTCTTCCACAATTATCACCATCATCGCTACCACCACTGTCACCACTCCCACCACCACCACTGTTGCCACCCCCCACCACCCCCACTACCACCACCACTACTTTACAACCACTGTCATTGTCCCACCATCACCGCCACCCTCACCGCCCCATCACCGCCACCATCACTGTTGTCATCCACGGCTACCACAATCGTAATCGGTCATCATCACCCATCACAACCATTACCATCTTCCATCACCACCACTCATCCCCATTATAATCGGTACTTAAATTCATTTCTCTCTCCTTCATCTTTGTAATTTGATTTTGGGTGTGAATGCAAATATATTTATTATTAACTAGTTTTTTTATTACTACGTGCCTTCAGACGCGGGAAATAACTAGTGTATATATATATATATATAGTAACATTCAAATACCAAAAAAAAGTTATCATTTAGACAAAAAAAAAATCATTTAAACACAAAAAAAAAATAGTAACATTTAAACATAAAAAAAATATAAACATTTAATATTAATATTTTTAAAAAATAACAATAGTAACATATTCAATAAGAATAGTAATATGTTTAACGATAATTATCTCTCTCAAATTAAAACTCAAAAAATAGTACCGTTCCAACACAAATAATAGTAATATTCGAGAACCAAAAAAAAAAATTGTAACATTGAATATTTATATTTTCGAAAATAATAGTAGTAATATACTTAACAAAAACAGTAACATGCTCAAAATTATAATAACATAAACAGTAACATATTCAAAAAAAATAGTAACATAAACAGTAACATAGTAAACAAAATAGTAGTATGAAACATTTAAGCCCAAAAAAAAATAATATTTTAAAAAAAATATGTAACATATAATCTACATAATTGTGGATAAACGAGGAAACAGTAACCACAAAAAATAATAAACACAACGATAGCTTTTCCATAATTCATATCGGAGGCGGTGACTGCTGCTTGAGCAATGAAGCGATGGAGGCTCAGAATTTTTCAAACTTGTTTGAAAGAGGAATGTGAGATTGAGACTGTGAAAAGTTTCTGGATAGGTTCAAAGAGAAGGCAGTTAATCCTCTTGACCAACAGTGATGCGCGACGGTGACAATGGACGTCGTATGAGATGAATTGTGTTTTTGAGAAAAGAAGTTTAACATTGATGAATCAGCTTCGTCAATGGAGGAAAGAGAAGATAACGAAGAAGCTGTGGAAGAGAGAGACGAACAGAGATGGCGACGACGTCGCCACTAGCTAGCCGGAGAGAGAGAGAATGCTTTGAATTTGAATTTTAAATTTATGATGAAGATTTTATTGACATATTTTAATTAACATTTAATTAAGGAATAACAATTTTTAAGATTAAAAATTAATTTAACCTCCTTTCAAGAAATGATATTTTTAAAATTTTAAAAAATAGTTGACTTATGTACTTATTAGTAAATTAAATAACGGACTTATCCCAAATATGCTTCATTGACAAACTCACATTTTTATAAGTCCATCGAGAGGACTTAATTCCAATTTTTATTTTTAATTTTTAAATTTTATTTGGGTTGTTTAGTATTATTCACGGCCGGACAACCAGTCAGGCAGAGTTTTTAGTTTCTTTTTTCTAGCTCTATACACATGTCCTCTCGAAAACAAAGCCCATCTGAATTCCACTAGATAATTTAGAATTCAGAGAATTTAATATCGAATTGTTTATGACAGTTGGAACAATATTTTACAACTCTCTCATATTATTTTCTGCCATCTCCCTCTGTATCCGCCCATCTCTTGCCGGGTTAGCTTCCAAGATATTCATCATCTCTACACAAGCAAGTGTATACATTCATTCGTAAAGAGGCTCATAGCCATAGGTAAAGAAGGTAAAGAGACCCACCCACATGGGATGGGAACCCAAAGGTTTTAGGTTTGTCTGGTTGTTTTGGCTGATTCAGAAAAGCAGATTGATCAAGACTCATATTGAAAAAGGGAGAGATACTCTCTAAAATAATGAGGTCCTTTCATACTTAAAGCTGATTCCAAATACCAAATCATTTGATCTTGCATTGATGTTACTGCTGGAGTTAACTCACACCCACTTTGATAATGAACTGTAGAAATTGATGGCATAGAAGCCTTACTAAAAGAAGTAGCAAGTGGTTTTTGAAGGATCGATGCAAAGGTTTTAGGTTTGTCTGGTGCTTTTGGCTGATTAAGAAAAACAGATTGAACAAGACTCGTGGTGAAAAAGGCAGAGCGAAGAAAGAGCTTCCCTCTCTAGAAAAGTTATTTAACTCAACCACCCCACTTTGATAATGAACGGTAGAAATTGATGGCATAGAATCTTCCAGGTTGCTTGTGCCCCGGGAACTTGTGGTGTTGGATTTTTATATATATCTACCTAATAAATACCTAATAAAGTAGTTTACGATTTAAATTTTAAAAGATAAATAAAATAATTTTTATTATTTAAAATTGATTAAAATTTATTTTAAAATTAATTTAAAAATTAATATTAACAGTCTAAATTTTATAGGAAAAATAGGTCCCTAAAAATATGTTTTGAGTGACTTTTTAAAAGTACTTTTAGAAAATTTTTCTCATAAATATTTTTAAAAAAATAGTGTTTGAAACCGTTCCATCACGACCACCACCACCACCGCTATCACCGCCATCGTCACCACAGTCATTGTCATTCACCACAACTATCACAGTTTCTTACCACCACCACTGCCACCACCATCGTTGTTGTTGTTACCACCACCGCCACCGTCGTCGCTACAGTCGCCACTACTACCACCACTGTTGTCGTCATCGCCGCCACCACCACCACTACCACCATCGTCGTTGTAGTCACCACCACCACCGCAGTCATTATCACTCACCACAATCATCACCGTCTCCTACCACCACTATTACCGTCCATCACCTCTCACCTCCTACTACAAATCAATGCTTAAACTTCTTTATCTATTTTCTATATTTGTAATTTGATTTTGGATATAAATATAATTATGTTTATTATTTATCATTTTTTATTACTCTGTGCCTTCAGCCTCTAATCTATATAATAAAATAGTTTATAATTCAAATTTAAAAAGGTAAACAAAATAATTTTTTGCTTTTCGTGGTTTAGATCGCTTTAAATTTTACTTTAAAGTTAATTTAACGACTAATATTAACACTTTAAATTTAATAGAAAAAATAAGCCCCTAAGATGTGTTTGGAGTGACTTTTTAAAAGTATTTCTAAAAATTATTTCTCATAAGTATTTTTTTAAAAAACATAATATTTGAAACTGTTCCACCATTACCTCTACCACCACTGCCACCGCCACCACCATCACCACCGCCACCCTCATCGCCACTGTCGTTGTCGTTGTCACAACCACCGTCGCCACCACCATCGTTGCCACCCCCACCACCACTGCCACCACCACCATAGCCATGTCGTCATCACCATCACCATCGCCGCCTCCGCCACTACAATCATTGTCACTCATCACAACTATCACCATCTCCTACCACTATCATTATTGCTCACCATCTCTTAATCTCACTATAACTGATGTTTAAATTCATTTATCTCTCTTTTATATTTGTGATTTAATTTTAGATATGAATACAAATATGTTTATTGTTTACCATTTTTTATTCCTCTGTACCTTCAGGCACAGACAATAAGTAGTATATAT
Organism: Ilex paraguariensis; assembly: GCA_963454935.2. Taxonomy (NCBI): domain Eukaryota; kingdom Viridiplantae; phylum Streptophyta; class Magnoliopsida; order Aquifoliales; family Aquifoliaceae; genus Ilex; species Ilex paraguariensis. The sequence continues at coordinate 357,714 of CAUOFW020002502.1, read as the reverse complement.
CTATATAATAAAACATGAGTGTGTTTAAATTTTATTCCAGTCATATATTTTTCCCTCAAAATCATCACCAATCATTTACCTCACTCATAATCCCTTTGTCAGACTCAAACATCAAATCACATCATTCATTTCTATCACATATTTAATTATTTATATATTTTCTCCCTAAAAATATCACACCACTCATTTTTATTATATATTTAATCATTTAATATTTAATTAATTTTTAGTTAATATATTTTGAAAAAATTTAATATAGTGGAATTAATTTTTTGGACGCTCAAATTTTATATTTTACCGTGCTTTCGTGCACGAGTTATGACAAGTATATATAATATACAAGGGTCAGAATCTAAATTCCATCAAACGAGGCAAAAAGAAATACACTGTGGAATGGCGTCGGAGAGAACTAAGCTTTACATTGCAGTCATCTTCACACAGTTTGTGTGTGCAGGCATGTCCTTACTCTCCAAGGCAGCAATAACTGAAGGAATGAATCCTCATGTTTTTGTTGCTTATCGACAAGCATTCGCGACGCTTGCCTTATCTCCTTTTGCTTTCTTTCTTGAAAGGTTACTCAAGTTGTTACTACTTTTTGATTTCTCATAATCATTTTACCTCTTCCCCCTCCCCTTCTTTATCTATTTGGTGGTTTATTGGCTTTTTAACCTGCAGCAAGCAGTCTGCTCCACTGTCTTTCCTCTTACTCTGCAAGATATTCTTTGTTTCTCTATGCGGGTGCGTAGTTTACTTTAATGTTAATTTTCAGTCATGTTTACGATGTTTAATGAGCTTTAAAAGCATATTGGGACACCAAGAATCTTAAATATACTGTAAAAATAAAAAAATTAACAATTCTTCATGCATCTGAAATTTCAGGATTACCATGACCCTTAATCTGTTCTATTTTGCACTGAAATACGTCTCCGCGACATTTGCTACAGCGTTCACTAACACAATTCCTGCCATTACCTTCATCTTAGCTGCTATCTTAAGGTATAACATCAAAAAGCTTATGATGAGCCTTGTTCAACATTGAATGATCTATAAAGTACTTACTGCTTCTAATCAATATGGATCAAAATTTTGTTTTGTTTCAACAAAAATCACCAAAACGTTTCTGTTAGAGTGGCAACCGAAACGATTCGTAACTGATTATTAGAATTACATGTTTCAAGATGTTTTGGACAAAAGTTTTCTCTGTTTCCATCAGGTTTTGGCAAACATTTGCGAAACGTTTTTGAGCTAACTGAAACGAAATTTGATCCTTGGTTATAATAAATTTATAAAACATTTTTTGACCTTTCCAGGATTGAGAACATTTCCATAAAGCACAGGAAAGGAATTGCAAAAGTATTAGGTTCTGCTGTAGGTCTTTCTGGGGCTTTGGTGTTTACTTTTGTCAAGGGGCCTCCTGTGTATCCAGCTGGGCAGAAGGAAATTTCAGGCAAACCAGAAAAGAGTTATTCCAAAGAATATTGGATGAGAGGTTCTCTTATCATGCTTTTGGCCTGCTTAACGTGGTCATTGTGGCTGATTATGCAGGTTCTTCCCAAATCTTTCTTTGTCTCTCCTTCTTTCCTTTTGCTCGACACATGTTCTTCTTGCCACTCATTCTATCGCTTTGCCCGTGAATGTAGATTTTCGAACTGAATCACATAAATCTAATGTGCTGTGTGTTTTCCAATTTCATTTTGCTATTTTTTAGCTGGTCACATGCATCACACTTCAGTTCGAAAAATTGATTAGTTTTGCGCAAATCTGACTGCTCCTGTTTTGATTCCAGGTTCCGATTATGAAGCTATATCCAGCAAAACTAAGGCTTACAACTCTACAATGCTTCTTCAGCTGCATACAGTCTGCACTTTTGGCCATTGCCATGGAAAGGAACATGTCATCATGGGAACTTGGATGGAATGCGAATCTTTTTTCTGTGGCCTATTGTGTATGTTTCTTCATGCATTCTTGTTTTCATATCTTGATAAAGTTGGTTAATATAAATTAAAATAGAATTAATTATATAAGTCTGAAAATTTAGATCTCTTTCAATTATCCATGGAAATCAAATTGCTTCCAAGTAGGTGTTCTTTTGCAACTTGGCAATTTTTACTTTGAACATTTCATGTCTAATCCTTCCACTATATTCTCCCATGGATAAAAAACCTTAATCTCCTTTCTTTAAAGAATGATTCGGGATGTGTTTAGAATCAAAATTCTGATGTTTTGGAAATATAATTCCATAACTTTCCCTCTTTCTGTTATATTTATGAAATGTTTTTACAATATCTGAGCTAACCAAAATTGTGCAGAGGAACAAAAGTTTAATCTTATACATTATATGCATGCCCTCATGAATTCCTAACCCTTGTTCTATTGTTCTATTGGTTTGGTGCTACCAAGACAGTTTCTTTATGCCCATTAAAGGACCTTGAGATGCTAATCCACCAAAAATGGTACGAGAAATTCGAAAGCTCATATACGGAACAAAAGCGAGCCATGAAAATACATCGATTTCTTACTCTCGCAGAGGAACCATTTCTTGACAACTTGGACAACTTATAACGATGGTTATCCCGCATTTTGAGCCTCGAAGTTTATGTTTAATCACAGCATCAAAAAAGAAAGTTTGAATTTTCCATGGAAGCCAGCTCGAAATATTCGATCTTAGGTGCATTTCCCTCTGGAATATTATTGTTTGGGTATGAAGCTCCAGTCTTCAACAGGTCACCATTATTTGATTAAGAAAGGCGAATATCTGGGCAAGGGAAAGAGCAGTGTGCCTAGTGCACATATTACCTTTACATTATGCTTCCATTGAGTTTGATGCCTTGGATTAACAATTCCAATTACTTGACATTGCAGGGTGTAATTGTCACTGGGATTACTTACTGGCTGCAAGTTTGGATTGTAGAGAAGAAAGGCCCTGTGTTCACAGCCATGTTTACTCCATTGACACTTATTATAACAGCCATCTTCTCAGCTCTCTTGTTCAAGGAGACCCTTCACTGGGGAAGGTCCATACCGTCACTTCTCTCCTACTTCGTGTATACATTACACACCCTCATTTCGAAATTTTATTTTTTTCTTTTCTTAAATTGTGTTTGCAGTGTTTGTGGGGCTGTATTGCTAGTAGTTGGTCTCTATGGCGTTTTGTGGGGAAAGAACAGGGAAGTAAAAACTGAAACAAATGAACAAACGCCAGAAATCAAAGGGGAAACAGAGTTGAAGTGCATTACACATCAGTGACTGATGAATGTCGTATTTGTATTGTTTTAAAATTTAGTCACTCATATATAATGTATAGTTTTACGTTGTGTATACTTAGATTTATATCAACTCGTATATTTCTAAATACTTAACCCGATTGTATCTCAATCTATCAATACAAAACTGATGTCAAATAACTTTATATTGACTTCATATAAAACTAATCAATCATGTTAAGAATTATTAGCACCATGTTGAGGGGAATTATATATGCAATGGATGCAATTTTTTACTGTTTTTCTTTTACCTCCTTAAAATATTTGTTGAGCGTTTGTGGAGACTAGTTTGTGTGTTGATTTGATTTTTTTTTTAAAAGAAGTCTAGCAATTAACCTAGAATGAAAAACGCGAACGATAAGCCACTCTCTGACCTGTTTCTTCCTTCCCTAATATTTTTCCTACCCCTCACCATCCTTGTATTAGTTCCCATTTCCCAGTTTGATGCTTTTGCAGAAGCTGCAGTAGTAGGAGAAGGCAAAGAAGTTGTTGCTCTTCAAACATGGAAGGCCAGCCTAGATAACAGAAGCCAATACCTCCTGTCATCTTGGATTGGAAGCAACCCTTGCAATAACTGGGATGGCATTGGTTGCAGCAAATCTGGAAGGGTCAACCAAATAGACCTCACGAGCTATGGTTTAAGAGGTAAGCTTGAGGATCTTAACTTCTCTTCCTTGCCGTATCTCAGCTGCATTGACATGCATAACAACTCACTGCATGAGACCATCCCCTTGAACATTGGCAGGCTTTCTAGACTCACCTATCTCGACTTGTCTGATAACTGTCTTTCTGGGGTGATTCCTTCTGAGATAGGCTCATTGAAAAATCTTCAATTCTTTTACATGATGGACAATCTTATCAATGGCTCCATCCCTCAAGAGATTGGAATGCTAAGCTCTCTCAATGAGCTTTCACTATCAAACAACAATCTCATTGGATCAATACCTCAAGAAGTTGGAAGGCTGATTTCTCTTACTAACCTCTCACTATCTGGAAACTCTCTCATGGGTTCAATCCCAGCTTCTCTAGGGAACTTGGTGAATCTCAACTTTCTGCACCTGCATGAGAATAATTTCACAGGAAGCATTCCTTCTTTCTTTGGAAACTTGACAAACCTCAAGATGCTGTGGCTACAAGAAAATCTCTTAGCTGGCTCCATTCCTTCAGCATTGGGAAAGTTAAAATCCCTGGTGGATCTGAGATTGAACACTAACAGACTCATTGGCCTCATTCCTCTGGAGCTGAATAATCTCACACACTTGAGAAGGTTTCATTTAGGTGGCAACAAGCTCACTGGTCAACTGCCACACAATATATGCCTTGGTGGCTTACTTACAAGGTTGGCTGCTCAAAATAACAATTTGAGTGGTAGCATCCCAAAAAGCTTGAAAAATTGCACTACCTTATACAGAGTCAGGCTTGATGGAAACCAAATTTCGGGAAATATCTCAGAAGTTTTCGGCATTTACCCAAACTTGGATTATATTGATCTGAGCTATAATAAATTCTACGGTAAGCTACCTAAAACTTGGGGGCAATGCCAAAATCTAACTTGCTTGAAAATTTCCGACAATAATATTTCTGGGAGGATACCGCCTGAGCTTGGAGAGGCAACTCAACTTGGTGAACTTGATCTCTCTTCAAATCTTTTGGATGGGGAGATTCCGAAAACTTTGGGAAAGTTGGGCTCATTAATTATTCTCAATTTGAACGATAATAAGCTTTCAGGTAATATTCCTCCAGAACTTGGTAACTTGCATGATCTTGCTTCTATTAATTTAGCTGCAAATAATCTAAGTGGCCCAATTCCAGAAGAAGTTGGAGAGTGTGTGAAATTATTGGCGCTCAATTTGAGCAAAAATTTATTTGGTGGAAGTATTCCTTTGGAAATAGGAAATCTACAATCTCTTGAAAGTATTGACCTCAGCCAAAATATGCTCATAGGCGAGGTACCACGGCAACTTGGACAATTGCGAAGATTGGAGACAATGAATCTCTCCCTTAATGAGATCTCCGGCTCCATTGAATCAATATTTGATCAAAGCCTAAGTTTGTCATCGGTTGACATATCCTACAATCAATTGGAGGGTCCTCTTCCCTGCATTGCAGCCTTTCAAGAGGCTCCATTCGAGGCATTAAGAGGTAACAAGGGTTTATGTGGCAATGCCACTGGCCTAAGGCCTTGCTCTCCTGTAAAGAGCAAGAAAGATAATGACAGAAGGGGCAAAAGAATTCTGATTTTAATCCTACTTCCTGTTGTGGGCACTTCAGTTTTTCTATCTATTGTTTTTGGGTTTTTTTGTGCTTTTTGGCCGAAAAAGAGGAGCATAGCAAATGAGCCTAGAAGATCAAATGGAAATTTGTTCTCTACATTGAGCTTTGATGGGAAGATTGTGTATGAAAATATTGTTGAAGCCACAGAGGACTTCAGCTCCAGACACTGCATTGGGGTGGGAGGATGTGGAACTGTTTATAAAGCCGAGTTGCCTGGTGGGCAAGTTGTTGCTGTAAAGAAACTTCATGCATCACATGATGGTGAGATGCAGAATCTACAAGGTTTTAATAATGAAATCTGTGCTTTGACAGAGATTCGACATCGAAATATCGTGAAGCTCTATGGTTTTTGTTTACATACACGACACTCGTTCCTGGTTTATGAGTTCTTGGAAGGGGGGAGCTTGGGATATTTTCTGAGCAATGATGAGCAAGCAATGAGGTTTGAATGGAGTAAGAGGATCAATATTGTCAAAGGCGTGGCAAATGCACTGTCTTATATGCACCATGGTTGTTCACCTCCAATGATTCATCGTGATATATCAAGCAAAAATGTTTTGTTGGATTCTGTATATGAGGCTCACATCTCTGATTTTGGGACTGCAAGAGTTTTACAGCTCGACTCATCTAATTGGACTTCTTTTGCTGGAACTTTTGGGTATGCAGCTCCAGGTATGTCTCTATTCATGCAACAGATTACCATGAAGTTGAGGAAGGGGAAATCTTTGTAGTTTCTTTTCCACCACCAGTTCCAGTAGTAGCATGCCTTTTACCGTAGTGTTTTTTTCCCATTTTATTCTGTCTTATTGTTGCTTGCAGAACTAGCTTACACAATGGAAGTGAATGAGAAATGCGATGTTTACAGTTTTGGTGTTCTGTCAATGGAGTTGATAATGGGGAAGCATCCCGGCGAGCTTGTCTCGTCCCTGTCATCATTGATAACTGCCCAGAGTATCCTGTTGAAGGAATTATTGGACAAACGCCTCTCACCTCCAAGTTTGCAACTGGCAGAGGAGGTGGTCTATGTAATTAAGCTAGCATTGGCATGTTTACATCCTAATCCTCTGTTTAGGCCAACTATGCAGCAAGTTTCCCTGCAGTTATTGAAACAAAAGCCAGCTCTACAAAATCCATTAGATATTGTTTCATTAGACCAACTGTTAAATATCGAATCTCCGACTTCCTACTAAACATTTGTAAGTAATTTTTCAATGTCAAATTATGTTGGACAGATTATAGGCTTTCTCCTCGTGCAGAAGGAGTTCAACATCAAATTATTAGAATGCGGCAGCCTGAAGATGAAGATGAGTCTTATTGCTTTCATTTTCTTTTTTGTAATGGTAGGGACTGCATACTTTGGAAAAGAAAAAAAAGATGGTGGAAAAAGGAAGACTGTTAACCAAGAACCAACGTGATCCATACTGGTGGAATGCGATTACAGTCTGCGGATAAAAGGAAGACAGTATACCAAACTTGTCCCATGTTCCATGCTAGTCTCCCAATGTTCCGTCTCGCCGTACGGGGCAGAGCTAGGTGGGGGAGGCGTAAGCATATGTATTGGTTTACAAAGCTTCAATAAATTTATTATTTGCCCCCTCAACTTCTTGAAAATTCGTCCAGGTCCATGATTACGTTTTTTAGTGAGCTAGTAATTCAAATACAACTGGTAACAACCCAAAAGCATCTGTCATTCAAAAAATCAATTTACCAACACAATCAAAAGTAAATTGTTGAGAAATTTTATTATAAAATGATCAATTTTAGACGATTTTTGAGATTTATTACGTCCTCATCATGTTGAAATTTAATCTTAAAGAGTTATTGTTTTTGTTTGTTCATATTTTGTTAATGGTGAATTGATATTGTTTTAATTTTTACAATAATTAGGTCTTAAATCTTAATATATTTCTCCCACAGTCTTTCACGGAACAAAAATAAAAAATATATATACGAACCAAAATTAACATAAAATATTGATGATAATATAAATCAGAAAGTTAGTACAAATTAGAACCAGAGAATGAGAGAGAGAGCCTGAGGAAGAAAGAGAGGCAGAGCCGCAGAGAGTGAAAGAGAGACGGAGAGTTCGAAAGAGAGACAAGACTGGGAAGAGAAAATCTTGGTAGGTTAGCTAGAAATTATTGCAGTCGTTCATCAAGGTGTAGAGTGTGAATCAAGGGACGGCTGTTATTAAAAGACTATAAAAGTAAAATTAAAGAATGTGAGTAGAACTAGAAGTTATGGCTCAAATCCAAATTGTCACACCAATGATTCCTTGAGCGAGAACCTTTCCATACAGGACTCCCGTATGACTATGACCAACTTTCATCTCTGGTTTAACCGGTTGATCTCACAACCCAAGTTTATACTATTATGCTCCAAAATCTTAACTAGAGTCCATCTTCGCACACCTCCGTTACTCTTTATGAGTTAGTTTAAACCAGAAAAAACAAGCCAAATACAAAATACTCATTTCGTTTATCTGCCCTAATAGCAAGTGTGCTAAAGGGTGATTGATTCACAAAAAACCAAAAAAAAAAAAAAACAGAGTAAGCTAAGAGGGCAATGCACCCAAAAATTTTGAAAAGCCAAAAAAAAAAACAAAATTCAGAATGTACAAGTGATTTTCTTTCGTGGCTACCAGTATTGTTTCTGCACAAAGCAAGAACCTTGGCTGTTGACCATTAACCTTCACAAATTTTACCAGATGCTCCTGAAATTGTCATAAATTTGGAATTGGACCTAACTAAACTTTTGCCCTCAAAGCAAGCACCAACCACCCCAACCATTCTGAAAAGGCAGAACACCATGACCATATTAAGAATCAAACTGACATCAGAAGCAACACAAGATAAAAAAGCAAATCCATAACTCATAATCTTTTAATAAAGCAAAACTTGCACCAATACTGTTAAGTCCTCAGCATGGCACATTCAAAAGTAAAAATAAGCAAATTAAAAACCCTCTTGAATTATGAAACCATAATTATCTCAGTTGCATTGCATTGGCATTCCAAAATTTCAATGGTCTTTTGCTATTACGCCTTCATGCGTCCATAGAACTTCTGTTTCTCTTGGGTAGTCTGGAAACGACCATGTCCGAATTTTGAGGACGTATCAATGAACTTGAGCTTGATATCCTCAAGGGCTACCCGAGACGTCTGTGTGAGCAGAGACTGGCGTAGCGTGACAACCCTCTTCTTCGGCCCAACACAGCATCCTTTGATCAACAGATAATCATCCTTCACCACACCATAGTGAGGGAAGCCTCCCATTGGAGTAATGTCTTTCTCGGTCCTGTTTTACTATACCATGTTAGAGACACTATGTTTATAGTGAAACAATACTGCATGATCCTAAAAAAGAATATGCCTTAAGCAGTGGTAGTCACAGCATGCATCTCAAGGAACCACTCATAATCTCCTCTGCAATCTCTTTCTGTTTGGTGTTGGCAGGGCATAGGGCAGAAGGTTGGTCTACCATAATTCAAAGATTTATTAGTTCTTTAAGCAATTAATATACTAAGCCTGATCAGAATGAGTTCCACATTCCCTTCCTGAAAAAGTGATAAAATTGAGTTCACAGAACCCACATAACTTCTCAGGTCAAGGCCATTTTTCTTAAAACACTACTCCCTCCAATTTCAACAATAGATTTGCCCAAAGTAAGAATGATAGAATTGGGTTCACAGAACCCCCAGAACTTGTCTGGCTAAGGCCCTTTTTTTTCAATTATGCTCACAGCATTCTAAACCAAACACTCTTCTCTACAATGTCAACAATAGATTTGTCAAAGTTCACTAGGTAAGTCAACCACTAACCTGTCAAACTCCGTGAGGGCAGTGTGGGATTCTTCTCCAGCCTTGCCAAGCTTGTATACCTTCTTGTTCATTTCAGTTCGGTGGTGATATCCATTCTGACCGGCTCTGGCAACTGTGAACGAAACTCGGGCAGGGTGCCAGGCACCTATACACGCCACCTTCCGCAGACCCCTGTGAGTCTTGCGGGGAAGGCGAGTGACACCCCAACGAGTGACAACACCTTCATAACCTTTACCCTTGGTCACACCAATGATGTCAATCATCTCATCCTTCTGGAAAATAGCATCAATAGGAATTTGCTTCTCAAAGAAGCCATATGCATAATCCACTTTCTGAGCAATAGTACCACCATTGACTTGGATCTCCATCAAGTGTGCCTTCTTCTGCTTCAATCCCTTCATTTTCCTAATCTGCAACAGATCGATAGGAAATATATCAGAAAAAGTCAATCAGGAGCACTAGACCAACTCTTAGACAATTAGCTCCAAGCGGCTCATAATTCTTCATTGATTAACATTGCAGTTATTTGCGGTTGAGAAATTAGGTTGAAGCATCAAATCTACAGCTTCAACCATCTCAAATTTTGAGAGGTTCTAATTACATATATGGTTAGATCAAAGTTCAAGTGAGACCATGGTGACATAACCACCACAAAAGGCTACCTAAGCAACAACATAGGTAAACCAAACCAAACCAAGCAAGGCTTATGTCCCAATCATTTGGGGTTAGCTACATGAGTCCGTGTTCGCCATTCATTTCAATTATGAGTTATACGCTCATTTAAGTTACATATTTTCATATCCTTTCTTATTATTTCGTTCAATGTTAATTTAGGTCAATCTCTACTTCTAGTACCATTAAGAAAAATTCTATCATTTTTTCGAACCAGTGTCTCTATCGGCCTCCGTTGAACATGTCTAAATCATCTTTATTTATTCTCTTTTAACTTATCCTTAATTGGAACTACTCCTCCCATTTCTCTGATATGATCATTTCGTATCCTATCCTTTTTAGTTTTTCCACACATCCACTTTGACATTCTCATTTCCGCAACACTCATTTTGTCACTATGTCGTTTCCCAATTGTCCAACATTTCGTCCCAGACAACATTGTTGTCCTTATAGCTATTTGATAAAACTTACCTTTCAATTTTATTGGTATCCTTCTATCACATAATATACCAAAGGCTTTCCTCCACTTAAGCCAACCGGCATTGATTCTATGTGTTACATCATCTCCAATTTCTCCATCATTTTTAATGATCGATCTTAGATATCTAAATCGTTTACTTGTTGATATTTTTTGATTTTCAATCTTTACTTTTTCACTATGTCTATTTTTTCTATTACTACAATTGCATTGCATATATTCAGTCTTACTCCTACTTATTTTAAACCCTTTCGACTCGAGTGTCTCCAAATTTTTAGCTTATTATTAATCCCCCTTCGAATTTCATCTACTAATACAATATAATCTGCAATAAGCAACTACATAGGTCAGATGAACAAATTTATAGTGGTACCCCAATAAAAATGCACCCTACCTAGCCACACACGAGAGACAGAAGACTTTACAAGCAAAGAACATCTACACAGCCAAGCCACCCTCCATGTGTTCAGAAAAAAAAAATGAAGTTATACAAATGCTGGTGACAATGAGCTATGTGGAACAGGATCATGACATGCATTATAGCAGGAAATTACTCATATTAAGTCATTAAGCGAAGAAGAGAAGTACATTTAAAAATACTGAAATAGCTCAATTGAGTCTACGAATGCGAGATGAATTTGTGCAGTAGAGTACCTGTGTGTGAGCCAGAACACGTATAACTGTGGCATACTTTTTCATTTTCTCCAGCTGGGCTTGGATATCTTTCTTCCCTTCGTCAGTCTCATACCTCTTTGAGTACTTGATAAAAGCCTTCTTCTTGGACTTGCACCAGTTCTTGTAGAACCTCCTTTTCACGTCCTCACTTAGATGCTGGGCCCAAACAGTGTTCAAAGAACGGAGGCCACGAGGTGTCTTAATATAGGCCACTACTCCAACAACAACCATCGGGGGAGTCTCAACAATAGTTACAGCTTCGCACGTCTCCTTCTTGTGAAGCTCTACAAGATTAGATATTATAATATAAGTTTGAAAAAGAATCAAGTTAGTTTCCCAAAAAGAGACAAGTTGGTAAACCTTTTTTTTTGTTTTGATCTACTTAGTATAATATAACTTCATGTATAACACACATCTCAACAAGCTTTGTATGAAATATTTAGAGTCGGCTACAAGAACTAGCCATTGAATTTTATTAAAATCCAATCATATCTTTTCTATCTATTTTATTTGATGTTAATTTTGATCTACCTCAATGTATTGTCCCATTATCATTGGTAAGCATTGTTATCAAAATCGTACGATTTGTAATTCAATTCAATTTAGTCCTCATTTAATTTGTATCTTACTATAGAATCATAGGCAATTCGTTTTATTAATATTTTTAACCCTAGTAAAACGACGATGTTTTGACTATTAGAACGACAACAATTTGTTAGAAGATACCCACCCCCAAATATAAAACTCATGTCTATCTGTATCTCCTGTTCACGTTTCTACCTCTCAAGTTCTGGCATTTATGAACATAGTTATCAAATCGTGTATTAGAAGGCGTATCGTTTTTTAAAAATAGTGTATCATATCGTGTATCGTAAAATACGGTGTAATTTTAAATAATTAATAATAAAATATATGTTTACAAATTTTAGGGTATCTAGATGTAATTTATTAACGGATATATTTACAGTAGGGATCTAAGTGTTACGTGTGTATAAATTTTAGGGGGCCTTTGTATAATATTTCAAATATTAGGAGGTCTATGTATAATATTTCAAATGTTAGGAGTCTACATAATTAAGTAACAAATTTTAAGGGGTCTAAATGTAATTTTTCCTATAACATAATAGCCTCTCTGCCTGATCAAAAAAGAAAAAAAAAAAAAGACAAGAGACTGAGAGAGAGGGAAAGATCGCGACTGAAGAACACCTAGACCAGAGTCGAAGACCAGCGATGGCAACGCACACTCAGAGTCGAAGACTAGCCAATCAACGAAGAAGGTAAAGAGGGATTTTATTTTTTTTGTAAACCCTAACCACTGATAAGGGATAAAAAAATCACTCTTAGCACAAAAAAAATCATTTCATAAAAAAAAAAAATAAACAGTCTTTACACATTGTGAAAATATATCGTGTATCGGACGATATAACGTAAAAACGATACAGAACTACGATCCGTATCATTTTACTCTTGTATCGTAACGTATTGTACGATACTAACAACTATGACTATGAACATCACATAGAGACGTCGTCTCCTTCAATCCAGGTATGCTTCTACTTCTTATTCTTCAAAAACAACTACCAAATCCTAACATACCTTACCTTTTCTTCTTCAATAAATGCTCTATTTTTTATTCTTTATCAAAAATTTAATTTTCATCGAATGTGAAAAATAATTTTTTAAGTTTATATGTTCAAATCAGTATGGGTTTTTTCTATTTTAGTTTAACTTTGTTGGTAGAAAAACAATAGCTATTTGTTGGTTAGAAATCATACTATCTTTTATTGTGGCAATTTTGAGGGAATAATTTATTATGCATTAAGAAAGATGTATCAGAGATACAAACTAAAGTGTAGCTTAATAAAGATTTATAAAGACTAGCAACTTTCCATTTAGATGGCATGATCATATCAATACCGTCAATTGATTATTTTTAAAATAAAATAATATTAAATATTTAATATATTACCTATTTTAAATATGTACAGGTTATTTTTATCATTGTCCAAATTTTATGTCCAATCTTCCAATTCCCGATTCAATACGATTACAGATTCTCAAATCTAGAATTTTGATTCCTGATACAAATTTCGATTTGATAACTTTGTTGGTAAGTATCGTGTCCCTCTCCCCTCTTTGACACAGTTAAAATTGAAGACAAGTAGTTACAACATGTGCCATTTTAGTATCCTACAGATTGAAAAACAATAGATTCACATCAGATAAACATGAAAATCTTACCCTAGAATAGATTGAAGTGATGCATGGTAAATCAAGTTAAAAAGTATTCAACCTTCCAATACGGATGCATAGGCTCCTCAAAAGTATGCACATGAGGATACTCCTAACCAAGTTTATTTTGTGCCTAAAAGCATAGCTAGCGTACTACTGGTTTGAGGCCAGCAACCAGAGATGGAGAAAAGAAGTGCAATTGAAACACTTCACTAAAAAGTCATGTCATGTCTATTTCCTAGGACAAATCTAGAGTTATGACAGAGACATTGTTGAGCAAAACAAAAATAATCCAACTTTTTAACATTCCTCATAATATAAATGCAGTCTTTTATGCTGATGTGTGCTTTTATGGTATAGAGCTTTCCACCCATTTGTTCCTTAGATCAAAGAAAGATTTTTCTAACCAACTAAATCACGACATAAAACAAAATGCCACATCCAAGTTGTTCCGACAGAGTGCAAATCAGTATAAAAGCTGCTACAAGATTCGCTTACTTGATCCAGGTTTTTCGACCTCTCTGACAATATGGGTCATCCCAGCCTTATAACCCAAAAAAGCAGTAAGCTTGCAGGGTTTGCTAGGGTCATCCTTGGGGAAAGACTTCACTGCATAAGTTTAGAAGACAACAAATATAATACATTAACAACACCTCGCAAGTTTAATGCCAACAGAGCATAGGAACACATTGCTACAAAAAAATCAGTACATAAAAAGAGGGGAAAGATGCAAGATATGCACTCAATCTAAAATACATAGGAAATCCATGGCATTTGTAATACTTAATGATATAATGAACATCAAAAGACAATACAACAACAACATTTTATGGGGAGATGACACTCAAAGAATCAGTGGAATCTCTGGCTATACACCCCTACTTCCAAAAAAAATTATTGAATAGAAAAAGAATTTGTCCCATTCTAGAGACAATTAAAAGTGCTCACACAATTGGGACAGATTTTTTGAGGTTGTGGATAAAGCATGAGAGCAAACCTATCATACCATGCTGATGCTAAAGAAATTTTTACATTACATCATTCAAATAGTTAAACCACACTAATTCACAATAACAAGTAAAAAGAGTCCTGTGCTAAAACATTTATTGGTTTACTAATTATAATGCCTTGATTGTGAGATTCCATTTATTAGCAAACATTTTCAACATCAGTTTGATGAGAAATCACATATCCTTACATAAATAAGTAAGCATGTGCACAAGTATGTATAACACTGTATATACCTTTCCTACCAGAGATAGAGACATCGATATAGGAGTCTAATCATTAAGAATACTTGTACTCAATTGAAATAAAAAACTAGCACAAACCTCCCAGAATTAATAACAGCAAACGAGAAGGAAGAGCCAAGGATATTGTCATCAACATGAAACACAAGGATTGTCCATAAGAGAGATCTAACTCCACAAACAATAGATTGTATCACTTGAATGAACCAGTAAATAGCAATACCTTTTCCTCTGTGGCGAGCAGCACGTTTCCTGGGGAGAAATCCAAGGGACCCATGCCTGGGATGCTCAAACTTCCTGTGCGACATCCTCCTCCTCCTCCTATACCATTTTTATTATTATTTAAAAAAAAAAAAAAGAATATGAACAACTTTAATAAGAAATTTTTCTTGAAAATGGTGTATATATATACTGAGCACCAGCTTTGACTTTCTTAGAACTTATGCATAAAATCCCAAATCGGCCCTTACATAGACGTGACAAGATATTCTAAAAATTCAAATATGCTACGTTTTATGGTTTTGTTAATTTTTTTGCCAACGGAGTTGCTTTTCTGACATTTTAGTTCCAGTCCTACATGGTTTCAATGCATTGATGAGCCACCTTAGTTAACAGAGGACTACATTTCAAAACATAGGCATACAACACATGAATTCATACATCTATATACAAAACTCATTCATATAGGATTTTATAGTTGTGTGCAGACACTTGCATATAATTCACATATCAATAGGACAAGAGGAACAAAAGCTTAAACACTTGAAAATGAAAATTAAGGTTATCTGAAAAGATCTATACATAGAATTGTGTAACAATCATATGCACTCCGAATATACGTAGACTATACAGCTGCGAACCAGGGACATTCTAGCCGCTATATTCCATCAAAATCAGAAAAACCAAAAAACCCTTTTTTCAGAAGAATCCCATTTTCATTCACCATGCGTATGTGAGCATTTAAAATAATTTTAGTTGTGTTTGAATAAAGATAACATCAAACAAATTGACCAAGATGATTAAATCCATTTCGCAATGCGTTGAGTGGCATTAGATTAAAATTTATTAACAGCAGGAATAATACGATCCATGCAATGCTATTGGAACGACAAATGTGCTGAGATTAACTAAAATATACAATTTGATAACAGAAAATCTGAGAGATTCTATTCGTATAGCTAGTTTGTGTTGAGGGGGGAGAGAAACAGAGAGAGCACCTGTTGTTTCTGCAATGAAGCTGTGCGGCGACTCTCGCTCAGCAACCTCAATTTAAACCCTAGCTTTTCCCATTTATATATGATAACCAAATTCGTGTTAGCTCCCTTTAGTTTTCTCAAATTATGGAACCGCCTCTGTTAAGTTTTAACTTTAAGCCATGCTCCTAATGGCCTGTTTGGAAGTTAAAAGCTCCTAATGGCCTGTTTGGAAGTTAAAAGCTCCTAATTGCCTGTATGAATGGATAGATTTAATTGGATGGGAACTATTATTTAAAAAATACTAATCAATAATTAAATGCTAATTAAATACGGACCCAGATCCATTGATTGGTTCGGGTTCTCCCTGGTTACGAGTCACACCCAGCCATAAGCAAACCCGTTTACCCAATAGAAGCACTCAC
This sequence comes from Ilex paraguariensis, assembly GCA_963454935.2. Lineage (NCBI taxonomy): Eukaryota > Viridiplantae > Streptophyta > Magnoliopsida > Aquifoliales > Aquifoliaceae > Ilex > Ilex paraguariensis. The sequence goes on along the minus strand of CAUOFW020002502.1, from coordinate 341,433 downwards.
GGATTAGGGCAACGTCACCATCCTCAACATTTTGTCTCAACACTCTACCCCTATAAAAGTCAGCTCTTCCCTCAGACTATTCCAGACGAGCCACCATTAGAGTAGCCTCTGCTTTGTAAAACCTGACATTCAGACGGCTCAATGCGGTTTGATTATATTATCACTCACTCATATGTACGTATCTATGTGTTTGTGTATATATACTGTTGTTTCAATTGAAAGAAAGAATGATGAAAATCTCTGTTTGTGCAAATTACAGCAGCATCATCAATTGGGTGGTGCAATGAGCGGCACTTTCCACACGAGATTTCTGACTTTCTGTCTCCTATTTTCATGCCCAACTCGTTTTTTGGGGGGTCTTGTGAACTGGGAGTGACTTATATTTTTTTGCGGGGAAAAGGGTATTAGAGCACATGGTTTTGAACTACATTCCGAATAGAATAAGTGTTACATTAACTGGGAATCATGAACCAAAGATAGCGTGGAGTTGAAGTTTGGTTTTCTGTATGATTGATTTCCTACAATTTTCTTAGTAACCAAACAATGGGTTAGGAATTGTTTCTTTATTAATTTTGTTTTTTCAGGTGGCACAGGAACAAATTTTGTTGAGAATAAAGATTATATCTTTTTCTTATCCAATTAATACTTCTGCTAAATATTTCAGCTGTTTAAATACTACAACAAACGAAAGATATTGCTTTAGTATGACTTCGTCTTTCTGTTTGTGAAGCCTGAATTGTTAGTCCTCAACAAGTTTTTGGTGGTTCAAGGGAGAGTATGACTTGTTTTGTGAGGAAATATCTTGAACTCCTAACCAACCTGCAGGGTACTGGAAGAAACTTTTCGTTATACTACCAAAAAATGATTCGTGATGACTGATATTTGATTGATTCTAGAACTATTTATCATGAAAACAATAAAGTAAAAAGAAATATAAAATAAAATTACTCTACGTGTGACATTCGAATATGGTAACATCCAACTTTTTTAGTACTATAGTTGAACCTCTTTGTTATATAGTGTGATTGACGAGGGCTCATGGCCCAACAAATTTACCAGAACTGCTAAATCTATTTTCTTGCGGTTTGCAGAGCAGTTGGAAGTGTGAATCCATCATTTACAATGGGGACATTAAGAGAAAGTCCAGCGATCATTACAACTGATTGCATGCAATAATTTTAAGGATCTCATGTTGGAACATGACCATTTCAATCATCTATAATCTCTAATTTTGATGACTTTTTTGCTCTTTATGATGTCCTCAACTCTGATGGTGGGTTTGTGCCAGAAACTGCACAAAACACACTAAGCAAATTCAATTTTCCTACTTTGAAAACATATCCATGACAGGTTTATGTTTCTCCATGTGAAGAATTATAATTTATGGCATACTCGTGGAGCAATGTGCTTATCTATTGTTCAAGGGGTTGTTGGTAACGATCCTAATATTTTAGGATCAACTCAATGTTTTTTGTGGTAAACTTTAGTATTGTAGTCCTTCAGTACAGATGTCTTATCCTATTAACTATTAAGAGATATCCAAGGAGGACTGATTTTTTCAGTCCATTTTGGTGGTTTTTTGTAGCCGACATACTGTACAAGATTGTGCAGAACAGTTGCATATCAATTGTGCTGGTCATACAACTTGCTCTTAGTGTGCTTGATCCTCATATTTTAGTTTGGATCAAATCAACATTGTATGTTGTGGCTTCACATGAAAAAGTTGTATTTTGACCTAAAAATGTGGTAAACTTCAGGACTGTACTCCTTCAGTTCCAAATTCTTATCCTATTAAGTGATGTATGAGGTGGACTGATTTTTTCAATGCATTTTTGTGGTTCTTTGCGGCCGACATACTATACAAGAATGTGCAGAATGGTTGCACATAAATTGTGCTGGTCATACAATTTGCTCTTAGTATGGTCAATAGATTTGATGATGTATCTTCTATTTATTTTTGAATGGAACATGGCTACATTCTGAACACGGTTGAATGTAGATTTGCCCTTTGTGTACTGTTGGTTGTCTGCTTCTCTATTACCACATTGTAGGTCCATTGAAATTACTATCTACGTTAGTGGGGAGAACTAAATTGATCTTTATACAACCACATTATTGGATGTGGAGGTGTAGTCCGCTATGTTTTGTTCTAATGCATTGGACCTAGGTTGGTGCACACCTTTTGACTTGCTATAGGGAGCTGAAAGTATTTAACTAAAACGTATTTAAACTGTAGGCTTACTGCAAATTTTACTTGTCACTAAACATGATTCTTAATGTTGTGTTTTTTTTTCACGGGTATTGAGAAGCTTGTATTTGTTCATGCAAACTATGTGGGAACCTGCACATTTTTTCTTTGATTTTTGGCAAAATTTTCGTGGAGATAGATAACAAAGAATGAACTAAGTAGCAGATAACCAAAACATAGTATTAAAGTCACATAGGTGCATTGAAACATGAGTGCAGGTCTGAGGTACATAATGCAAACTGTTCCTTGTTATTTGCACTCTTCTACTAGATCCTTGGCTAATGGGTTGGAGGCTATGTATATGTGGACAGCAATAGATGGAGAATGGATACTGAAGCACTATAATATGATAGCTTGCCAGGTTTGATATATGGATTCAGCTACTAAAATACTGAAGCACTTTATTTTTGGTTTGTCATATATAAAATACTCAAAACCTTTGTGTTTTCCCCCATCCCAAAGCATTTGTTTCCTATGACTAGTTTGCCTGCAATTTTTGTTGGGTAAGCGCCTGCAATTTTCTGATTGTCACAAATTGTCTAGATTTTTATGCCATAGCAATCTCTGTTTGTGCAATCTCTGTTTGTGTGCATTGGTAGTAAGAAAGGACTCTGTGTTGTCACAGGTCTCTATAATTGTAGCTGAGTTGTTTCTGTGGTTTCTTTCTTGTTGCAAGATCAATTCAACGATTGTTTGAATGTGGTTTAACTTTTAGCCTGCAATTTCCTTGGAGAACAGTGGGGTTGGCTGGTGGACAGCTTCCCGAAGAAACAGCCATAGATTTTTTAACGATAATTGTGGTGTTTTCTTTTTCTTTTTTTTTTTGAACTATATTGATACACAGGAGGGGGTAGGGGAGTTGAACTAAACACCTCCACCTCACGAGTGAGGTGACTCACCCACTAGGATAAGACTGTAGTCCTCGTTAATCGTGTTGTTGCTCGTAAGAATGCATGGATATGGAGCAATAGAGAGTAGAAAGAGCTCATGATGCATTCTTCTTTACTGGAACATGGTAGACATGGTAGTTGTAGGAAAGGATCAAGATTTTGTGTCAATTCCTTGTTTTCTTATGAAATGCTTTGGTAATGTTTCCAAAAAAAAAATCGAAAACAGAGGGAAAAAATTGAGAATTTTCGAAATATTTCAAAATATTAGTTGAAATATGTTGACAAACTTTCAAGCAGTGTTTGAAAACCCGGTCCGGCCCGGCGGGTTGATTCGGTGAGCCGGTGAACCGGTCCCCTAATTGGACCGTTTGAGCAAAGAACCGGTCAAAAAATCGGTAATCCGTGAAAACTGGATCGGGTTTACAAAACCGGCCGGTTTTGTTCTTTTAGTATAAATTTTTTTTTTTTTTTATATTTTTGTGTCTTTTTTTTTTTCCCTTCTGTTTTGTCCTAAATTCTAAATTATTCGTTTAGTGTTTGTTAACTCAAAAATTAAGTGAATGCAATTAAGTTATTCAAGTTTGAGGGTGGAGGTTGGGCTGTTAATTGAATGTATTTGTTTGTTAATTGAATGCAATTAAGTGATTCAGGTTTGATAACTTTCTTTGATTTAATATATATTAAACATGTTATTTTTATAACTATTTTAATTTTTTAGTCTATTTATCATTATTAATAATTATTTTTTATTTTTTTATTATATCACCGGTTCGACCAGTGATTCAGTGGTTGAACCAGAAATCCATTGATCCGGTCCCTTCTCCGGGTTGGTGTCCGGGCCGGGTTTTAAAACTATGCTTTCAAGTATTGCAAAATACCACGAATTATGGAATATTCAATCATCGATTTGTTTTTTTATTTTATTTTTTGGGGTCAAAATCAGGTAGTTTTGTTTGAAAATCACGAACTCACAAGAATTAAATAACTTGAGTTTGAAATTTGACAATTTCTTTGAAATTTCTTATGAATTTCCTAGTTCTAACATGAATGACATACTTTTAACTAAATTGGAGAAAAAATTAGTTAAATACGCATAAGTTAATCTGAACACACTTGAGCGTATATTAAAAAAGAAAAAGAAAATATGGGATTTAATGATTTAAAGATGCCCATAAGTAAAACTCACTTTATAAAAATGCAAAACTCACCCACCCCCCGTATCAATTGGGTTTGGCTCTCTCCAACTATTATACTTTATATATATAATAATTAATTTCTTAGGGAGATGACTGGAAAAGCCTTTATTTTTATTTTTTTAATTTTTAAAAATTTTGAATTATTAAATTCTCTATTTCTCATATAACATTCTACCAAAAGTCTCAAATAACTATCCAAAAAAAATTTCTAACCACCATTATTTAATTTTTTTAAAATATCAAATTTACAATCCAATAATTCTTATAATATTTTTATTGACAATAATGAATAAAGAGCGAGTAAACAGTGAAGAATAGGAGTGGGAGGAAAAAGGAATGGGCCGTCACACGAGGTCGGACACTAGTTATACAATAATCAAAAGATCCTCTAATTTATTCACGTCGATAAATCTTCAATTTAAACAATTACTTCAAATTTTAAAAATTTTAAAATAGATTGAATTAGCAGAAGTGGATAGACCATATCGATTTTGTAAAAAAATGGGAAGAATTATACTTCGATCCCTTGAGATTTGTAACGTAACACGCGTAACACTTACACCCTGCCATCAATGTTCGTTAGTAAATTATACTCAAATCTCCTGAAACTTGTATGCATATAATATTTAGACAAAAATTACTACAATTAAAGATAAAATATCAAATATTTTAAATTTTACAATTAAAATTCATGATTTATTATGTCATTTATTGAGATAAAATAAAAATAAATAAATTTTTTTCTTTAAAAAATTATAATTAATATACAATTATACAATTCATTAGAATAAAAAAAATAAGGGGTCAAGTTGTAATAGACAAAATATCTTCTATTTTTAATTGAAATAATTTAGTCGTTTAATAGATAGTGCAATTGCATAGCAATTATGAAATTTTTTAAAAAAATTGAATTTTTATTTTTAAATTTATTTTAATAAATGACATAATATAACCCCCACACACACTCATAGTTATAACATTTTAAACTTGATAGATTTAAATATTATATGCTCATAAATTTTAAGGATCTAAATATAATTTATTAATAAATATATTAACCGCGATCGATAATAAGAATCTATGTTTTAGAGGCGTACAAACTTTATCAGGTCGGTAGAAAAAAAAAAAAAGAAAGAAAACAAAACACTGTCATGCACGCAAGAGTCTTGACATTTAGTCAAGTTGTTGGTCGGTATTGAATAATAATCCATTGACAGGCCTACACGCAAGAGTTTTGCTTCTCTCTCTTCCTCGCGTCGTTGCTCTCATTAGTCACTCATCACCACCGTACTGTATGTGTGTCTCTTCATTCTCCTCCAAAACTCCCCTCTTTCGTCTATTCTGTTCTTTGATTTGTATTGCTTCACAATGAAACACACACCACTTACCTTCGGATTGCAGAACATCTAAAACTAATTCTTGTGCCTATCTGTGTTACTTCATCCTTTGATTCGACACTTCGTTGAAGATTTCAGATCCAATTTCTACGATTTTAGATACCTATGATTCGGTAAGCTCTCTCTCTCTCTCTCTCACACACACACACACAAACACAAACACACCGCTGCAGTCAATTTCTGCCTTTCACACTTGACGTTTGGTTGTGGTGTTGATTTGGGGATTATATATATTCATGTGGTGGGTCGGAAATGGTGGTGATGGGTTTTGGGTTGTTTCGGGTTCAAATAGATCCCTCTGATTTTTGTGGGTGACGGTTTTTGGAATTGGAATTGTTCCATTATTTGGGCAACCCCCAAATTTGAACCCATTAATTTCTGGGATAACATTAGATCTTTTGACCCAAATTTCCAAAATCCGAAATACTAGCGGCACTTTGGATCAAAAAAAAAATAATATCAGCGGCACTTCATGCGATACATACACAGATCTCTTCCAACCATCACCCTACCATCAAATTTGACCCTCCACCGTCTCCAATAGAAAGTCAAACATTTATTCAAATTTGAGCTAAAATAAAAAATAAAAAATTTGATTTATTATAGAACTCTCAAAAAATTTAAATTAAAGAAAAAAAATTAAATTTAAATGAGGACAAATTCAAATTTAAAAGAGAGTATGGTGTAATCTTACAATTAAAGATTTGGATATAGATTTGAATAAAAAATGAGTTTTCCTTTATTTGATACTATGAATAACACGTGTTTTAGGGCATCTCCAATCCTGACTCAAATCTTAACTTAAATTTAAATTTGAGTAAAAAAATATAAAAAACTTGTATCAATTTTGACTCAAACTTATACCAAATTAAAAGAGAGTCAAAGTTTTACTAAAATCAAAGAGAGAGTCAAATTTTCACTCAAATCTTTAATTGTGAGATTTTATCATCTTTTAAAAATCTAATTATTATCTTTACTCTCTTTAAATTTAGGTTTGCCCTCATTTAAATCTGGGTTTCTCATTTTTTAAATTTGAGTTTGTCCATTGAAGTCATTTGTATCAAATCAAACTTTTTACTCAAATATTAATTTAAATTTGAGTAAAAATTTAAGTTATGGTTAGAGATTCTTTTAATGCACGATGCAACGTAAGTGAGAAGTGATAGATTTGAGAGGAGAGAAATTTAATTTGAATGGTTTTGAAAGTAACGTTGGTGGTCATAAGATGAGCCTATTTGAGATTATCGGACAGACTTATTGTTTTATATTATAGATAGATGGGTATTAACATTGGAGAAGATTTTTAAAAAAGTTTTTTACCAAAATTTAAATTTGGGTTTAAAAATGAGATAAAGATTGGATATGTTCGCTTACCCTTCCTAACACCATACGATTACCTATTAATGTGTTTAAATGAATTTATGTAAATTCTAACTAGTTAAGAAAGATGATTAAAAATTTAAATTTAAAGCCATTTAAAAAAATGGTAAGAGAAGGTTACAAAAGACAAGTGAAATAATTTGATTGAAGTAAGTTAATTAAAGATTTCATTACTCTAGTAATTAAGTATTTAGGAAAGGAAGTCTCTTCCTCTCCTTCCTAATTATTTTGTATATATAAATAAATATTGGTACACATTAAATTCAAGTCAAATTTTTTGTAATTAGGACAGTGTATGAATTGATATTTTAATCGGTACTAAGGTTATTAGAATATAATTTAAAATTTTAATTTATTATACAAAAAAGGCTATGACATCTTTAATTAGCTTGAGTAGCAATCATGCAATAGTGTGGACTGTTAGATGGTGTCATGTTTAATTTAAGTCGTCACCTATCATATTCTTGGCGTTGCCTACTGTCACCATTAAGTAGGAAAACAATTAAACAAATAGAATTTATCCAATCAAATAACTACTAATGCAAATAAGTTGTAATTTAAAAAGTCAATAAATTAAATTAAAATTTTAAATTTAAGTAATATTTTTCTTAAATTAATAATCACTCTATATAAAATAGTAAAATTTATTTTACTTATTTAATTATATTTTTATTAAATAGTGATGGGACATTACTTTGGACCGGAATACTCAGTGTGAATTCCCCCACGTGGCTAGTCAAATAGCCTTTATCTCGTACTCGCTCATCCGGTTACTCGCTCATCGTTTAGGCTTCCACAATAAGCCTCTGAGCGGAGTGCGGTAGAAGTATCCATTTAGAAGCGGGAAAAACCCATATGGGTTCAAAAGTCAAAAATACCCGAACTCGTAAGTCGTAACCTATTTCGAGAACGCCCTTCTTGCTCTCTGTCGCTCTCTCTCTCTCTGAATTAAATGACTAACCCTATCTTAGTCTCTCAGATATGAGATCTCTACATCTATGAAATGATCTTTTTCTTTCCTAAATTGCTTGTTCTATTAGATGTCAATTTTGTATAATTTTTCATTTTGATTTTTTTTTTTTTGATCGAGTTACAGAGATGGATTTTTATGGTATGAAAAGGAAAGCACTTCAAGCCCTGTGCAAAAAACACAACATTCCTGCAAATTTACCCAACTCGGAGATGGCCGACAAGCTTGCTTCACTTTTACAGGTATGTATATATGTGTATACATATGTATTTATGTTCATATGCATAGCTATATAGTAGAAGTGTCTTCTAATAACTGTGGGATTTTGTGGGTTGAACTTACTAGGGATTTGATATATATATCAGCGTATCCGTCCCAGCTCCACAGGATAATGACTCTATATTTTTGTTACCCCTCCTAATTTCTTATTTATTTATAATATACACGAATACTGTGCTTTATATCTTGAATTCTGCTTGTAAATTTATTGAATACTGAGGTAATTGTTCATTGTTATTTAGGAAAAAGAGAAACGCGTAAGACGGGGTAAATCTTGTTTTAAGGGTTCGGCGGAAATTGGATGTGAAAATGGTGGTATTGTAGATGCGCAAATCAAGAAAGTTACATTTAGTCCTGAAACAGAAATGATTGAATTTGTGAAATCGAACATCAGATATATGGGTATGAGGGGGGCGGGGAGGAGGAAATCAATTAGGCTTGTGGAAATGAAGGGAGAACAGGTCACTGAAAATAGTAATACTGTAGAGCGCTTTGAGGAAATTGTTGATAACCCGGGTAGAGTTACAAGGTTTAGAGCACAAAAGATGGTAGAGTGTGGTGCAGCATTCGTTCCGAGTAGTCCAATCAAGAAGAACGTCAGATATATGGGTATGAAGGGGGTGGGGAGGAGGAAATCAAGGCTTGTGGAAATGAAGGGAGAACAGGTCACTGAAAATAGTAATACTGTAGAGCCCTTTGAGGAAATTGTTGATAACCCGGTTAGAGTTACAAGGTTTAGAGCACAAAAAATGGTAGAGGGTGGTGCAGCTTTCGTTCCGAGTAGTCCAATCAAGAAGAAGAGAGGGAGAACGGAGGTGAGCGATGCCGATAAAAGGGAACAGGCACTTCCTGTCATAGACAATAATGCTGTTGAAGAACCCCGAGTCTTAACAAGGAGATTGTTGAGGAACAGAGTTGTAGTGGAAGAGGATAAGAAAGAAAGTGAGGCTGTAGATGTCGTGATTTCAAGGAAGGGTGTGAGGCACAGAAATTTAAAGAAGAGGCATGTAGAAAGCAGAGATGAAGTTTCTGGGAATAAGCCCCCCACAAAGGAGGGTGGAATTACTGCACTTGACAAGGTGTTGATGCGATCAAAGAGAAATTTGACAAAAGATGAAGGTTTTGAACAGCTGGATGGAGATTTGGTTGCTGAGGGTAGGAATACACGGTCTCAGACTCTGTTGGCAGTGAAAGCTTCTGCAGCAGAAACTAGAACTGAGACAAAAGTTGAAAGAAATGATGACAGGAAGAAATCTGTCGGGCCTCAAAGGAATAAGGGAGATGAGATTCAGGAAAAAATGGAAATAGATCTACAGCTTGAAGAGCCATTGAAACGCCCAGCTAGAAACCGAGTTAGGCAGAAATCTGTTATGCCTAAAGTTGAGAAAGTGGGAATTAATGGATTGTTTGCAGTGAATGGGAGCAGAAAACCAACTGGGAGTACAGATTTGGCTTGTGGATTTGGTGGTGAAGTTCCAAAAGAACAAGAGATGGTTTCACAGCTTCATGTTCGTTTGACCAGGTCAAGGCGCGCCACTTTGATGGTAAACTCTACTGCTTCAACTAATGAAGAATTGTGCTCTCACAAATTGGCTCAAAAGAACGAGACAGCGAGGCAATTGAGAAAACCTTTTGCCAAGAAACAAGCTTCTCAAACTGAAGAACAAATGAAGCGATCAAGACAGGGTGCATCTAGACACGAACACTTGGCTGTTCTGGATAGAATTGACGATGCTGCTGGAACTAATATGCCAAGAAAGCGAAGAAGAGACCCGATTTTGGAAGAACAGGGTGTTGAGAATGAGAGTGCTCCTCTTTTTGAAGAATTTGCTAGACGGTCAACACGCAGTACTATTACAAGTGAGTCAATTGCACCAGCACTTGTTACTGGCAAAGTTGCTGGAAAAAAGAAGGCAAAGAGAATATCAAATCCACCAAATTTAGAAGTTGAAGCTCCATTACCTGAGGGACATTTGGCCATTAGAGAAACACCGATTGTAGATGCTGAATTTTTGATGCCAGTGGTCGCAAATGCCACTGTTGCTTCAAATTTGAGTAGCAACAAAGGTGTCAAAGATGGCACTTCTGAATGGAGAAAGTCCAGTAGGATATCTAATGCTGAGAAGCAAGAGAGCCCTGTGAACTTGCAGAGGGTTCATACAGAGCAAGAAATGGGTATTCCCGAGAGTGCTCCTCTTGTTGGACAATTTACTAGACGATCAACACGTAGCACTGTTAGAGGTGAGTCAGTTACACCAGCAGTCGAGAGCCTCGTAAAGTTGCAGAGGGATCATACAGAGCAAGAAATGGATATTCCTGAGAGTGCTTCTCTTCTTGGACAATTTCCCAGACGGTTAACACGTAGCACTGTTAGAGGTGAATCAGTTACACCAGCAGTCACTACCACGAAAATTGTTGGGAAAAGTAAGATCAAGAGTAGATCAAAACCACCAAATTTAGTAGTGGAAGCTCCATTACCTGAGGGAAATCAAGAAATGGATATTCCCGAGAGTGCTCCTCTTGTTGGACAATTTCCTAGACGGTCAACACGTAGCACTGTTAGAGGTGAATCAGTTACACTAGCATTCACTACCACCAAAATTGTTGGGAAAAGTAAGACCAAGAGTAGATCAAAACCACCAAATTTAGCAGTGGAAGCTCCATTACCTGAGGGAAATTTGGCCATTAAAGAACCATCTATTGCAGATGCTGAATTTTTTATTCCAGTAACTATAAAAACCACTGTTAAGTCAAATTTGAGCAGCAATAAAGTAGTCCAGGATGCTACTTCTGAAAGGAGGAAGTCCAGTAGGATATCTCATGCCGAAAAGCAAGAGAGCCCTGTGAAGTTGCTGCTTGATCATACAGAGCAAGAAAAGGATATGTCTAAGGGTGCTTCTCTTCTTGAAGAACTTCCAAGACGGTCAACACGCAGTACTACTAGAGGTGAGTCAGTTGCATCAGCAGTCGCTACAGGCAAAGTTGCTGGGAAAAGGAAGGCAAAGAGTATGGGAAAGCCTCCAAATTTTGAAGCAGAAGCCCTTTTACCTGAAGGAAATCTGGCCATTGAAGGACCACCCATTTTAGACACTGAACTTTCGATGCCAGCAATTGCAAAAAACACTGTCAAGTATAGTACTTCTGGAAGCAGAAAGTCAAGGAGGATATCTCATGCCGGGATGCAAGAGAGCCCTGTGAAGTTGCAGATTGGTCATACAGAGCAAGAAATGGATATTTCTGAAAGTGCTTCTCTTGTTGTCAAACTTCCTAGACGGAAAACACGCAGTGCTATTAGAAGTGAGTTAGTTACACCAGAAGTCACTGCTGCCAAAGTTGTTAAGAAAAGGAAAACAAAGAGTGGATCAAAGCCTCCAAATTTGTACGAGGAAGCTCCATTGCCTGAGGGAAATATGGTCACTAAAGAACCACGTGTTGTAGATGCTGAATTTTCTATGCCAGTAGTTGCAGAAACCACTGTTGATTCAAATTTGAGCAGCAACAAAGTTTTCAAGGATGCTACTTCTCAAAGGAGAAAGTTCAGCACCATATCTCATGCTGAGAAACAAGAAAGCCCTGTGAAGTTGCGGACTGATCATACAGAGCAAGAAATGGTTATTTCTACAGGTGAAAATGTGGTTGTTGTAGAGAAGACGAATATATTGGGGGAAGTTAACATAGAGAAGTCACTCCTCCTAGACTATGTTTTTATGGCAGAGAAAACTTCTGTAGCTGATGGTCACTCACTCCTTGAACACTCGGACTCCATGGGTAGGTTTGTTTATTTACTTTGATATAACAAATTTCTCTAGTTATTCGTTTTTATCATTTTCTCTAATTTGCAGTGAGACTGAAAGAGACCGAGACTGTGGAAAAGCCATCAACGGGCAAACACATACAGCCAAGTTCTCTTTTAGTCGATCCTGGTGTTGAGGATGGAAGAACTTCTGTTCATAAGGAGCAGAACTTTGTAGATTATGGTGTTGAAGATGAAAAAACTTCTGTTTATAAGGAGCAGAATTCAGTAGATTCTGAAGACATTAATGGGTTTCCAGAACTGACTATACATACAATTGTTGTTGATGACCAATTAGCTGTATCTAATCAAAGTGGAGATTTGAAAATCAATGGAAACATGTCTGAGGAATCCCGAGAAGCTAATCTTATCAGTCCTCCTGATGGAGGCATAGTCAATGCTATCATTCAAGAGGACAAAGATGGAAATGACTCTGAAAAATTTGTGGAGGCTGCCGTATTACAAGAGTCTAGTTATACATCAAGAAGACATATAACACAAGGAGAAGTGCTATTAACCAAGAGGAACCCTATCACGGATGAACCTGCAATTGAGGAAGGCTTGTCAGTGCCTGAAACTGATGAAAATGGAAGGACTACTGTCTCAAGCAGCAGGGAAGAAGTTCCTGCCCATAGTTATGAGAAGGGAACAGGGTCTACTAGACAATCCTACTCACAGGATGAAAATAGTCCTGCAAGTGTTTGCCCTGGCCTTCCTAAGGAGGTTGAAGATTTTGTAGCTGTTAACTCAGAGAAGACTTTGGCTTCCGAAGTTGTGAATTTATATAGTGAATCAGCGGATTTAGCAACTGAGGATGATTTGGCTTCTCTCTCTCAAAACCAAAATGGGGATTCTGATTGCAGAAATTTGGTTGATCCAGAAGCCTTGCAACACACAAATGATGTATGTGATGATATTGTTGCTGGAATTTCCTCACGGGTCCATCAGTCAGATTATTTTGGTAAGAATTGACTTGCATTTGGATCAGGAATTACTGTTCTCGTCTGTCTTTGAATTTACTGACCTTGTTTCTTTTTAGTTGCTGAGGGACTTGATAAAACCATGGATTTGGGCAAAGTATTGGAAGTGGAAAAGCCATTCTCAGGCAAGGATACCCTCCAAGGGAAAGGTGTTGTTCCAAATTATTCAGCTGAAGATGACCAAACTTCTGTCTATAACAAGCAGAACTTTGCAGTGTTAGCTAGATTTTATGGTGGTCAGCCAAAGGACTGTGAGAATGCCCGTGGTGAGAGTACAGAAATGACTCTGCTTGACCATTCTGATGGGGAAAGAAGTGCTAGAAAGACCATGTATGAGTTTGATGGTTCTGTTGAGGCTGTTGAATTGCAGGGGACTGTTTCAGTTGCAGGAAAGGATATAGTAAATAGTTTTAGTTCAAGCAGCCTCAGTTCTGCGGGAATAACTCCTCTTAAACCCGACACCATCTCAAAACATCAAGGTGCGCAACATCTTTTTCTTTTGTGCTTCCTTAGCCATCCAGAGGGGTCTAGTTTGTGATGCCATTTTAAGTAAAACATTTTGTTTGGCTATTTTCTATTTGAATCACCTTCTGGTGGTAATGTTGAAACTTGAAAGTGGTTATTCACAAGGTTGGATAATTAGCTCCTATACCTACAGAATTTGATAATATTTTGTTTAAGATGTGAGATTTGTGTTGCAGGAGTTGGAATCTGCAGTCAAGAGATAGTAGACGAGGAGTTGATAGCAAATGATAATGATTCCAAGGAGGCAGCATACACGAGAGGAGCATCACCAGCTGCTGATGAAGAGACTACTAACGATGGTTTTGACGCAAATACATACATGGATGGTAGTTCCCATTGGGTTACAGATGAGTTGGATGTTCCACTTGCCATTGTGATGGAAGGTGTAGATTCTGAGAGGAACTGTTCATCTGCTTTTGAGGACGTCAGAGGCAAAAGGGTGTCTGAAAGTTTTTGTGGAGAAGGATGCAGGTCAATCAGCCTGGAGGAGAGGGATATAGGTAGAGCTAAAATAGGTTATCTACCTATTGCAGCCCCAGATTGTGAGGCATCATTTTTTTTTTTTAAGGAAATTCTTTCTGAAACATTGTTTCTTTTGGAAGGACTTAATTTTTGCTGATGTTAATTCATGCAACTTCTCACAAGGATGTTATTTATGTTGCAGCCCCAGCATGCACTGCTTTACAGAATAGTGATGAAAGTGAGCAAGGTCAGTTCAGTAGTCCATCTTTGTCAGGATACGATAGTCTTTACCAAGTATGTTTATTGTTTAATTTTTCTTGATGCACAGGGTATCAACTCAAAAATCTTTTTGGCACACCTGTCAATAGTACAAATGCTAATGATGAAGAGGAAACTTTTAGTCATGAAGCTTTAAAAGCTGATCTAAAAATATCTTCTGCCAAGACCAATAGCAAGGTTGGGGATGGAGGGTTCAGTCAAATGGATGCTCAAGAAATATTGAGTGCAACGGAGTGTGAAAATGAAACAAAGTTACATAAACGACATGCGATGCCAACTTCTGATGAAATTCCTGAAGAGGGCTGCAACCAAGGTGTGCGAGGTTAGTCCAGCAGTCTGTTTTCTCAGGATATTAATTCCTTCAGCTAGTATGTAACTTGCTATATTTTTCAAAGCACATAAGATCAACTCAAAATTCTATTTGCCACACCATCAAATAGTGCGCATTCTTATGAAGAACTTTATTATTGTGAAGAAGGGGTGAATGTAATGATACCTGTCAATAAGATTCTTAGCAACAAAGGGGATGGTAGATCCAGTCAATGGGAGCCTTGTATGGTGGGAGCAGAGAAAGCTGAACATGAAAAATCCATACAGGAAGAGAACACTTTGCTAGACACCGGGGAAAAGGTTACCACTGGGGTCTTCAGTGAAAGCATGCAAGGTTTGTTAGATAGTTCTCTGTCTGAGCATACGGTAACCTTCACAACGAATGTTAATTGCACAATTTGTTTTCATGTGCAGAAGATGAAATTAAGATTCTGTTTGCTACACCAGTCACAAGTTCAAAGCCTCTCGAAGAAATGGAAACTTACGGTCATGGAACTGAAATGGAAGATGCAGCCTTGTCCATGGACAAGACTGACTGCACAGTAAGTGATGGAAGGTTCAGTCTAAGCACGTCTCAAGAAATTGCTGTGGGAAGGAATAGTGAACTTGAAAAGGTGATAAACAATGTTATGTCAGTGACTGGTGAAGAAACTTTTGATGGCGGCTTTAGTGAAAGCTGGCAAGGTCAGATCAGTAGTTTCTCTTTTTATACTACCTTTTAGCATAAATTTTTTATTGTTCTATTTTTCTTGATGTGGAGAAGATAATCGCAACCTTCGTTATGCCACCTGGGCCTCTATAGTATGGATTCTTATCAACAAGAGGAAATTGGTCATGAAACGAAGTTGCAGATGAAGCAATGCTTGTAAAAATAATTAAATAATTACCAAGGTAAGGGATGGAAAGATTAGTCAAGGGGAGTCTGAGCAAATGATGGGGTCAAAGGAAAGTGAACATGAAGTAACTTTAAACATAGGAAAACCCTTGCCAACATATGGTGACGCCATAACGGATGAGGTTTCTAAAGATTCTAAGGGGTTTTTGGTGGAAGAGTCAACTCATGTACAGTTTTGACTGAGATCATACGTAAAGGTTGTGAACCTTCCGAGGAGCAAATGACTGAACCTTTCGAGGAGTAAATGACTGATGACATTCTTAAAAGTACTTCCAAATTCTTAAAAAGAATTGATGCGTTGAAGGACGAGAATGATGAAGGAATTATGCCCTTGGATGGCCCCTTTGTGGCTTGACAAGGTTCTAGTTGATCATGGTTAAATATGTCTGCTTCAGCAGAGGCCCCATTTGTAGAGGAGGAATTTTATGATGAGATATTTATAAGATTGTGGAAGAGAAACTTAGTTTTTCAGTAACAGAAGCCGATATTATTGGCAAGAAATTATTGAATGGGAATTGATAATGGGTCTATGCCAAGCAGTAACTTAAGCTTGGTGAATCTGAAGTTTTCAGAGTTGAGGTAGTTCTGCAGATGGATGATGGCACTTCTGCCTCCGAAATGCTCAGAGGTTGGAAAGGAGATGAAGGTTTTGCCGATCTTAACAGAGTTGAAGGGACTATACTGCAATTAGATGAAATGAAGTTTTGTTATTTTGCTGGCCACGAACAAGGTAATGTTTGTGAGATGGTCAAAAGTTACCAAAGAAACATCAGTTTATGGTGCAGGGAAGCAGGTGCATGTTGATGAAGAGAAGGTTGGTTACCTAGAAAGTCAGATAAATGTGGAAATAGTACTGGAAGGTACTATGGATGTCGTGGATCACAAGTGGTTTGAAGAAAATAAAAAAGGTGTTAACTATACACTACAAGCTTTTCCAAATATTTTGGTGATCACTTGGAAAATGGGATTGTTTTAGAAGGGAGGCTAGTTCTTCCCGACGATAGTGTGTTTCATTTTAAACTCAAAATTACTAATCTCTTGTTGGTCTTTTCCTGCTAAGATTTTCTTAATAGATAGATATTTTTGTTTTTGATACTAACAGGGCTATCTTATTTTTCATTTCATGAATTTTTGCCCTTCTAAAATCGTTTTTTTTCAATTTTTTGTTGAATATGCAACAGGAGAGAACCAAGAATCCCAATCACACGCAGTTAGGCAGAGTGTTAAGGCAGAAGATGAAGAAATGATTGTAGTTGTTCCAGATGATGGGATCAATGATGCCTTGGAGTTTAGACTTTCTGCTTTTGCTTCTGTTGAGTTCGATGGGGATAAAGGTACATGATGAAGTTCAGGTTTTGAACGTTATTTTCAGCTTAAGCACTTCTATGCTGCTTGCACATCCAATTAAGTTGTATGGTGCTTCATCATTTTGTAGGTAATGCTCCCCCTGTTACTTCAAAAACTTTCAATGAGGGTGAAGTTTACAAGGGGAAAGATGTGGAAGCCATGAGGGGTAGTGATGGTTCCAGTGATGCTAAGGTTGGATCTGACATAAAAGACAGTGTAACAACTTCTCAAGAAGTTCTTGAAGACCAACAGATTAACAAGGAAGATATACCGGAAGAAGATGTTTTAGTTGGTGACACTGTTTATCAGGGGCCAAACAAGAGTTTATGTGATAATGAAACTCAGAGCGCAGATAAGGAGACCAACTGGCTGCATGGTTCCTCAGAAAACAGTAATTATACAGGCCACTGTGCTGGTGTATCCAAGGATTCTGCTGAACCACAAAACTTTGAGGATGCTTCTGGATTGAAACCCCATTGGAATGTCAATACAGCTTCAGTAACAGGTAATTGGCTATCTTTATATGATCATTAGTTGAAATTATTACAGATGTACTTCAGGTATCTTCTTTCTGAGCTGGAATTTTAGATTCCTTCTTATAACAGCTAAAACTGCGTTGGCATGAATTACAGAACATGGATCCACGGATTTTGATTTTGAATCCGAAGATTTCAGCTGTTGGGAGTTTGATACATTTCTAGGAGATGATGAAGGAGTAGAGAAATTAAATGTGGGGACCTCAGAAACTGATTGGAAAGAAAATCAAACTTCTATGCTTGTTGAGGGGCAATTGGACATGCTTGAGCTTCACTTGAAAGAAAAAGTTGCAGAACCAAACAATAATCAACTTACCACTTCAGATCTGCATATCTTCGAACGTTATGAAATCTTGAAGGAAAGGGATGTGATTACTGCCATTACAGAAGATGTTGATTCTGAATATATTGAGAAAGTATCCGTTGAGGTTGACAGTTCTGGTGTAATCATGCAAGATGAAGTGTCGACAGAGGTGGTAAAATTAAGTGGCAGTGAACATGGTTCTGTGGTTAAGCCCAGAGCAGAAGGTGACATTAAGTACACAGATGTAGTAAATATTACGAATGCTGGAGTGAAAGATGATTCGGCAGCAGGTGGAGAAGGCAAAAATATGAAGCAACTGAATCAGCAATGGAGTTGAGAGAAGCTACTGTAATAAGAATGGCTGATCAGTCTCCTACATTCAGTGATTTTGTTGTCGATGGAGGTATACAAAGATTTATTAGAAAATTTTGTCATCATCGGGAAAAAATGCTTCATAGGTTATGTTTCATGCAGTTACTTTACTTTATACCAGATTTGAGTTCTGAACGACATTTTTGAACGAGTTACACAGGCTTGTTCATTTTTAAGGTTTTGCTGCTAAAGATGCTTGGACACAGCAACAGGTTCAGAGTAAAGTTCAGAAGCAAATGTTGAGGAAGGCAACATGCAGACGAGCTTTATAACACTGAAAAGGAAGAATTCTATAGTCCGTTGGACTCCTGGAACCCCTGAGTAAGCTACTCATGACCGCTGATATGAAGCAGAATGCGTCCAGCATCAAACATATAGAAATAGCGTGTTGGTATTCTAACGGGGAAATAAGCAACAAAGTGGTGTGCATCAGAGGTACTCCAGAAGTAATACTCGTTAGTTTTTTTATGAAGTGACGAGTGGTGCCTTCTACGGTGAAGAATATAGTATGATCCCTGTAAAAGTGCAAGCATATCTCATGCAACATTTGATGATACAAGATCCATCGTGTGTCGTTTTGTTTCAGTTTTGATTTTTGTACCTACACACGCGATTTTGTGAATGAAAAATGTAAATGGTAAGAAACAAGAAGATTGTATTAGGCTGTTCAATGACATATTGAAGTAACTTATGTGTAACAGTTCACTCGGGCGATTCACTTCTGCCTGCAAGCGGAATATTGTGTGGACTGACTGCATCTGTTTTTCCAGAAGTCGAATTCTTTGAGGGTCGGTCTCTTGTGTTTCTGCCTTATTATAATTATTTTTGATTATATTAGTAGTTGTACACGTGCGTTGCGTTGTTTGCGAACTGTTTAAAATTAGCATATTATTTATTGCTCTCACAAAGGTGAGATGAGAAACATCTCGCAAAACCAGGAAAATTTTAAAAATGGTACAAAATGATGGAAGTACATAGTACTTAGCATTCTAATGAAAAGTTATTATTCTTATTACATCATTTTGGATAAAAGAAATAAAGAAATAATACCATAGTAAAATGAACCAAAGCTATGTCTAGACAAGAAAGTGTATGAATTATAATAAATACATCCGTAAAATTGACAATTAAATAAAATCCAATAAAAGATATTTACAATTGCACTAGTTAAAAAGTGAAGCATGAACCAGATTACGAGAGTGATTATAACAATCAAAGGCCAAAATTAACATTCCTTTTGATAATTCCAAAAATCTAAAATAGGCGGAACACACGAAGTAAACAGAAACTTAACTATCTAGCTACACCTAAACACATCTCCCAACTATATTAACCATAAGGAGTAGACTCTGGAAAAGAATAAAATATATATCATGAGGTTCTTTAGCTTGAGCACTTTGTTTTCCACACAGTCAAATGCAGTCCTACTATTTCCTTCCATTCAAATGGACTACAAAAAGCAGAATGGAGTTGTCTCCAATTCTAAAAATTTGTTGGAAAAGATGGTTTTAAAAAATTGAATTTTGAACAATTTAGGCTTAAATTAAAGTGAGATCTACGCATCAAAATTGGTGGGATTAAGTTTAAATGCGTTCGCCGTGAAAAGATTTTAACGTAGTATGTTTATTTGTTCAAAACCATTAAGTATTGAATGAGAAACTATGTCTCAAGGTGATCTCATTAAAATGAGTGGAATGAACTAAGTTCAATGAAGTGTAGTGTAGAGGCTTGTCCCACACTAGAAGAAGACCAAAATTTTGGTGAGTTAATATACTCGTAGTTGGCTTCATGGGTTGAGTCCCAAGAGGTACAACACTTTTGTGAGCAGAGTGAGTATCTTGGTTATCACACACGCGCGCACTCACCTAGCCACAACTCGGTCGGACTTGGGCTTGGGTCAAAAAGATATTATCTTTTTGAAAAAAATTCATTTGGTGCGGTGTAGGTTGTAGGTCAAGCCAGACAAATCCGAATGCAGATCAAACTTACCATTCCAACTGAAATTCAAATAATCTATCCATTAAAATTTGATTTTAGCGCCCGATTTCTGTTCATGCTCAAAAGATGTCTTTCGTCTTTGTTCTTTGAATAACAGTGTTTCTTCATGCCCTAGAGATGCCTTTCAAAACCGATCATTGAGTAGTGGCGTCTTGTGCCTCTTTAGGCGATTCGAATAGACATGAAAAAGTCTATAAATAAACTGCCTTTAAGTTATTTTAACACAACAAAAACAAACAGTAATTCTGCATACTACTGCATATACTCTCTCTCTTTCTGCACTTCATTTTTGATTTGGTTTAAGCATAAACACAGAGTTGTGTTCGATAGAGTTCTGAAGATTGAAGTGTTATTTCTTCATAAACAAAAATCCGTTCTATCTTGGAAAACAGTTACTTATCAATTTTAAGTAGAGAGAAAGAGTAAATTTATTTTAAGGAAATTGTGATTACACAGGGTTCAGATCATTTTTGGTTTTCTGAATTCTTTTTTATATTCTTGATGTTATGCGCAGTGTAAGTGCTTCAGTTACTGTTTCAAGTGTACATTTTGTTTTATCTAAATAATTTGCATATAACAATATACATTCTAGATTTAGAATTTGCTATAGTATTAAAAGTCTCCGATATAAACCTCTCAGTAGTTGTATTTGAATGTAACTTGGTAGAAAACTCCAAATAGTGGTGGGTTGACACTAGCACTGGCGCTACTTGACACATTTGCTCCACAAATAGATATTCTCTACTTATAAGAAACTAGAGAATGATGAACAACTTTATATGGGGAACTCCTCTACCTCCAAGGTTGAAGAATGTAGCAAAGTAATACTAAAGATGATATCCGGCAAGGAGCTCACCTTGAACAAAGTGTTTCATGTCCTCGACATTCACTAGAATTTTATGTCAGGTTCTTAGCTAATAAAATATGACTTTACATTAGTCTTTGTATTCGATAAGTTTGTGCTTACAAAGAATGAAATGTTTGTAGAAAAAGATACTTGAATGATGAGTTTTTTAAACTCAATGTAATGACTGTTGTATCCAAAATTTATTATTAATAAGAATGAGAATAATTATTTTTATTTGATTGAGTTTTCCAATACATGACATGCTAGGCTAGTACATGTTGATTATAATACTATTAGAAGATTATTCAATTTGAATTATTTGCCTAAGTGTTCTATTGGTTCAAATCATAAGTGTGAGACTTGTGTGAAATCAAAGTTGTCAAGAACATCTTTCGAGACAATTGAAAGAAGTACTAAACCTCTTGAATTAATTCATTGTGATATTTGTGACTTAAAATTTTGCAAACTAGATGTGGTAAAAAATATTTTATTACTTTTATTGATGATTGCACAAAGATATTGTTATGTTTACTTAATTAAAAGTAAAGATGATGCAATTGATAGTTCAAGTATTATAAAAATGAAGTTGAGAGTCAACTTAGTATAAAAATTAAAACATTGAGAAATGATAGGAGAGGTGAATATGAATTTCCTTTTATAGAGTTTGTTCGACACGTGAAATTATTTACCAAACGACTGCCCCCTATTTACCACAATCAAATGGCGTAGCTGAACAAAAAAATCGAACATTTAAAGAAACAATGAATGCTATGCTATTAAATTTGATGTATCCCAAAATTTATAGGGAGAAAACCTTAATATCTGCTAATTATATTCTTAATAAAATATCTCATAAGAAAATAAATAAGACATCATATGAATTATGGAAAGGTTGAAGACATTCTCATAAATACTTAAAAGTGTGGGAGTGTCTAGCAAAGTGGTAGTTCCCAAAATTAAAAAGGTTAAGATATGACCTAAAATCATTGATTGTGTATTTATTAGTTATGCTCATAATAGTAGTGCATATCAATTTCTTATTCATAAGTCTGAGATTTCTGATGTGCATATGAATATAATTATTAAATCAATGAATGCTTTATTTTTTGAAAATATTTTTTCATCAAATATGTCACATAAATCAAGCTTATTAAAGAGACTATTTGATGCTACTACTAGTAATGTTCAAGTTAATACAAACAAGGAGTTCATACAAGATGAACATAGATGTAGCAAAAGGACAAAGATTTCAACATCATTTGGTCCTAATATTCTAACTTATCTATTAGAGAATAATCTTCAAAGTTTCACTGAAGTTATGTTCTCCACTGAAGCTCCTTATAGGAAGAAAGTAGTTAATTCTAAAATTGAACCATTATGAAAAATCATACATAGAAATTGACGGATCTTCCACTAAGTAATAAACCTTTTAGACTATAAATGAATCTTAAAAAAAAATGAAAGTTGATGGATCCATTGACAAGTGTAAAGCTAAACTTGTAGCCAATGATATAAACAAAGAGAATGATTAGATTATTTTGACACTTATTCACCAGTTATTGGAATAACATCTGTATGATTGCTTTGGTGCTTATTCACCAGTTCACAATATTATAGCTGTTTTGAACGGTCTTGAAATACATTAAATGGATATAAAGACAATATTCTTAAATGATAAATTAGTTGAAGAAATATAGACGAAACAATCGGAAGGGTTCATTACTAATGGACAAAAAAGGAAAGTATGCAAGCTTACTAAATGTCTTTATGGTTTAAAATAAGCACCAAAGTAGTGGCATCAGAAATTTAACAACAAAATGTTGTCAAATGGGTTTAAAATAAATGAATGTGATAAATGTGTTTATGTCACGAGCACTTATAGTGGATATGTTATTATATGTTTTTATGTAGATGGTATGTTAATTTTAGGCAGCAATAATAATGTCATTAAAGCTACCAAACAAATGTTGACAAATAAGTTTCAAATAAAATACCTAGGTGTTGCGCGCTTTATCTCAATCTCTCTATATTGATAAAGTACTTGATAAGTGCAAGAAATATGAGATAAATTTATGAGAACATTTGTCTACGTTAATATCCATCTCTCTAAGAATAATGGTGAAAGCATATCTCAATTAGAATGTGCACATATAATTGGTACTTTAATGTAAATCAAGAATTGTACTCATCTGGATATAACATATTTTGTGAGTAAGCTAAGTCAATATACAAGTAATTTAGAAAAAGATCGTAGGAAAACAATAATTAGGGTATTGGAATATTTAAAATATACTTAAAACTATGGTTTGCATTTCACAAAATATCAAGTTGTACTCGAGTGATATATTGATACTAACTAGATATTTGTTACTAACAATTCAAAATTCACAAGTGGATATATCTTTACCTTGGGTAGTGCGGCCGTAACTTGAAAATCTTCAAAGCAAACATGTATTACTAGATCTACAATGAAATCTGAATTTATTACTTTAGATAAAGGTGGAGAAGAAGTAGAGCGACTTAGTAACTTCTTAGAGGATATTCCAAATTAGTTAAAACATGTGCCAGCAATATGTATACATTGTGATAATTAATCTACGATTGAAAGGGCACAAAGTTGTATGTGTAACAGTAAGTCTCGACACGTACGTTATAGACATAATACTGTTAGGCAATTGCTCTCGAATGGTATTATATCAAATGACTATGTGAAGTCAAAGAATAGTTACAAAAGATTTGACTAGAGAGCAAGTAAAAAGTTAATCAAGGGGAATAGGCTTAAAGCCTATTACTTAACCAAAAGTCACCATAATGATAACCCAACTTAGTTGATTGGAGATCCCAATATCTAAGTTCAAAGGGACAACCAAATAATGTGTAACTCAGAAACATGAGGAGGTTTATAACTCCTTCTCATTCTTATGATGAGACGGTGCATATAAGTCGCAAGAATTAGGGTAAGTTATGTTTTTAATGACGTTTTTGTGATTTGAAAAAGTCCAAGTAGGGTATAACAAAATATTCTCAATCAGAAATCACTTATGTGAGTAACAAGGGGTCGCTTTTATGAGAATCATATGCTGATTACTCTAAATTACTCATGAAATAAAGTGGTGTTCAAGGCCAAAATGAATACAAACATGAGACCCAACTGTGTCCGAAAGGAAAATGTATAGATTCTATTGTCTTGGTTTATACAAACAACTGACAGTTGAAAGATATCAAATTATTGGTGAGACAAAGTTTAAAGGCGTTCTCCTACGTGAAAAGATTAATATAATATATTTATTTGTTCAAAATCATTAATTATTGAATGAAAATTATGTCTCGAGGTGACCCTCTTGAATGGGTGGAAAAAACTAAATTTAACAAAATGAAGTGTATAACAATATAAGGCTTGTCCCACAATTAAAAAAGATTAAAATTTTGGTGAATTAATATATTCCTAGTTGGCTTAATGGGTTGGGCCTTAAGAGGTACCATACTTTTGTGAGCAAAGCGAACACTTACACAACCTTGGTTATTATACACGCAAGACGCCCGACCCAAACTTTGTTTGGACTTGTGCCAAAAAGATATTATTATTTTTTTGAGAAAATTCATTTGATCTGGTGTGGGTTGTATGTCAAATCGGACGGATCTGAATGCAGATCAAACTTGGCCTTTCAACCGAAATTCAAACAATCTGTCCGCTAAAATTTGATTTTGGCACCCAGTTTTTGTTCACGCTCAAGAGATGCTTTTCGTCTCTATTCTTTGAATAGTAATGTCCTTTCACGTCCCAAAGATGCCTTTCATGACTGATCATTGAACAGTGACACCTTGGGCCTCTTCAGGCGATCCAAACAAATATAAAGGAGTCTATAAATAGACTGCCTTCAAGGCAGTTCAACACAAAGAAAACAAACAGTAATTCTACTTACTGTCGCATAGACACTCTCTTTTTGCACTTAATTTTCGGTTCGGTTTAAGTATAAACGCAGAGTTGTGTTCGTTAGAGTTCTAAAGATTAAAGTGCTACTTTTTCAGAAACAGAAATCCGTTCTATTTTTAGAGACAATTGTTATTAACCTTAGGTATCGAGAGGGAGTAAATTTATCTTAAAAAAATTATGATTACAGAGGGCTCAAATTATTTCTGGTTTTGTGTCACAGTAATTGCTTCAGTTTCTGTTTTGAGTATACATTCTGTTTTTATCTAAATAATTTGCATATAATATTACACATACTAGATTTAAAATTTGCTACAGTACTTGGTGATTAATTCTGATAAATATATATATATATATATATATATATATATATATATATATATATATATATATATATTGGATAACAAAAACATAATAGAAGATAGATTATGATGTACATATCATTATGGAACTTTCGATTTCTATTTCTTCCTCATAAACAAAATAAAAGGTAAAGTTCCAACATATGTCAAATAAAAACCTCAAAAATCTTTAAAAAACCACAAAGAAAAAGCTATTTTTTGACCTGTCTCATAATGGTTTTGTATGTGAAAGAGTAACTTGCGGAATTCGAAACAATTGTCATAACTAATTTTTTTCATGCACTTAAATAAAAGAGTAATGCTATTGAGGCATTCGCTGTGACCTTTGAATTGATTGTAGGCCTATCAAATATTAGAACTTGGTATTGATCTAATAATTCTTATGAAGTTACATTATTATGTCAGTAAATTATATCAGATTTTTAGGTCCAAATAATATTATTCTAAATAAAATGATTCAAGTTCCTTTTGGTAGATGATACATTAATTGTACATTGAGCATTTATTCCAGAATACAAAAGAGAAATGCTATTTTGATCTAAAAATTTAATATAATTTGTTAATTAGAACCATTGAATCAACACTAAATTTCAATGTTTGACGAGACTCATAGTCAATTCAAAGTACGTAGTGAATTAGATCAATAAACTAAATCCCAAAAGCATTACTCAAAGTTACATCAATTATGATAATTACTAAAGGAAGCATTAAATTGAGTTTAGACAGAAGGATATAATGAATAATAAATCATTTTAAATAGAAAAAATAAAAAATAACTGTTTAAGGTACTTTTATGAATAGTATAAATATATATATGTCCGTCTGTATAGAAAAAAAGTGGTAGATTTCTCCACACTAGTGTTTCATTTATTGCAGAACTGGGCAGTGGAATCGAAGGCCTACTTTGGAGTAAACAACTCGAAATGAATGTCCTCGGTAGAGTTGGTGATTTAAGTGCCTGGCCATGATCATTGATCCCCTCTGGTTACTAAGAGAGATTTCAACCATTGTGATAAGAAACATATGTCTGCAAATAAAAGTATAAGAGCCTGCCAAAGGGATGAGTTGATTGATACGATGGATGGGTATGGTTTGCAGTGATTACATGCATCCAAATTTACATTAAAGTCACAAGTCTATTAGACTCGTGATCTGTAGTAGTTCTTAATAATCAGAAACAGAGAATGCAAGTTATATTTAATCAAGTATAACTTCTGTTTAAATGAAAACAAACATTCCCAACATTGGTACAATAATAGTGCCAGAACACACAGATTTGAAATAAAAGTGTTTCTTATATACTTGAACAGCCATAGAAGAAAAGCATAGGAGGCTCTACGAGAGTGTTCACTTTGAAGTACCAGTGGCCCTCCAACAAGTATTAGCACATTTCAATGTAAAAATGCAGGTCTTTCATTGAAATTTACACAATTTAAACATGGTAAATCCAGTTCCCACAAGTACCGATGAAACGATTACCAAAAACATAATGGAAAGAGACTTAACATCACTGCATTAAGTGCCTTATTGAGAAGAACGTAATAAATTATGGAAACTTCTATGTTTCTTGGGAATACACAGACAAGGTCCTCTACCTTTCATCCCTTGCAGACAACAAATCTAAAATGTATCAAAAAGAATCAATGAAAAATTTTCAATACAAATATCAATGTGTCGGGTCCAAGCCTGTTTATCTACACACAGCCCACCACAAATTTTCTTCCAGCTTGCTTATCTATAAGACTGATGATTCTCATCAAAAGATCAAACTGTCAAGGGATGCCTTCATCTTCACACTGAGATGCAGCTCTTTTATAGTTCACAACTCCTCCTTTTCAGTTCCCAACTTTCCTTTCTACATATAACTCGAGCCATCTAAACCTTTATCTTGTGTATCTTAGTTACAATCCAACCCACAAACTTCTAATACAATACCATCCCTTGACAAAAATGGGTTAATTCGCACCCATAAAAGAGAGAAGATGGAAGCCAGAAGTATAGACCATACCACAATGATGGTGGGAACCCCATTCTGCTTCCCCATCATACCTTTGAGGAAGGGGTACAGATGGACAATGACCCACAAGGCAAAGAACAGCTTGCCAAATAGAGGACCCCATGACTCGTACCCATTATTGATGGCATCTGAGACACCAACTATGACCCCAATTATGTTTATGATCAACAAAGTCAGGGGAGGGATCAACAGAGATGTCCACTTGAAGAGGTACAGCTCAGAAAACTCTCCATCATCTCCTCCTTTGGATGTAACAGTGAAGTTTGTGTTGACTCCAGCCAAAACTTTAAGAAGACCCTGGAAGAGAGCGAAAAGGTGTGATGAGACACCACCAATCACCCAGAATTGCTCATTTCTCCACCAATCATCTATGCCAACACCTCCCCATTGCATCTCCAGGATACTAGTCACCGCAATTGATATGAAGAGAGACATAAACACAATACTGGCATAGTTGCTAATCTGTAGCCAACAAAAGAAACTAGTTAGTTGAAAGCCTCACAAACTGATGCGAAAATCAGCTTTGAGATTGGTTTTCTTACAGTTTGTATTCTCCAAACATACAAGTAATAAAAGCTGCCTAAAAAATGTATGCTAGTATGCCACTCAGATTATGTTTTCAACTTCGTGTACTGACAAACTCTTATTTCTGCTAGCATTAGGATGCATGTTTCGAAATTTTCGTCTAAAACACACCGTAGTCCTGATCAGATATAAAAACTTATAATATTTTAAAAGGGAATTAGTCATTTTTTTGGTGAGAAGCTTTTGTTTTCAATGATCCATGAAAACGCAAGATATTACATGCTTTGGATTAATCCAGCATGATAAACTTTGAAAGTTTCATTACAAAATAATGGATACATATGGAAAAATATTGCATATAGTAGATTAGAAAGGATTCCAATCATAACATTTCAAAAACCCAAGCAGCAGGGGCTTACCTCGGGTACAATAAACTTCCCGGTAAGGAGACAGACAGCTGGCAAGGTACAATATGCAACCAAGGGAATGGATGTTAATGGATAGACGACAGAGTTTATATATGAAAACCTCTCCAGCGGTTTCAAGCCACACCCATATCCATACCAGATTGGACAGTGTCTGCTAAAGAAAATCTCAACAGATCCCAAGGCCCACCGGAGAACCTGGTGCAAACGATCTGAAAGGTTGATGGGGGCCGATCCCTTAAATGCAGGCCTTCGGGGTATGCAGTACACTGACCGCCAGCCATGGCAATGCATCTTAAAGCCAGTTAATATATCCTCAGTAACAGAGCCATATATCCACCCAACCTGGTACATAATAGAGATTAAGCACAGACAAAGTTAATTTACTGAAAGACCATACATCCTGTTTAAAAGAATGCGTAAAAAATTTAAACGTTTGAAAGTTGTCATCACTTA
Source organism: Ilex paraguariensis (assembly GCA_963454935.2). Lineage (NCBI taxonomy): Eukaryota > Viridiplantae > Streptophyta > Magnoliopsida > Aquifoliales > Aquifoliaceae > Ilex > Ilex paraguariensis. Next base: position 312,689 of record CAUOFW020002502.1, on the reverse strand, counting down.
CTTCTTTCCCCCATTCCGTTTTGTCTTCATAACCACAACTAATAACATGAATGGCTTCTTTCAAGAGTGATGCAGACGTTGCCCCTGGAGGAACTCCACCTTCTTCTAAAAGTGTTGAAGCAATAAAAACTGGTGACTGTCCAAACTTTTTCTCAAATTTTATCTGGGGCATGAGGGATGTCTTTTCACTATCTATTCCTGCAGCAAATTTTCAGGTTAGCTAGATAAAATGGCAAAAACCTTGATGTCAAAATCCCATTTTGAGCAAGATAACAACAAAGCCCGTAAGCAACAAAGTCAACACTATATTTGTTTCAATAGTCGAAAGGAACACACTTTTTAGAAGGGCAAAAGAGAAGCATGAGTTGGCATATGGATTAGATAAAATCTACTGGAACATACAGGGAATTACATGATATAAATGGACATTTCATCAAAAAAGTGAAAACCCACTGCCTTCAAAACCTATTCCTTACCTTCAATTCCTTCCTCAATATTTTCAAGAGCATGTATCTGTGTTGAAGCCTCCCTGCTTTTTGACGTCTTCTTTTTGTCCTTGGATTTCCCTTTCCTGTTCTTCCTTTTAGATCCACAACAGAAGCAACACAATTTTGGCAAACAATTGCATGTTTTGCCTGGGGCTTTCTTCTTGACAGGAGCATCATACCCATAAAGCGCCTGCCTTCTGAAGACACATCCAGTTCCAACATAAATTGGTCCTTGTATCCCGTCCAACCCTTTCATATTTATCTGTTTTCAATTGGGAACAAAATTAGCTCTTTGAAAGGATATTTGAAGAATATAGATACATCCTTATACATATGTAGTACATGCACATTAAGCATGCACGTGTGTATGAATGTGTAACAACACTATCAAGGAGATTCTTTACGTACATCAAAGAATACAACATTGCGATTTGAGTATCTATCATGGCGATCAATCCCATCAAATCTTTGAGGAAACTGCACGTAGCATATTTTCTTCCCAGAAGTGGGGTCCATCATGAAGCACATAGCTTCCCTGAGAGCCTTACTATTGTTTATGTAGTGATCACAATCTACATTCAGCAGGTAAGGAGCATTTGAGATGACTGCCGACACCCGCACCTAGAAGAAGAGTTGGAACAAAATTCAAAAAGCAAAAGACAGAATAAATTTCAAACAGAAAAAAGGTGGCTGGAACCATTGAAATTTCAAGTGAGAGAAAGAAAGAAAGCTTTACCAATGAATTCATGGCTCCAGCTTTTTTGTGGTGCTCAAATCCTGGTCTCTTCTCACGAGACACATAAATGAGGCGAGGTAACTCATTCCCTTCGATATCACGGACACCATTGTGACCCAAGAACACCTGTTCAATTCAAAGGAAAATCCAACTACTCAAAAAATTCACTCTTTGTAAAATTAATATCAATCTGGACAGTATGATACTAGCTAGAAGCTGTCAGGAAGAAAAAATCCCCACACCTGGATCATTCCTGGATGATCCCTAACATTGTTTCCTGGCCATGGAGTTCCATCCTGCATTGTCCAGCCCTCCTCAGGAACCTTCTGTGCCATTGAAACCAACCCATTTATACGAACTTTAAACTCTTCGTATTCCCTCTGCACCAAAAAATGACAGCAAGCAAATAGCAATCATCTTCCCATTTGAAAAACAAGCCCAAAAGATCAAGTGAATCTTAGGATTCTTCGTTAAGTTTAATGACGAGACTAATTGATTGCAAAATGTTACAGGTAATTGCCATTGAGTTATGAAACATAGCCACTTTATATGCCACCCTAATTTTCTATTTGGTGTCCATTTATGTGTTTTCCCTTTCGATGCTCTACTTATTCACATGCAGTTCACATTCCATGCACACTTGTACTTGAATGGGAAAACATAAAGGGAAAAGTTACACACCTTTATTGCACGACGTTCCCTCACAAAGGTCGGATGTACTTTGTCTTTCAGATAGTCAACCTTCTGAGCAAAATACCACTCAGGGGCCCGAGGCTCTATGTTGAACTTCTTGCAGAATGGGACCCATTTCCTTGCAAACTCAGATGTCTCAGAGAGGGCCTCAAAAGTAAGCATGGCAGCACCATCATCAGAGACATAACAAGCAACCTTGTCGATTGGGTAATCCACGGCAAGGATGGACAGAACCGTATTTGCAGTGATAAGTGGAGGTTCTTTCATGGGATCCACAGTACTTACAAATATGTCTATAGGAGCTAACTCAGATGGCTTCCCTTCTTTCTCATATCTGTAGCCCATTTTGAAGAGCATAAGTTTGGCGGGAGAGAGAGAGAGAGAGAGAGAGAGAGAGAGAGAGAGAGAATTTACCTCAGTGATAGCCTATCAAGGTATGTTTCTCGCTCAATGGGCAACCATTTTGGAAACTGATCAAATATCCATGATACAGCAAACCATATTTCACAGATAATTGATGTTAGCCACAATCCATATGCATCATTGACTGGATGCAGAATTCTATAGTGAAAAAATAATCCAAGGACCGCAATGCGGAGTAATATGATTAATCTGTACGGGTTTATCTTGCTTGAAGGGATTGGTAACTTTCTTGAAAGCGGCTGCCTGCCTTCGTCCATCCTTTTGAAAATCAAGGAAAGAGAAATGAGTAAGTTTCCTTAATAAAAAGAAAAAGAAACTATTCATTAATTATAGAAAAACAGTATACCTTATCATTAAAAATGATTTTTAGATCCAGTTCAATATAATTCTTAAGCACATGTTTGGAGCCTGTTTCGACAATTTACATTGGCCCAAGTTTGTCATCTCATATGAACTAAAAATTGCATTAGCATATTGTTGTTGCTTACAAAATGCAAGTTAATTTTCAGTAATGTTTCATGAAAGCACCACATAATGTCTTGAGACAAATCTATACAATAAAACAGGAGTGTGTTTGAATTTTACCCCACTCATATTTTCCCCCTCAAAACCATCACCAATCACTTACCTCACTCGTCATCCCTTTGTCAGACTCAAACGTCAAATCACATCACTTATTTCTATTACATATTTAATCATTTAATATTTAATTAATTTATAGTTAATATATTTTGAAAAAATTTAATATAGTGGGATCAATTTTTTGGACGTTCGAATTTTATATTTTATCGTGCTTTCAGGCACGAGTTATGACTAGTTAAATGTTATGCTACATGGGATTAGTAATTGCAAATGAGGGCCTTCGAGGGCTCAAGATTAACCAGAATTTCAACTGTCTGTTTTTGAAAAGGAACTGTATATTGTAAAAGTGAAAAGGTTTGCCTCGTGCAGATAAAATCAATATGTAAAATGAGCTAATTTCATCAATTCAAGATCTCAAGTCAAACAAATGCTTCTTGATCTCAGTCATAGCCCAAGGAACATGCAAGTAAAAAATATCAGCAAGTTATTCCCACAAATGCATAAGTTCAAGTGGCAAAATCTGTAGCTCCAAAACGATTGAAACTTCTTTCTCACTAATGTTGTCGAACAACAATCTACATTGTAAGCATCTCCATGGCTTCTTCTTTCTAAATTAGATTGTAAATCCACAGTCAAATACTACATAATGAACCAATAGATTTGATCTATCCTCGCTGTCATGAAACCCACTTCTATCCCCTTAGTCACTACATTTATCAGATGATTAAAGAAACAGAAAGTCATTTTATTTTATTTTATTTCTGACTGCTCTAAAGAAATCAATTATTTGCAAACTAGCTACTGTAACTGTATTTCGGTGCATAACTATTCCATCTTATTTAACCACATATTTGGAGGCCAGTTGTCTTCCAAGACCGCTGCCTTTCAACACCTAGCTAGACAAAGATTAATTAAAGAAAAGGTGTATTTATTTTTTGATCGAAAATTAAAAAGTTTCAATAACTTGGTCAGAATCCATCTGATACAGCCAAGCCCCCATGTTAATCAGATGAATGGATATTTTATTCTCAAAAAAGCCAAAAGAGATTTTATAAAGAAACAATTAAATTTACAAAGAATATGCCTCATAATTAAAGTTCATATAAAGTATATTGGTGAGTATGGTAATATCTATAGTATAAAACATGGCAAGGTTCAATAAGACCATCTGACGGTTTCAAATAGACTCATCCAACGCCACCACCATCTCTCTCAAAATAATTAATATATCAAAACATCCAAGTTATAACAACTTTAAGTCAAATAACCGACAGTACACTACAGATGTAAAGATACATAAAGAAAGCACCTACTTGGGCAAGTCAGGATCATCCAGCTCATCCCCATTGTTCCCACCACCATTTTCTCCTTGGTGCCTAACCACTTGAAGCCTATCATTCTGCCTTTTCCTCCAATCCTCCATTCTTTCTTTCCATGCAACAGAACCATACCCATATACTGCTAAATCTTTCTTAGGGTCCATTGGCCGTGGCGGCACTACAAGTTCAACACCAACAAGTACACTAAGCCGTGAAACTCAGGAAATTGGTTAGAAAAAAATTAAACTCAATAAGACTAAAATACATACAAGACATTGAGGAATCAGTAAATGGTATAGGATGGACTCGCTTTCCACGACCCATGACCGGAGGAATGATAAGAGCATGTTGGTCTGCCGATATTTGATCATCCTTCACCAGATCATATACAATCATTACAATTTAGCACGTAGAACTCTCCAACTTAAAGAACACCATAATGAGTGCTTGGAACATAAAATTCAACCAAATGTCAAGTCATTTACCTCTTGACCATAGGTAAGAAGAGGGATTTCTGGGTTAAGGCCAGAGGAATCCATCTCCGACGGCGTAGTGATTCCAGACGCATTAGGTTGCCCACCGCGGCCAACATTGAGTCGAGAAGAGAGCATGGCTTCCGCAATGTGCTGAGGATCTCTCCTGTCATTGCTAGTGTAATCAAACTCATTGTCCAAATCATCAAATTCATCCTCTTCTTCATCACCTTCCACTCTAGGACTCCCTGGAATTCAGTTAATTATCAATTATATTGTCACCAAATTCAGCAATGTTTCATGAATGATCCAACCCTACTGAAAAAATGGTAAGAGCATTACCTTTGATGCGCTTGTATCTAGTCTTGCATTGAGGGCAAGCTTGATTTCCTTCTCTCCTTTCATACTCATAGCAATGCCTGCAAACAGGGAAAGCACATTCATTGCAGGCAACAAATGGCTCTCCATCCACAGTAATTTCTATCTCATCTCCACAAATCTGACAAATCTGCCCACTCAATTCTTTTACAGAAGTCACCTGGACAGTTAGAATAAACATTAGCATTAGATCCAGATTTTTCAAGACTTCAGCAAACCCCCAACTGAGAGAAAAAATTATGAAAAAGCCAATGAACAAAAATGAATAAGAATAAAAATTACAGAAACAAAAAATATGAACTTTTAATTTCGAGATCAACCCTTCAACCAGAACCTTTGAATGAAAAATGGGTAACCCCAAAATACCCAAATGCAGTCAAAATAACGAATCAGAAACAGAGAGAAGCAAAAAGAACACATTTTGGGGAACTCACATATCAAATCTTGCAAAAACCCAGAAATGGAGTTTGAAACCCAGTTCAGAGGAAATGTAGAAGACCAAAAAAAAGGAAAAAAAAAGATGAGAGATTTTGAGGGAACTTACTCGTCCAATCTCATCAGCATTGATAAGAACAAACTCATTCCTGTTGTGTGAACCCGCAACAAGTCTTCCTGCCGTATCCATCGAGCACACAGTCACACACTACCCACTAAACTCCTTCAAAATCAGGAGAGAGACGACTTATCTCTCTTTCTCTCTCACCGACACTAACACAAATCACTCAAAACCCATTGTACATCGCAGAAAAGCACAGCCTTTTCTCTTCTTTAGGTCACCCTCTTAAACACCTATCACACGAAACTCCAACCCCACATTAAAGAATTACGGAAAACGATGTATTAACACACACATACATTACATATATATTAATTGCAAATAATACCCAATACTATATTGCAAATGTATATGTCATATCAGACTCTTTTGGGGTGTGCTTTGATTCCTTTCTTGAGAGAAACAGAAACCCAGTTTGGGGATATGAAGGAGGGGGGTCTCTCTGTTGTTGAGCTCTGTGTGTGTGTGGATCAGAGATTCAATGCCACGGGTTTGAAGAAGGGAAGAGATCGACAAAGACAATAATTTCTTAGAGAGAGAACGTGAAGAGAGAGAAAGAAGCGTTGAAAGATCAACGCGTAATACAGAAGGGACACAGATCTATTGATGATCAAAGGGATGAGAGTGGGGTTTGGATTCTCAGTGGTGCTGGAAGGGAGGGCCCCACGCGGCTGCGGTGATGCTTGTCTGCTGAAGAAGGGTAGTTTTGGTAAATCAATTGTAGCTGTTTGGGGTTCTTAATTCTTATTGTTAATGTCAAGAGTAATGTGGTATTGCGTATGGTTTTGTGTGTTGACAATGGTGGGTGTTTTAGTTTCACTTTCTAAGACCATCTCCAACTCATTTTCAATTTTTTATCTTTTAACTATTTTAACCAATGAAGCACAAAAAATTATCTGTAATCCACTCTCTATTTTTCATTTCATCCAGATAACTCTTCAAATATAAGGAGTCATTTAGCCTCTCTAAACTCTATCTCTACCTCTTTCTCTTTCTATCTCTCTCTATAAATATGTTGTATTTCTTTTAAATTATTAAAAGTTAATGGAAGTTAGGTGAAGTAGTTAACTAAAATAAGGAGCATGGTTTTAGTGAATTTGTAAAAATGACTAGTTAAAATAGAGAATATAATATTTAAATATATTTGGACTAACTATTTTAAAAAGTTGGGCTAGAAATGCTCTAAAACTCTTTGTTGGCTCGCTCGGTTTTAGAGTGGTGTAAGTTCAATCAAATGAGAGAAAAAGAGATATTATAAATATAAATTGTAGGTGTGGAGAAAGAGAGAGATTAGCGAACATGATAAAGACATAAATGGGTTATACTAAGGTTATTCGTCAATCAAATTCGTAATATTTTAAATAATAATGAAATAATTTTACAACTACCTTAAATTATTTTTATACAACCATTACAAAATTCTAACAACCATGGAAAGTATGTCATTTATTTTAATTGCTCTTAAGGTCAAAATGTTCAAAATCACCAAAAATAATTGAGAAAATATTTGTGTAATTACTCTGTTCCATAATTTTTTTTTAAAGTACCATTAAATGTAAATCAATTTTTTTATGTAACATTCAAATGTGTATTTATTTTTATGATTTTTTCTTAAAAAATTATTTGAAAACATTACCACACTGCCTCCATAGAGTTATTATTCCAAGCTACTCTCTTACTAAAGCAAAATGAATTTAATACTTTTTATGTTACCCTTTTGACTAAAGTACCCCCCCTTATAATCAATTAGCTACATTGCAACATAGCATGGTAGGATTGAATATGATTGGTCATGGTTCCATACATAGATGAAATCCATGGTGACTACCACCCACCAATTAGTCACTTCCATTTTAGGTGAATTATATGACAGGAGACAATTGTGAAGCACTGTTCATTAGTTCTGGTGGAAAGGGGTAGTGGCCTAAAGTGAAGTCATACCTACCCTGGCTACCCATCCTCCATCTCTATTAGCTTGGTGAAAAGAAGTGAAAAGGTATGGGCATTACCACTAATACTTTTGCCTACACGAAAACTGTTGAGAGAATTTTAATATGAATTCCCAAAATTAGTTAGGTGTAGTGGAGCATAAGTGAAAAGAAGTTGCAATTACAGCATAATGATCGTACTTTTGCATTAAAGAAAATGTTGGGGGTGTAACGTGGGTAACTTAAAGTTATGGGAACCCTAAAGGGTAGGTCAAGTAATAATAGAGATGAATTATAAGATCAGACGTTTTAAATTCGAATCTTAACAACCCAAAGTCAGGTTACGAGAGATTATCTCTCATGAATGTGTTGTTTTGGCGTGGATAGTCTATCTTTGATCGAATCGATCGAAGGAAATAGTCGATGATTGCGTAAGTTGGTTTGAACACCCCTGAACTTTTAATTGAATTTTTTTTTTTTGAACCGAGTTTACATAAGGAGTGAATAAGTGAGATTCGAACCCGCAACTTTTAAGTCCAACGGTGGGATGGTTGGCCATTAGGGCACCACTAAATCCACTGTTACATGGGAAGATGGAGAAGTTCCATTTAAACTATAGGGTAAATTATATTTTATATGTTCAAAGTTTATATTTAACTTTTAGTTGGTCCCTATCTAGACTATTAATTAAAATAATTAAGTCCTTAAACTTTAAGTTTTGTTTCAAGTAAGTCCCCCATTAGGTTCGTCGGTAATTCTAAAAGAAATGAGTTAGGTGAGCATAAAATAACCCAATTATAGGATTAATTTTGAACATGTATTAAAATTTTCTAACTCATTTGATATAATGTTGTGTATTTCAATTGAATGTATTGACTCATCCTTATGTTTATTTGTCAAAATTATGTATATGATTGAGACATGTAAAACTCACATAATGTTTTTTCATCATAATTACTAATGAATTTTGATAGAGAGAGTTGATTGAAACTAATAGTGAAGTTTACAACCTTTAAAATCACTTCTCTACCTTCACCACTACCATCGTCGTCGCCACCCCACCCTCCACCATCTCTTGTCGCCACCATCCACCACCACCACTTGTCGTTGCCCAGCACCGTCGTCACTCACTATCACCCACCCCCATTACACCTACTGTCACCATCACTATTCGCCACCACCAACAACCACTATCACCCCACAAAGCATCTGTCGTCGCCTACCACCACTCACATCCGCCACCACCACTGCCAACCATTATCACCGTCGTCCATGACTACCCACACCCACCATCACCATCATCATTGTCACTCATGGCTGCCACCACCACTACGGTCATCACTACCCATCACAACTGCCACCCATCTCCATTGTCACTACTCACCCCCACTACAACTGGTGCTTAAATTTTTTTCGTTTTTTTCTATGTGTGTGATTTGATTTTGGGTATGAATACAAATATATTTATAATTGATAATTTTTTTATTACTCTGTGCCTTCAAACATGAGTAATAACTAATATATATAAATGGTAGCTATATTAAATATTTTGTAATGTCACAAAAAAATAATAATGATTATTAGAAGGTGTATAAACTAGATGTTTTTATATATGTAAATGACCAAATACAACCAATTTTCCCTTTTCCGGAGATTAACATCTTTTGAGATTGACTGCCTATCTGGCAAAAAGCAGACTTCTAGATGAAAGCATGTGATAAGACTTCAAATTATCTAAGAAAATATTGCGTAGTAGGGTGTAATGTGGATGATTAAGAGATCAACATAAACTCAAGAAGAATTATATAAAACCCACAATTCATTTCTAGATGAAAATAGAACTGTTCAACCTGATTATCTATCACGCTTAACTTTTGGATTCATGTTTCAAAATTCAAGTAGATATTCAAGCTTAAATTAGGGTGTAATCGTCGACTGAAAATAATATTGAAGCTTGGGTTCAAAAAGGATTCAATTTAGGTTTGAGCATATAACTGAAACCCAAAACTCAAAATTAGTATTGTCCAAATTTAAGTTGGATTAGGATATTTTTTATTCAAACCTAACACAAGTACTGGAAAATCACATTTCGTGAATAAAATATTTCGAGTTAGTCTCAATTGGAGTTAGGATTAACTAGCCTAAGTTACACACGTGACGTGTATTCCTGTATGTATGAATTATGATAGGGCAACTCTAATACCAAAAGAAAGAAAAAGAAAATAAATGTATTTTCGCCATTGAGTCTAAATATTGCTGCATTTAAAAGTTATCTGTGAATCACCATGGGGGCAGGTCAATAGCCACTAAGGCAAGGTTCAGAAAAAAAAAGAAGCCATTAATGCTATGCCAAAATCAATGGACATAATTCATCATACTAAATTTTGGTAAGATCTTCAGGCACCTCTATTGGTTAGTCCTAATAATATGAAGAATAATAGTAGTTCAATTATTACAGCCATGGTAAGATCTTCAGGTACCTCTATTGGTTGGTCCTAATAATAGGAAGAATAAGAGTAGTTCAATTATTACAGCCAAAAAGAGAAATACTATCTAACTCAACTCGAGCAATGCTAGATAAACTTAAAAAGTAGACTTAAAAATTAGATTTTATAATCTTAACCATTGATTTAACTGTGGGTCCCAACATTTATTGGGACCCACTACCTATTCAATGGTTGAGATTATCAAATCTAATTTTAAGTCTAGTTTTTAAGTCTATCTAGCATTACTCAACTCAAATTTACAATCTAAATTTGCATCTTAAATGAACGGGAACCATTGGATGAATAAGTCTTCATCAACTTTTTTAAATGAGAACCACTGATCTAATGATCCTTATTGATTTGAGATACTATTTGAGATCCCAAATTTGAGTTATATAGTATTGCTCAGCCAAAAAACTTCTCCCCTCAGCATATTCCATCCCCCTCACTGATTTTTTTCTTCATACCACATCTAATTGTGTGGTTATATATATATATACTAGTAATAATTTTGTATCTGAAAATACTTTGTAATACGAAAAATTGAACATTCATTATACAACATTTAAATTTTTTTTTCTTTTTTTCTCTTTTCCAGTTGGTGATCAAGTACAATAAATGAAGAGCCAACGACGATTGTAGATTTTCGGTCCAAACCCTCTTTTTTATTTTATTAGAAAAGCGCAATTTTTACTATTTTTCTCACTTTATTGGATTTCGAGAATTTTACGGCGGAGTATTTGGATGGACGTTGAAAGACGTCTAATCACGCTATTTTAAAATTAAATGAACAAACAAAAAAAATAAAAAAGAGGGTAGGAGAGAGAAGAGAAATATAGGTGTGAGTTGGTGGGCTGTCTAGCCTTGAAGATCTTGCGATGAAGATAATTTTTTGAGTGAAAAAAGAGATTTTTGGATGAATTTTGTACCTTCGGATTAAAATAGATAAAAATTGAATCAATCTTAATTGTTGTTATATATTGCAAGTTGAAAATTTTATTTTTTTAACTGAATATTAGATATATATTTGAGAGAGAGACAGAGGAGTTTGCCCAAGCATGTGTACGAGAATCCTAGAGAAAATAGAAAATGCATGTGAACATGAATGCCACCCACGAGCTTATAGTTTTTCAATGGAGGGATGGTGACAGCTCCTATAAAATTATACAAGTGGACAATATATTTAGAAGCTTCTTCCACAGGTAGGCTGTCCATTTATGTTGTATCCATTAAATGTGTATCAGACGCATCTGATGACTGTTAACAATACCTACAGGCTATAGTTGTTGATGAGAAATTTATGGATATTATCAATGTCTAATGGAAAGTAAGTGTTAATGTCTAGTTTACTGAATTTATTTACACTTGGGATTCAGTTTATTAGTGCTGGCATTAGTAAATAATTTTTGGGGGGATATATGAATATTTTGAACATACTTTATCTAATATAATATTGGGCTCTTGTGACTTCACTATAATATCTATCGGGTAAAATATGTTAAAAATATACATGTATCTCCTTGTGTGTATTCATAAAAAAATAAATAAATTATTTACTGATATCTTGAATTATCCTATATTAGGGGTAATTCATGCCTGAAGACATGGTGCAATGTGAATGATTTTGAGAGAGATGTTGGTGGCCGTTGGATGAGTCTATTTAAGACCGTCGGATGAAGTTATTAAAATATGTTATGTTTTACATTATAAATTATAGATACTGTGATTTTTTTTTTTGGGAGGGGGAAGGGAAAGGGGAAGGGGAAGGGGAATAGGAGGAATATAAACTTGAACCCTTGATTTTAAAAAGACAAAATATTTATACGATAAAAAGTATCATTGGACTAAAAATCCATTAATAGATACTGTAACTTTAATTAAGTGTGAATGAACATAAAAGGAGGCATTAGATCTTGTTGCAATTAATTTGAAAGGTCATGATTCATTCTTGTATTGGGAATTGTACCAATCATATGTCTTCTAAATTCATGATTGTAATTCAAATATGGAATGAATAATATTAGATTAACTAAAAAATGAGACAAAAAGATTTTGTGCTTTGGAAATTCAATATTTACTTACCATGTGAACTATGATTTGATACTTATTTTTTATTTATTTTTTGGTCAATGTACAAGTTTCATAACACTAGTGAAACCTCAACAAATAACAGAAAAGTATACGCTTTGCCCTTTGTTTAACCACTAAACTGACTTATGTGAGTGGAAAGGTCCCAATTCATTGGTCGGTGAGCTCATTATTGTTTTTTAGTGTGATGGCCTCATATGACAATATAACTTGTTCTCTCTATCACATTTTGTAAACTTTTCATTGATTTTGCTCAATAACACACCATTAATCATGTATTGGTGGTAGATCCACATATCTATAGGTAATCGTATTTAGATTCATGGTGAGCTATTTATTGTTGATAAAAATAATAGTAAAAAGAACCTAAATCCAATTTAACTCATGTATTATTCAAGAGCATGTAGCCAATGGACCAAATACTATGAACAAGACAATGAAAACATGTTCTAACCACTTTACCTAGACTTATATATATATATTCATATTTTAATTAAAACAAAAGTGTACATAGCTAGCTAGCTTGTTTGATGAAGTTGCTTAATGGTATTGGCTTTATTCAGCCCTGAAATTTAGATTAAAATAATCCCACTTTTGCCTTGGCTTAATGACAGACAATCAGTAGGTAATTAATGGGCATGGGTGCAGAAGATTCTTTTGCAGAACCATTCATAATGCCATTTGATTTTTCAAGCAACTTGTTTTCTAAATGAAGAGTCATTAATTAGTTAGGGTGTCTATAATTGATTGGTGTTGTGTTTGTTATGAGTAATTTCAGATGGATTTAAAAATTAAACTTGATAAATGTCAATCATTGAATAGGTAGTGAGTCTCAATAAATGTTAGGACCCAAAGTGAAATCAATGATTACAATTATCAAGTCTAATTTTTAAGTTCATGTAACATTGTTCGTTTGTTATTTGTAAAGGATGATTAATCTTAGATTGGAATATGTAACCAAAGGAGTTGTCTTAAAAGTTTTTTCGATTTAGTCCCCAATTGATTTTTTTTTTTAAGAATAATGTCATTGAAACTTAAATAATTGATTTAATTTGTTTATTTAATGATGTGATAAAGATATGATCCTATAGAACTATTATGACGATAACTGTTGAATTTCTTTATTCAAACTCTGTCACTTGTTACATCATTATGTTAATAAATTAAATTAATTTTTGAAATCTCAAAAACATTCTTTTTTCTTTAAATAGTCCATACAAAAATCTAAATTCCAATGACAACTTGAGCATATAGAGCTTGTTAACACATTGTTCTTATTTAAACGGTTGGAGTGTTCAGACTAATTTATGTTTGTCTCGATTGATTTCATCTCCAATCTAGCTAAGCACAAGTCATTCACGTCGAGATTAAAGTATTCACAATGATATACCATAATGAATACCATTAGCCCTAATGAATTATCAAAATTTAAACTCTAAACTTTTGATTTTATAGTGCATTCATATTATCACTTGAACTATTAGTACTCTTATCAACTGCGGTGAACACTCCCCTTCTCCATTTAAATAATTTCACATGCTATGAGAAAATGGCTCTCTTTTTTTTTTTTTTGTCATTATATCATAAAATAATGAAAGTAGCTTTTTTTTTTTTTCTAATCACAGTTACTCCAAGTCGTTAATTGACTGCTAATGCCAATAACCTTATTAGGACCACATGAGATTATAAAATTGAACCTTTAATTTGGCTTTTTTGGCATTGGATGCTTCATTTTTTTCTCTGGTTTGCTGCCATAACTGACCTAATTAGAATGTTATGATCAATGATTGAGTACCCTTCCACTGTCTTACACTTGTCAACATCATATGGCTCCACATGGGTATTATGAACCATTAATAGAGATTTCTTGGGGGTTGCCAATTCAACCTTTTCGCCAAACATCCACTTTTCTTTCTTATTCATGTTATTAATAAACATTAGTGTATAATCAATCGGGTTTGCATCAATCTATTTATTTGATAATTTTTTGTTGATTGGTGGTTGTTTTAAGAATTGTCATGGTAATTTGGATGAAAAGGTTATGTTTATTACATAGAGATCCTAAATTCAAGTTATCCTAATTGATTCAATCTATATTATTTTTAATTGGGTATACATGTACTGAATTTACTCCGTATCCTCAAATAAAAAAAATACATGATACTTGATAATGTTGTAGCAATTTCTTAGATCATGATAAGAATTGCAAGTCTCACAATTAATATACTCACGGATTGATCAATTCCTATTTAAAAGCCTGTAATTTCTTAATTGTCTCTGTTTCTACTCCTGCTAATACTTTAACACATTTTTCCTTGTTACTATGGGGTATTGAAGCTTGAGGAGATTTTACTCGTCGGTGTCAATTAGGCGGTCTATCGACTTTTGTTGCTCTCTAGGACACTTTTGGACTAGTATGTCTATAGCTTCATCGGAAATTCATTGTTCAAAGGAGTTAATTGTTGATTGAAATATTATATGGAAAACACTACGATACCAAAAAAAAAAAAAATTCGATATTATACCGCCATGCATAAGCTTTTTAGATTTTTTAAATAAATTTTCAAGGTCATTTATTATGTTTTTGGGTTATTTATAATTTTTAAGAATCATTTATAAATTTTAAAATTACTATGTAATGGATTATAAAAATAAGTAATCTCCAAAATATTGTAACTTGACCTAACAAATTATAAATTTTTTTTGTAGCAAAAAAATTTAAAATTTTGTATTTCAATCCATCAAATTTGTATAATTTGATTGTACGGTATTAAAATTTTTTTTAGTTTACCTAAATTTAAGGATTTTGGACTAAACCTCAATAAAAATGATGACTCAGTTGCTTTATAAAGATTACATATCATCATATATCTGTACTCCGGTTCAATCAGTCCACGTGTAGGGACAGTACTACTGGGGTCCAGAAGGAAGCATGATAGTGGAGTGGGTCCCACGAAAAACTTTCTGACAGACAAGCAACAGCTGGGAGCTGGCTCTACTCTCTCTCTCTCACACACACACACTGTTTTCGTCGGTGGAAAGCGAAGAACAATAAATTAATGAAAAAGGTAATTACGTTGGGACCCACAAATTAAGTGTGAGTATACACTGCGCTGCTGTGCGCAGTGTACACCTCTACCGACAAATGCCAAGTTGTTTTGATCCTGTGGAGCACATGATGCCAGGTGGACGTTAATGTGGGGCCTAAGACAGCTCATGTAAAGTAGGTGAGTTTTGGCTGTCGCTTTAATTAGCTGTCACGCATTAACTACTTAGTTGTCTTTGTTGAATAAATATATTTTTGATATTTTCTTTGTATATATATGTGACGTCATCAACTTCTGTCGGTCATTTTGTTTTTATATTCTGAAAGAAGTATCCGCCGAAGAGTCCGATAAATGATGATTAAAACGAGATTCGTTATTTTAAATTTTAATTTTATACTCTTTAACATTAAAATATTTTTGTGGAATTTTAAAATAAAAAAAAAATAATAATGTAATCCATTTTAATAAAATTAAGTATAAATTAATAAAATTAAGTATAAAATCACTTATAAAAATACAATAATGGATAAAATTAATCAAATTTTTATTTAATTTAATCAAATTGTATAAAATTCATTCCCAAATTTTTTTTACTAACAAATATCATATTTTCTGGTCACCGCCAATATCACAACTTATCCAACACATTCCGTAATATTAAATAACTCCATTAATTCAAATTTAAATCTCTTTGTTTAATTTGATTTTAAATTTACTGATGAGATTCTTTTGTGGGTTTGGGTTGTTATTGGCCTGTCAAATTATTTTTTAATTAGAAATAAAAGAAAAGAAAAGCAAAGAGGGTTACATGTATTATATATATATATATGGAAAATGAGCCACCGACAGTTTATTAAACCCATGTGTTAAAATTGTGCATTTTTATTCCATTTGACTTGACATTTTTTTCCTTGTTCCTTTACTTTTCGTAATCTTTCGAATCTTATTGGATTCATGAACAATTGAGTTGGGTCAAGTGATCAAAACCTTACTGTACATGCCAATCTGCAATAGGGGCGACAATTTTTAACGAGATACAAAAAACATAGACTTAAAATTAATGGGTTATGATTGATTATTTTTTGCAAGAATTTGTGTATAACACGATCCGTTACTTTGAATAATATATTTTTTTTTTTGAGGGGAGGGGAATGGGAGGTTTCAATCATTGACCTAGGAAGACAAAATCTTCATATAGCAAGGAGTATCATTAGATTAAAGGTTCCTGACTAATTAATATGAAATAAATAAATTGTGTTAGTATCAAATATGAACAATATGAAATTAACACAATTAACACGTTTAAATAATATTATAAAAAATAAAATATCAAGGTTTTACTATATTTTATTAAGTAATGATTTTAATTCTTGTGCAAAAAAATATATTTTTATTATTATATTTTTTATGTTCATTTTTTCATTTATAAAGAAAGTATGGGCATATGTTTGATTAACTGATAATAAATTTTTAAATATAAAATTAAACGTTAATTTTTTTATTCACATGTTATATGCATCAACATAAACACAACACGAAAATAAATAGGTCGATATGATACGATACCATACAATACGACACGATACGATTAGTGAAAAGGACTGTTTGGAAGACAGTTCGTTTTTGTAAACTTATTTAGATTTAAGTGCACTCAAAAGACTTGTTTGGAAATAAGTCTATTTTAACTTTAATTGTCCAAAATGCAATCAATAATTATATTTAATCAAAACTTGTTTGAAAAAACTAACAACTCATAAATTAGGAATTGTATTAATATTAACAACTCATAACTTGGAAATTGTGCCAGCATTAACAGAATAAATACACACATATAGTGTCACTCTATTATAATGATTAAATTTTTAATTAAATTTTTTATTGAGCATGCTACAATTTGATGTTACTATTTTTTTGTTAAGCGTATTATTGTTTAAATGAGACACATTGATCAAATGATCCCCTTCATTTGGGATGCAAATTTAGGTTGTAGATTTCAGTTACATAACATTGCTCATAATTTTAATGCCAACACAGTTTTCAAGTTAGAAATTACTTATATTTGAAAACATTGAAACTAACAATTATAAACAATATTTATGGTTAAATGTAATTATGGAATACATTTCAAAAAGAATTTGAAATGTTTTAAAATGTGTATTTATTGATAATTATTTGATGAAAAATAAGATTTAATGAAGTATAAGTTTGAGAATAATACTATTTGGATCTAAAAATTTGATATAATTTGTTAATATAATGATGTGATTTTATAAGAATTATTAAATTAACATCAAGTTTCAATATTTGATGGGATCTATAATAAATCCAAAAGTCATAATGAATTAGGTCAACAAATTATGTGAATAAATTAGATTTCAATAGCATTGCTCTAAATTTGGAGATGATCCTTAAAATCAAATAAGTTCTAAAAAAAATACCTTCAGCCAATTATTCCTTAGTTAAACTAATTGGATTAGGGTTAAATAGTCTCAACACAAGCCCAACTCTACTGCATCCGACCCGACCCGGAATCCCTAATCTCCAATACTAGCCTCTTCAAAATTTGCTCAATTCTAGATCATATTTCCAGCAACATATGGTCAGTTACGTGGATGTTGAGACTCGAATCTAATCTCAACCGCCATAGCATTAACCCTCGACAAAATGATTAGATGCACATGGGTTGGCCCGTTAGTCCTTTGGTTGTCGGAACATAGGTTGATAGAGCCCAACAAGTGGTGGTCCATGAACATAGGCCTAATCAGTAGAGCTACTTTTCATAATTTTGGTCTAATTAAGGTTCGTGAATGCATTTTTATACGGTGGCTTGACAAAATTCAACATGAAATTTATAAAATGGGTTAATTTAAAAAAAATAAAATCAAAAATTGGAAAAAAAAATTCTATTAGAACTAGCATGATGATGAATAGCTCGCTCTAAGGCCATTACATTTGTTCAATCAGGAAGACATAAACCTGGCTCGGCCCAACTACTGATTTAGGCCATTGATTGGTAGAAAAAATAAACCTGGCTCGGCCCATTGACCCACTTTGAACAACATCAAAATTTTCCCACTAAATTCCAATTCCTTTTTGATACGATTTGCTGCATGTGAAACAATTAGGGTTGTAGCTATCCATAAAACTACAATATAGCACCACATTGGGCCTAACAATCATGTTGGGTTAAAGGGTTCGTGTCTTGTCTTAGTGGATTTGAGTGAAAAACTGTTCAGTTTATACACGATTTATTTATTAAATAGATATAAATCGTAAAGGTAAATACAACTCGTTTATTAAAAAGTATATTGAATACAACCCGTGTTACTTGCTAAATAAACAAGTCGTTTAAAAGTTAATTTGGGTTTGAAGGGGTTGGCTTCCGTTACTACACGTGTTGTGACATTAAATGAGCTCATATGAGGTTGATAAGACAAGGCACGCGATGAGGACATGAGCTACTCAGTCAAATGGGTTTAGTCGAACTGACCAATGTGTTCGGCAAAGTAATGAAAGAGCTCAGTTTTTATTTAACCGAGCATATCAATGTGTTCAACAAGCATCAAAAGTGCTCGACTCTCATTATAACTGAGCTGTTTGAAATAGAAGATAGAAAGATAAAGATAAGCCTTTAACTTATGCATTTTGAATGAACGAATCAACGAAATTACAGATGTTAGGAGGAATTGTTTGAGAAATATCAGCAACTTCCCAAACTGAATCAATGAATTAAAAGAAGATGTGTTACATTGAATCAAAAATCACGGAAACTCTAAGGGGATGACCATCTATAAAAAAACAGAAGAAACCAAAGTAAAAGGTACGCTGAACTCTCATTTTCTTCTAGCAAGTGGTTTAAAATCATTACTGACTTAAGCATCGAAATGTGTTTGATCGAAACACTTCGATCTTGAGCAATTTGTTCGTTTTGTAGAGAGAAGATTGAGAGATCAAGTTCAGAGACATTTCTTACCAGAAAGATCACATCAAATTCCTTGGAGAGGTATCAATAATTTTTTGACTCTTACAGGGTTTATAAGAAAAACTCTTTTAATGTACCACCATTACATTTGTTTAACCTGTTTCTCATAACATTTTTTGTATAATTTTTTTTTGTATAAAGAGCGTCCCCTTTTTAATTTCTTATTTTTTTTAGATTTACAAAGGAATCTTACAATTTTTTTTTCTTTCTTTTTTAAATAAGTATTTGTAGATGTTAAAAAATTAAAAAATTAATGTCTATAATTGAGCTCAAATCAAATAGATAAATAAAATTAAGTTGAATCTAAATTTCATAAGTCCAAATGATACAAGTCTAAATTTAATTAAATAGGCTTGAGTTAGACCTAAATTTTACAGCTCAAATAATATAAGCCCAAATGTAATTAATTAGGCTTGTTAAATTAAATTAAAATGAACTTAAATTCCATAGATCCAAATTAAACAAATTTTTAAAAGGTGAAGAGAGTTGGACTTAAATTCTATAAATTATCTAAAGTCCACAAATTTATGAGGAGCCCACCATTTAAAGCCCATATAAGGGTATTCACATAAAAATATCTTTATATGGAAGACTACTTCTACCACTATAAATAGAAGTCTGGGGTAGGCCAAAAGAAAAAAGAAGAAGAAGAGAGAAGCCAAAGAGGAGGCCAAGAAGGAAGAGCAAGAGAACCAAAGGAGGAGGAAAGATCAAGAAAGCCTGAGTCCATCTCAAGAGAATAAGGGAAGATCAACAGCGAAACTTTGTCCGAGTCTACCTCTAACTGAGATCAAAGCCATCTCTAAGGAGAAGAAACACCGCCAATGTCCTTCTTCAATAGATCTAAATTATCTTCAAGCCATTCAACATAAAGAACGGTAAGAAGATTCGACAAAATCAAGTCAAAGATCAAAAAATGAGATTCACAACAATTTGACCATCGTTTTCAGTAAATCGACCAAATCAAAGATTGAAGAACGAGAATCACGTTAATCCAATTCTCGTCTTCAACAAATCTACTAAAGTGTCACTAAATCAAAGATTAAGGAACACGCTGGTCAAGTCTTTGTCTTCAACAAATCCACCAAAATCAACACCAAATTAAAGATCGAGAAACACGCTGATCAAACCCTCGTCATCATCAAATTCACCGAGAATCAGAGGATAGTGCACGTGAGAAGCACGCCAAAGAGAGTCAACTCATTTCTTTTACTTAAAAGTCAATCAAATTGACTATTATAATTTGATCTTATTTTGTGTTAATTTATACACGAAATTTGTCGTTACAAATTTTGGCATGCCCACTGAGACCTTCTCTTCCTCTCATATCTTACGTTAGAAAGCCAACAAGCTTGACAACAATGACAACCAAAGACATTGTGATTACTCCCATTGAAAAGTTAACAGAGTTAGTCTAGGAGTCAATTCCAACAACCTACGCCAGAACAAAGGTGGACAAATCTCAACTCTTGCCACCGATGAAGCATCGTTGTAGGCAAAGCAAAAAGAAGGCTCTTCCAACAAAAAGAGATGACCTGCCCATTCTTCTATCAATCTGGAGGAAGAAAATGGACGATTCTCTACCCAACACATACTCCAACACAGGCTCGAGAATTGAATCTTACTTTGAGACTTCTTCTAAGCAGAAGTAGGGTGCTTATTCCTCGGCCTCCAATATGCCTATGCCTGTGATGGTGACGGAAGCCACTTCATCTACGGAACATCTTTAGCAACGTACTAATACGATTGAAAGATTGACCAAAGCTTTTGAAGATAAAGGTATGTAGATCGTCACACTCATGAATCAGATCAAATTGCAAGAACTTCAAAATGAAGCAGTCAAGAAACTCAAAATCCATCTGGTACCAAAATACCAAAAACTCCTAAGTCTTTAGAAAATCAATAGAAATAAGAATAGTATGATCGAGTCGTGACACAAAATGTCATGTCAGATTCTTCTCAGATTTTCATTGCTTCACTCTCTATCCAACAACTCCAACATATGATTGCAAATACTATCAGAGCCCTATATGGAGGAACTCAACAATCTTTGTTAGTATATGCCAAGTCATATAGCCAAATAATTGATAAGATGCAAATGCCTATGGGCTACCAACCCTCAAAATTCCAACAGTTTGACAGAAAAGGTAACCAAAAACAACATGTGTGCCCATTTAATCAAAACTTGCAATAACGCTGGCACCTACAACTACTTGATGGTGAAACAATTCGTCCGTTTCCTTAGAGGTGTTGCATTCAACTGGTACATAGATCTTACAACCAGGATTGTTGACAGTTGTGACCAACTTGAACGAGAGTTCCTCATTCGTTTCTACAACACCCAATGTATGGTAAGTTTTTTTGAACTTGCAGGGACAAAACAAAGAAAAGATGAATCTGTCATCGACTATATCGAGTGTTGGAGGAGTTTTGTTCTCAACTACAAGGAGCATATTAGTGAAGGTTCTTCGATTGATATGTGTGTCTAAGGGATGCATTGGGGATTACTCTACAACCTCCAAGGAAATATGTCTCATACTTTCAAAGAACTTGCAACACGAGATGACTTGGAGATCCAAATCACCAAACATGGAAGTCACTTGATTAGTGATCCTCGTGAAAAGAAAGATAAGATGAAAGATACGAAACCTTTCAAAGCAAAGGAAGTTATGGCAATTGTCGCCGCACCAATGAAGATCTCTGATAAAAAGTCAAAGATTGTCTTCAAAGTCAAGTCTACTCAAGACCAAACTAAGTTGAAGGCAAGACCAAGTTTAAAAGAACTTGAAGAGAAGAAATATCCCTTCTCGGATTCTGAAGTGTCTGATATTTTTGATTAGTTGCTCAAATTAAAGTTTATTGAGCTCCCAATGCCTAAACGACTAGAAAAATGTGAATGGTTGATAATCCACAATATTACAAATATCATCGGATTGTTAGCCATCCCTTGAGAAATTTTTTATCTTGAAGGAAGTGATTTTTCGTCTATTGAACAGGAAGAGATTCTTCGTCTATTGAACAAGAAGAAAATTAAACTCGATTCAAGCGAAGAAATGATAGTTACAAATGTGACAATGGTTACTTTTGGGTCTTTTGGCCCTATACCAATCCCAAACAAAGAAGCATAATCATCACTTCTCATACATCCAAAGGAACCAACTACTAAGTTTTTCCACCTCCATAGAAGAAGCTCCATCGATTGAAAATGAGGAACTCACCATTTTCCTCCTTGAAAGTGTTGTGGAAGTGCAATTCATCATTGACGTTGAAGTGAAAATTGTTTACGCATACTCAGGTATGCCAAAGCACAAGAACTCCAACATCCCAATGCTTTATAAGCTCATGACAGATGATATAGATATTTGGGCATCATTGTTTGAATCTAAAGATGAAATCAGGAATGGTTGGTCAACCTTTGTCAATAAAAAGGATAAATATCGAACATCGACTATTAACATAAAGTCATCTAATCTATCAGATGACACAGAACTCATGCTGGGAGCACCAATCTTGGATGTCAAACCAAGTGGGTAGCCTTCTTTGGATGATTCTGTGGCTATTGAAAAAATCCAAGAGAATGGACTACGGTGAAGCCTCGTAGATGCCATAAGATACAACATTTGTCTCCTTTATCTAATAAGCCAATACACCCCAAAAAAAAGAGGGGATCTCATTGTCACCAAAATCAAAGACACATAACGAAAATAAGAGTTCCTTCTCAGCCAACAACCATTGAAGATGAATATTATAAATTATCTTCTCGCACATCTATAACTTTATTGGAATACTTTTCCAACCAATTCTTTGCAAGAGAACCAGTCACATCTTATGTGATTAGTGCTCGCGAAGGCAAATGCATGACAAATACTCCATCAGATAAATGTTTGAGTACCAAAAATGCACAAAAAGAAATATTGGAAGATGAAAAGATGATTGCAAATTTGAAGGAAATGCCATCAAATTTGAGTTTGTCCAAGGCATTGGAATTATTTGAAGAAATTTGTCAAGCACTGGTTGACCCAAAAAGATTCAAAGAAAAGATTCTAATTGGTCTCAATCTGGTTAGTCATGTTGATTGCATGGCAACAATCTCCTTTAGTGATGGAGATTTATTGTTTGGGTCTCGTCCACACAATAGATACCTTTATGTCAGCGGATATATTTGAGATTATAAGATGTTTCATATATTAATTGACTGTGGATTAGCCGTCAACATCATGCAATTTGTACCATGAAGCAACTTAGAATCTCCATGGATAAGTTGTCAAAGAGTAAGTTGACAATTCAAGGCTTCAATCAACAGGGACAACGTGCCTTGGGTATGATTCATCATCAAGATCAAAATCGGAGAATTGGTGTCTTATGCCCGCTTCCATGTCAACGACTTTAAAACATCTTACAAGCTACCTGTGGGATGACCTTGACTCCATGAGATAGGAGTTGTGCCATCAACATTGCACCAATGCTTCAAATATTTTCAAGATGGAAAAGTGAGGCGAGTCATTGCTGAGATCAAGCCTTTCTTAACGGAAGAATCTCACTTTATAGATGCCAAGCTCTACTTTGAAATGGAACTCATCTCAGAGGCTCTTTCTGTTATCATGCCAAAGACTAATCTATCAAGATAAATACAATAACAACTTTCGATAGACGACGTCAAGTTTTTGAAGGAAGACATAACCTTACCTGTAATTCAGTTATCAGAACTAACAATCTCTAAATCACCTCTGAAGGGCTTCGTAAAAGCATCAATGGTGAAGGAAATAAGAGATCGTAAATATGGTTGGTTTGATCCTTACGTTAAAAAACTCTTTAAAAATATAGTTTTTGGCAAAGATGAACCATGCCAGCTTGGAAAACTAGTTCTACCAATGAAGCAAGTTTGATGAATCAATACTAATGCCAAGAATGATAAAGGGAGAGCCTTCTATACAACATAAATTTGATTTAGGATATTCTCCTCCCCCAATTTCAATCAAGCTAAAAAAGGCCTCAACAAACCCCATACTAATTTAAATCTATGAGTGTAAAGATGAAGATGTCACACAGCCTTGTGCTTCTGTTTTTGATCAACTTGGTAAACAAGATGGTCGAGGAATAGTGTTTGATTGATGATTGACTAGGGAAGCTCTTGCTTCCGATGCTTCACAAAAGGCTTCTGCATTTACACTGCTCAGAGAATTGATTCACCAAAGTGAATGAAGTTCTCTTAAGAAAGTCAAGAAATGAAGGAGGCGACGTAGGCATCATGCTTCAAAGTTTGCAGAGACAATTGAGGATGTTAATGATAATATCTAATTTTTCCTTGCAAATCAGCAACAACCCTCGAGAAATAACAAAAATTAGAAAAAGGTGTATAATGCAGACACCAAAGAAGAAAGCATTTTTGTGAACTATGTCACCGTTGATCATATAATGAAAGAATCACAATCAGAACAATCATCTTCAACAAATGAATTCAAACCAGCTCCATTTATATTTTGAGAGAAAAGACAAATTTTCACATACAAGATAGCTGACAAAGAAGGATTGAAGATCGACTCGATCAATGGGAAGTTTCTAAATCATTTCTACGCTTGAAATGTTCATGCACTCCTTTATGCACGAGCCTAAACTATATGTTACTCTTGGCCTACGTGAGTTAAAATTGTGCATGACTCGACCTACAAAAAAATAAAATCAACAAAAAATAAAAAAATTTTGTTGCTCCTAGCCCGCATGAGTTAAAATTGTGTACGACTTGACAAAAAATAAAGGTGCATGAGTTTCTTCACACACGAGCCTAAATTGCATGTTGCTCCTAACCCGCATAAGCTAAAAATGTGTACGACTTAACAAAATTTTTTTTTTTTTTTTGCTCATGGCATGTATGAGTTAAAACTGTGTACAAATTAAAAAAAACATTTTCTTTTGCTTATGCCCAGCATGAGCTAATACTGTCAGTGAAACTTTATCAAATATCAAATTTCCTGACTTGCTAGTTGACAAAGGTCTTGCATTTGATGACAATTTGGTGAAAGAGTACATCACTCTGTCAACGGAGCAACAACGGGACTACCATTTTGATCCTTTAATTTTTCAGTGTTTTGGAAGTTGTAAAATGTTCTCAAACAATTGTAGTGATTGATTACAAGAGACTGGTCACGGGCTCAAAATTTCTGTTTATCCGATTCTGTAATCCATCTATTAGGAGAAGTCGTATAAGGTTGACACAAAAGTCATTTTAATACTACCATAGAAGTCATTTTAAGGCTACCACGTAAGTCACTGAAGGTTGTCATAGAAGTCACTTATGGTTGCCACAAAAGTCATTTAAGGCTGCCAAAGAAGTTACTTTAAGGCTGCTGCAAAAGTCACTTAAGGCTACCGCAAAAATTACTTAAAATTGCCACAATAGTCACTTTAAGGCTGCTCTAGGGGTCACTTTAAGGCTGCCACAGAAGTTACATAAGATTGACACATAAGTCAATTTAATTGTGCCACCAAAGTCACTTTAAGGCTTTCACAAAAGTCATATAAGATTGTTGCAAATTTCTTTTAAGACTGACGCAGTAGTCACTTCAAGGCTGATACTGAAATCACCTAAGGTTGACACAAAAATCACCTAAGGCTGTCATAGAAGTCACTTAGGGCTGCCATAGAAGTCATTTTAAGGCGGTCACTGAACTCACTTAGGACAGCCACAAAAGTCAGCAACATAAGACATTTTAAGGCTGCTACAAAAGTCATTTTAAGGTTGCCATAGAAGTCACCTAGGCTACCATAGAAGTCAACTAAGGTTGCCACAAAAGTCACTCAAAGTTGATATATAAATCATCCAAAGTTGACACAGAAGTCACTTAAAGTTGACATAGAAGTCATTCAAAGTTGACACAGAAGTCACTTAAAGTTGACACAGAAGTCACTTAAAGTTGACATAGAAGTCATTCTAAGTTGACACAGAAGTCACTAACTTTTGACATAGAAGTCACCAAAAGTTGACAACGAAGTCACTAAAAGTTGACATAAAAGTTAACAACTCTTGACACAAAAGTCAATAATTTTTGACACAGAAGTCACCTAAAGTTGACACAAAAATCAACAACTCTTGATACATAAGTCAACAACTCTAAATACAAAAGTCACAAACTCTTGACACACAATTGTTGGATCTGTCAATTCTTCAATCCACACCGGCATGAGGAGATTTTCACTAACTTCAATAATATGACGTTCGGTGCTTTAAGCTATTTTCAAAACTGCAACATGGACCAGCTTCTTTGAAATCTGTAATCCACCTTTCTTGAGGTGCGCTTGATCTTTGAAATCTGAAATCTACAATGTAGCCTTCTTGAGGTGTACTTGATCATTCTTTATTCTAAAATTTATAAAGTATTCATTGATCTAGCTTTTGAAGAAGCCATCAAAAATAAATAAATAAATAACTAAAAAGAAAAAAATCTTAACGAATTCTTATGAGTCAAACATAGGCATTCATGTATATGTAAAACATTGAAGTAGGTAACCTCAAAAATGCAACAAAAAGAGTTAATGGGTTCCACACTGTTTAATCATCTAATATCAATAATCCTTAACGTCTGAGTTATCAGTTTTACAAACTTTAAACGAATGGTCCACAATTGGAGGATCAAGGCTTCGGTTCAAGAAAATTATAGAATTCCACACAGTAATTCAATGATTAAAAAATATATCACTAAAATTGTTATTCGATAAAGTATTCAAAACATTAAGGAAACAAACATTGGAAACATAAAAACAAAAAAATAATTAGAGGAATACTAGAAATTAAAGCCACTTGAAATCAATAAGCCACTGGGCGAATTCTTATCACACTCTGATAAGAATTAGTTAATCAAGAATTTGTCAAGATTCTTACAAAGAGATTTGAGGTCTAAGATACTTGAATGAAAGGAAAAAGAATCAGTTAAGATGCAAAAGGATTTGGAAAAAAATAGTTAATCAAGAATGCCCAAGAATCTATATAATAAAACAAAAGGAACAAGAAAATAGCATTAAAAAAAAGAGAAAAAACATAAAAGCTGGTGAGTCCACAGGTTGTACAGTCAAGATGACAATAAACAAAAAATAACATACATTGTTTATTTGGCTTGAACTGGATTCATTGAACAAGATTACGTAATAAGACCTATTAAGACTCTACACACACACACACACACACACACACACACACAAAGTGAGTGAAAGAATAAAAAAATTTGAAGAAGGCCATGTAGAACCAAGAAATCAAGAAACAAGAATTAGAAAAGAGGGAAAAAAAAGTTGAATGATGGCAATCACGAAAAAGATGGTAGCCTGACAAGAAGGATTAAAAAAAGACGAAGAAGTAAGACTGTCACTAGAAAAGGTGTAATAGTTAATTTTATAAATTAAAAATTTGAATGATTTCAGGGATTCATAAATATATATGTATGTGAAGTAATTAGCATGAAAAAAGTGCCTAGCATGGTAGCAGTTTGATCAGAAAAAAAACATACCTGGAGGGAGCTCGTAGTCAAAGCATGGCTGTCAAACCATTAAATGACCCAAAAATAATAAATAAATCTATCATATAAAATAAATTAATTCGACGATTTTAAATAAAGTCATCCAATGATCACCAATTTTTCTCTTAAAACCATTCACATTAAATTTTACCTTCTCCTCACTTTTCACTCTCTCTATTTGGGATCTTTACTTCTCACTTCTTCAAATTAATCAATTAGTTTACGTTGCATCGTACCTGAAAATAAATAAAACAAAACACGATCAAAAAAGTTGAGAATATTATATACCAAAAAATTCGCTGAGATTAAAATTTTAAGATAAAAGTCATCACAATTAAAGTCTTCAAACAAAAAGAGAATAATAATAATAATAACAAACAAACAATCAAATTGAATGATAACAAATAAAAAAATAAAAAAAATATTAACCAATAAAGAAAAAAGAATAAAAATAGCGTAACAAGAGGGATAATGCAAGTTAAAAAAAATTATATGGAAAAGCAGATGACTAAAGCTTACCAGTCAACAAGGCTAGAAAGGCTGGTCCTTGGTCCTTGATGCTTGTTAAAAAAAAAGGGCTGGAACTTGTCTAATGGAAGCGGGAAACAAAAAAAAAAAAATGGCCTATAAAAAAATTTATTATTAAAGAATATAAAGGGATAATAAGGCAAGCATTAAAAAAAAAAAGAAAAGAAATAAAAAAAAAATTTAAATACCTTGTATTCGAGTTTTCTGGCAGAAGCTCATGTTTTTGTGGTCACAGGTGTACGTGTAGAACTTATTTAGTTGGTTCTTAATGCTAAATGGATTGACATTCTAGTAAAGAAACATGTTGATTTTCTATGTCATGTGTTCAAGTAAAAATAAAATTGATAACTTTCGACTCTATGATAGATTAGAACTTCATACTAGTAAAAACTAGAAAATAATAACTAATTTAAATTCTATATCTTATTTAGAGTTAAACAGGGACTATAATTCCATTTGATCATGAAAAAATAAATTAATATATCTGTGAGTATTGTGTGTGTGTATGTATATATATATTAAATCATTCTCCTTCTAAATTAAAATACAAATCGGGACCTATTTACATATTGATAAAAAATATCAAATATGAAAATAAGTCTTGAGTGGGTATTTGTAGATATTAAAAAATTAAAAAATTAATGTCTATAATTGAGTTCAAATCAATTAGATAGACAAAATTGGGTTGTACCTAAATTTCATAATCCCAAATGATATAAGTCTAAATTTAATTAAATAGGCTTGAGTTAAACCTAAATTTCAAAGCCCAAATATAATCAATCAAGCTTGTTAAATTAAATTAAAATGAGCTTAAATTTTATATGTCCAAATTAAACAAACTTTTAAGAGTCCTTCGGAAACCAGTACACAAAATTGAACTTAATTGTTAAAAAGTACATAGGAAAAAATATTTTTTAAAAAAGTCCACTTAAGATATAGAAATACTTGAATACCTTTTTATTGTGAATAAGTTTCCTAAAAACGATTTTAGAAACTAACCCCACATTTAGTTATTTCCAAAATACTCGGCGGGCTCGTTTGATTGTCGTATTAGAAATGAATGGATTTGATAAAATAATACAATCTAAGACAATACAAATGTATAAAATACAAGATTAATAGGATATTAGAATAATACGTAATTTTATCTAGTGTTTGACAATACACAACATAAACGTTGGATAATAGTTATTTAATATATTCAGTTGTTTGGTTAGAAAATTATTTCTTCGTATTAATGTTGAATTAACAAAAATATCCTAAATTAGTGTCTGTTACATTAATGACAACTTGATTTTATCAACTGGGGGGTTATAATAATAAATGTGTAGAATAATTCGTTTAAGTTGGATTATAATATCGTTTCTCTTGGTGGTATTACAATACCTTTATAATATAGGTCTATTGTATAAAAAATATATGATAAATATACGTTTTTGAAATTAGTATGATATCAAATTTGCTTACCAAACAAAGTATTAGACCGGATTAAATAAAAAATAGTACAATCCAATATTTAATCTCCTTATAATATGTCTACCAAACAAGCCCGATGTATTTGTCTCCCACACTTCTTCATCTCCTATATATATATTCTCTCTCTCTCTCTATATATAGAGAGAGAAAGAGAGGGAGAGGAGTTCTAATAATACAAAAACCTAAAATTTTGGGAAAATCAAAACCCATAATAAATCCTCTCCATTTTTGTAAGGATGTATTTCAAAGTTTTTGAATTTTTTTTAAAATTTGACAACTAAAATTAAGAATTTTTTTAAAAAGTTGTTAATACACACAAACACACACACATATAATACTATGAACTCACACTATGAAGTCTAGTTTCTATTATTCATACACTATTTTGATACACTGTATTGATACAGTTTAAAGAGTTTATGAAATTAAAGTATATCAATATAATGTATCAAAATAGTATACAAGTAATAGAAATTAGGGTTTAAGAATTATACAAATTTAAAGTATATCAATACAGTGTATCAAAACAATGTAGGAGTAATAGAAACTAGACTTCATAGTGTAACTTCATAATATTAATTGTGTGTGTGTGTATATATATATACAATGAAACGAAATCAAAAATTAACTTAACTACCAAACGAAATATGAATGATTTAAGGGAGGACAAATATGTCAAAAAAAATCATAAAAGGTCAAATTGTGTACTTTGACACAATTAAGTTTTAAAAATAAAGGCTTAATGACCTAACATTAAGAGTTATGTACTTTTTGACTAATAACTCTAATTTTGTGTACCTCCTTTCAATTTTTCCAACTTTTAAAAGGTAAAAAGGGTTGGATTTATATTCCATAAATTAACTAAAACTCACAAATTTATGGGTAGCCTACTACCTAAAGCCCATATAAGGGTATTCAGGTAAAAGTACCCTTATATGGATGACTACTTCTACCACTATAAATAGAGGTCTGGGGTAGGCCAAAAGAAAAAAAAAAGTGAGAAGTCAAAGAGGAGGCCAAGAAGGAAGAGCTAGAGAAACTAAGGAGGAGGGAGGATCACGAAAACTCTGCTTGAGTCCATCTTAGGAGAAGAAGGAAAGATCAGCAGCGAAGCTCTGCTGAAGTCTATCCCCAACTGATGGAGTCTACCCCCAATTGAGGTCAAATCCATCTTTAAGAAGAAGAAATACCACCAAAGTCCTTCTTCAAGACATCCAAATCATCTTCAAGCCATTCAACACAAAGAACGGTGAGAAGATTCAACAAAGTCAAGTTAAAGATTAAAGAACGAGATTCACGACAATTTGACCCTTGCCCTTAGCAAATCCACCAAATCAACGATCGAAGTATGAGAATTATGTCAATTTGACTCTTGTCTTCAACAAATCTATTAAAACATCAACAAATCGAAGATTAAGGAATACGCTGGTCAAACCCTTGTCTTCACTAAATTCACCAAAGTCAACACCAAATTGAAGATCGAGAAACACGTCGATCAGGCCCTTGTCATCACCAAATTCACCGAGAATCAAAGGACAATGCATGTGAGAAGCACACCAAAAAAGATTCAACTCCACTTCTTTTACTTCAAGTCAATTAAATTGACTATTATAATTTGACCTTATTTTATATTAATTTATACACGAAATTTGTCGTTATAGTATCAACCTTAAAATTTTTCATTCATCTAGCAATTGTAAGTGCAAGTGAGACTAATACATCAATAAAATGCAGACATACACATATCAAACTTGAGCGAGTGGCTACTACTACCTCTAAATTTGTCAAATACATATCAAACTAAGTTTCATTGACCAAATACTACTATCTACAAATGTCAGATTAGGCTTAAAAATAACAAAAAAATATTAAAGGATTAATGAGTGATAAACGAGTTAAAATACTTACTCCAAATACTACTAATTTATTATGTGAGTCTAGCAGGTGAACTCGTTTAGATCATATTTAAGTCCGTTAATTTTATGTCGATTTGTGCCGACTAATTTGCTCTGCACTTATAAAAAACAAAATAATATGCTTTGCATCACATCAATCTTCTTGATCCACGTACATCATAAATTAAGCCATACATGAAGCCAAGAATGAGAGAGCCAATTTCAACAAACATATGTTGGTTAAAAATTTGTTTAGTAGTCTTAAAGTGTTAGACTAACCCTTCTATCTCTAGACCATTTATAATGGAAGCAATATGGTTAACAAGGCCTGATTTCAAAGAAGAGGAGATTGAAACATGGAACTAATCTAAGAATTCTCTAATCCAAGCTACTGCCAATTTTGCCACAAATGCAAAGGAGTGGAATACAACCTCTTTATGAAACATATTTTGAAGGAAAAGAAGAATCCTAGCTAGATTAGAAGGTTTACAGAAAACACAAGAAATAAAACACATCCACAACCTTGAGAGACTAGAAGAGCAACTCCTTATAGAATATAATCAAATTTTGGAACAAGAAGAAATTCTCTGGCTTCAAAAATCAAGGTCCAAATGTATCACACTGGGGGATAGGAATACAAAATATTTCCATTTATCCACAATAGTTAGAAGAAATAAAAATAGACCCCAAAGCCTGAAAATTTCCCAAGGTATTTGGGTTTTAGAAAAATAAAAAATTGAGCAAACAATACAGATGTATTTCAAAGATTTATTTGGTACAGAAAACAACAGTGAATTAGAGGACCTCTACAGTTATCCCCAACCTAAATTAAACATTGTGGATACCTAAATCCTTGAAGTACCTGTCACAAATTATGAAATTAAGAAAACCACCTTTAACATTAAGGCTAACAGAGCCCCAGGACCTGACGGCCTTCAGGCCATATTGTACCAGACGTATTGTGATGTGGTTGGGGAATCAGTATGTAACCAAATCAAACATTTCATTAATTTGAGGAAATGCCCCAAGGAGATTGATGAAACTTGGATCACATTAATCCCCAAAATTGATAACCCAGTTATGGCCTCCCAGTTTAGGCCAATAAGTCTTTGCAATGTGAGCTTCAAAATCTTAACCAAACTGCTTGTGGCTAGACTTAGACCATTCATTGATTAATTAATTAGTCCTAACCAAAGCAATTTTATCCCAGGGAGTCAGACCATTGATAATGTTATCATTACCCAATAAATTATCCATACAATTAAATGGAAAAAAGGGAAGGTGGGGGACATGGTTATTAGAATTGATTTCGAAAAAGCCTATGAGAGGCTTAGTTAGCCTTTCTTACATCAAACACTAATGGAATTTAACTTTCCACAATCCTGGATTGAAATAATTGAGTTGTGTCACAGGATCTTCACTTTCTATTTTATGGAATGGTGAACCACTTAGCCCTATCACACCCAAGAGCTTAGGCAAGGGGACCCATTGTCACCTTATCTTTTCACACTATGCATGAAAAAACTGTGTCAATTAATTAAAACAAAAGTGGAAGAGGGACGTTGGAAAGGAATTAAAGCATCTAGAAATGGACCTTCAATCACTCACATCTTTTTTGCTGATGATATTATCCTATTCTCTAGGGTGGCTGAAAGAGACTATGATATGATTAAGGAAGTACTAGAGGATTTTTGCAATATCTCAGGACAGAAAATTAGCCTCACTAAATCCAGAGTGTATTTTTCACCAATATTTGTAGAAGTAGAGCTAGGCACCTAAGTAGAAGAAGTGGACTTACTAGAACTGAGGACCAAGGTAAATACCTAGGAATCCCAATTCTTCATCAAAGAACTAATAAGGATACTTATAAATTTATTATTGAAAAAGTCCAAGAAAAGCT
Source organism: Ilex paraguariensis (assembly GCA_963454935.2). Taxonomy (NCBI): domain Eukaryota; kingdom Viridiplantae; phylum Streptophyta; class Magnoliopsida; order Aquifoliales; family Aquifoliaceae; genus Ilex; species Ilex paraguariensis. Next base: position 279,207 of record CAUOFW020002502.1, on the reverse strand, counting down.
TAGTGGTTGGAAGGCTAAAAATCTTACCACGACAGGAAGAACAACTCTTATTCAACCTGTCACTTCCACCTACCCAAATTATACCATGCAATCCACATGGTTACCACAAACCACATGTGAGAAAATTGATAGACTCAATAGGAACTTCATGTCGGGGGATACTGGGGAAAAGAAAAGGGTGCACCTCATAAACCAGGATACTGTTTGTAAATCTAAGGAGAAAGGAGGCCAAGGTCTTAAGAAGACAAGAGACAAAAACCTGGCCACCCTAGCTAAGTTAGGTCGGAAAGTCAAAGAAAATAAAGATAATCAGTGGGTGAAAGTTGTTAAAGAAAAATACATTAAAAGTACCTCACAAGAATGGGAACAAAAAACCAGTGGCTCCCCAATTTGTAAACCTATTTTTAAAACAAAACAAATTGTCAAAGAATGAACAAAATAGCTTGTAGGAAATGGTCAAAACATATCTTTCTGGACTGATTGGTGGTGTGGAGCAACTTTTATTGCTAACAGAATGCAACTACCAAACACAACTGATCCTAACACCCCAGTGGCAAACTGCATTGATCCCGTATGTAACTGGAATTTGAATCATTTAGGTATGCTCCTCTCCCCCAACATTATCTTTGATATTCAGCTCACCAGCATACCAAACAATAGTGAACTGAATGACACTCCATGTTGGGGATTTGCTAATAATGGTAAATTCTTTGTTAGAGCAGCTTTTAAATGGCTATTTGAATCTGGTGAGGAAAATAACCCTTTGAACTAGGACTAGATTTGGCATATGAAAATCCCTCAGAAACTCAAGTACTTCCTCTGACTTGTTCAATGTGACAGAATTCGTTCAAATCACCTTAGAGCAACTAGAAACATGATCAATAATGCAACTTGTGATAAATGTAAAGTCCACTGTGAATCTACTTTGCGTATCCTAAGAGACTTCTCCAAACTGCAGGCAGTTTGGAGAGCCTTCGTAGGAAACCACTAGACCTTGAATTTTCTAGCCACTGATTTGCAGAATTGGCCTCTTAAAAACCTCAAGAAGAAAAGAAAGGGAAAATGGAGAAGGGTGGAATGGCCTGTTGTATTCACCTCTATCATAAAGCATATTTGGAAAGACAGGAGCAAGGAGTGCATAGAAAAGACGCAAACTCCCCCTATTATTACTGCCAAAAATGCTTGACAACAACTGGTTTAGGAAATTAAGCCTTGCATTCTAGGAAAACTTGAATTGTCAAGATCATTGTTCAGGAAAACTCATTGGTTGGTCTTTCCCTGCTACAGGGTGGATGAAATTGAATGTTGATGGATGCTCCAAAGGAAATCCTGGACTTGTAGCGATTGGAGGACTTATGAGAAATGACCAAGGAGTTTGGCAGATGGGATTCTATGGAAGACTACCTAACTCCTCGAGCACATAGGCTGAACTATGGGCAATTTACAAGGGCCTTAAATCTCAAAGTGGAGACTTACTCTCTGGACGCCTATAGACTCCTCACTTCAAGCTTGGAAGAAACCCATCCGAGGAGAGGGATCATAGCTGAATGCAAGAGTTTCCTCACCCTACTCAACTCTTTAATCCAACCCACCATGAGAGAAGGAAACTTTTGTGTTGACAACCTTGCAAATTTGGGTGTCAAGCAAAATGAAATAATGGTGATCCTTAACTCCCCACCTTGCTTAATGGGAGAGCTTTTGAGAAATGATAGTGCTAATGTATCTTATGTGAGAGGATATAGCTAACTCTTGAACTTTTCCAATGTACCCAAAAAAAGAGCATGAGATCAACCTACAACTTGAAAGGGCTAGTCTAGTTACTCATCAATTGTTCAAGATTGAAACTTTTTCTTGTGGAAATAGAGGTAACCTGATAATTATGAGTAGCTTATAAAAAATATTATTTCTTGTTTCTTTATTTTTTTAATGTACATCAGTGTAGATAAGAGGGTGATTGGAATCTAGATGGTCTTGATTGTCGTGACATTTTATAACTGATATAGAATCAAAGTTCTAGAAAAATAGAATAAAACCAACAGTCCATTAGTTTCGATGGAGTTGGCACACCATTAAGCAGTTGGTTAGTCAGTAAGAATTCAGATTTCGTCGTTCAAATCTTGGGTTTATCTTTATAGCTCTGATAGTTCGGTGAGGCTAAACCTACTCTTAACTGTCCACAGCACACAATGGACCTTAGTTTTGGCCTCGACGTAGGTGTAATGGGGTCTCCTACAGATAACTATGTAGTGTTGAAGGATAATGCTTCCTAGTGGATATGTGGAGTGACTTATCTACATATGCATTTTGAGTATAAAAAAAACTAAATAGAGTTGGGGCGAAGATTTGCTTCTACAAAAGAATGCCACACTAGGCCAAATTGATAAATATGAACCAAAGTGCTTTAATCAAAGACCAAGATGAGGAATATAAGGTCCATGGAACAATTACAAGCCATAGAGGAATAATCACATTTTTTTTCTTAAGCCACAATTTTGTAACCCTTAGTTTGGAACGAAGGAAAATAGATAGATGAAAAATGAGATGAAAAGTAGTAATTTTTTTTGTTTGGTTAGGAAGGAAAAAAAGGAGGATGGAAAAATGGGTGGAAAGTGAATCCGCTTTGCCCACCATTTTTTATCTGCTCTAATTCGGGCAGAAAGCCGTAGGGAACCCAAACGATACTGATTACATTTAGTAAATTTACTTTCATGCCCTTATTGATTGCCTGTTAACTGGAAGAAATAATAATGGGCTCCTCATCATTTCATTTCTCAAGGGGATATAAAGTGGAGGGGCTCATGAATGCTTTTAGACTTTAGTTTTATAACAAACACAAGGATATTCAAGACATTTAATAAATTATATATATATATATTGTTAATTTTTTTTATGCCAGATAAAATAATAATTTTTTACCTCCTCCCAAACAACAAGAAGGGAAAAAAAAATATTTCCTTCCTCAAAGGATGGAAAATATATCTCTCATATTTTTTCGTTCCTCCTATTTTCTATTCCTCCTAGAAAACAAACCAAGTAACATGTTGATAAATTGGGCTCAAAGTTTATTCTACTATACTGCTTGGTTCTCACCAAGTGGTTCTGGTGCCCCCAATGTATTCTCCACAGGCAACAAAAATCGATATGTACGCCACCGAAAAAAAAAAAAAACTATATATATAAATATATATACACGAGTGAAGAGCGGACTGATATTTTCTTACTGCTTATATAAGAACAACACACGCCACGGATCGGTCACGACCTAATCCCTAATGTCACCTCTAATAAAAACGATAGTACGTATTGTTAGGTTGCACAAATAATGTCACGAAAACTTCTGGTGTTGTGGTGCTGCCCATTATTACAATTGTTACCTTCGTTATCTGATACAAACTTCATGTATCACAAACATGTAATTATACAAAGGCCACTTACTGAAATACAAGTTAATCTCCATTCCTCAATTGATGTTTTTGATACATTTAAATGTTAATTGAACTATTTTTCTATATGATTCCATCCTTATAAAAATTAAACGATGTTACACTTCATCAAATCCAATAATGCTTTAATTCATGTGCAAAATGTGGATGTTATTGTAAACTTTTATTTGATCAAAGAAATCAATCAAACTTTAATTCTAAACTCTAGAACAATCATGATTTTCAGATATCAATTATGCGGAATTAAAAATGTCATGTTCGACATACCTGGAGCCATAATCGCAAACCTTGAATTACTTGTTGAACAATTGAACCCTCCTTTGGTATAGACCGGAAATCGGTTTCTTTCTCTTGACCTTTTATTTTGCGATATACAACTCGATGGACTATGTGTATATTTATAGGTAGAGAGAAGACCAATTCTTAAGTTCAACATAAACTCCAATTCCCATTAAAATAGGATATCAGGAAACCACTTCTTTTTATTGATCAATTAGAAACCATTAGTTATAACAATTAGATTAGGATTAGTAACATTCTCATTATTTAACCCAAATTAATTATTTGATAATAATCAGTAAAGTCACATTAATTCTTACATTCTCTCACTTTGCTTATATGAGTATCTTATAATTGAGTCTAGCAAAGTTTACATAAACGTACAATAAATCAAATTCATCATCACCTTAATTTGTTCATCATGATATCACAATTAAACAACCCACTAATATGAGTCATGGCGGTTTTACATCATTAACACAACATAGTTCCTTCTATGAACCATAACACTAGCAACCTGTTTAACGTGATCTATAATTGAAAAGTATATATATAATAAGGTCCAACAAGAATGTCTTGTGCCGAAGGCTATTCTAGTTACAATTCAGTTAATCTCATACATGTACGTTCATTCTGAAAAACAAGAAATATCATAAACAGTTGGAATAGGAAATGAAAGTGTCAAATAAATAATCATTATGCAAAATCTGCAACATTAAGTGAACAACCAAGATTGATTATGTTAACATATTTCTTAAATGTCTTTAGTAGCCATTTTGCTTAAAGGATTTGCAATCATGAGCTCAACGCTATTATGCTCTATAGACACTTAGCAAAAAGTAGTATGTGAAATTATCACGATAAGTTCTCAATGGCTTGACCATAAAGTCAACAATTCCAAGTCCTGAGATTAGAATTTCGCATCTATAATCCATAAATTGTAGCCTCAAAGCAAGCTATAAATTTAACTTCCGTAATTGTCAATCACCACTAGATGATTAAACTTCTCAAATGTGAGCATACAATCATTCATTCTTTATAAATACCTTGTAAGCTCGTAATGATCCATTTGAGGATCGATTTGGTATTTGCATAATATACCAATTACAAAAACAATATTTGACATTATACACGTAAATGCATGTATAAAACATCATGCAACAGAAATATAATGAATTTATTTCATTCTTTGGACATTACATGCTGCTGAACTTATCCATTTTACTTAATTGGAGCAACATTAGTTAAACTCATTAAATATCTCTAGAATTCTTCCTACATATGCTTTATGAGACAACCTAAACAATCTACGTGATCGATCTTGGGATATTTAAATTCCAATCACATAAGTTGTCTCACCATATCTTTCATTTAATATTTTATAGAGAAAATCTTGGTTTCATATAATAATCTAAGATTACAACTGACCAACAACACAATATCAATCTATAGAGTTAAAAAGCCCTACTCCCACTAACCTTAAGATATATATATATATATATATTAAAATACCATTGTGGAAAAATTTCTTTATGTCTATATGTTGACCTATTAAGTTTACAAACCAAGTGTTACTTTAATTCCCTTGTTGAAAACCCTTTAGGTTAATCTTTATAGACTTATCCACCTAGATTTTATTAAAAAATATTTTTCACATTCATATAGTACAACTCTAAATCATAATGAGCTACCAATGTCATAATAATTATTAGTGAGCCCTTCTAAGATGCATGATAGAAAGTCTCTATATAATTAATACTTCATTTATGAGTGAAACCGTTGGCCATAAGTTTGATTTCATATCTAACAAGATTTTAAACTTCATTCGGGTAAGTTGATTTCAACGAATCATTCATGCCATCAATTCAGTTAATAACATCACTTTCTATGGTTTGTGAAAATGAAATCAAATATTTACCTATCTTTAAATTAAAGTCAAATTCTTGTAGATATATCATATAATCATTCAGAATAGCTTATCTTTTTTGTTTTTTTTTTTTATTAGAGATCCTTTTAATGCTACACATGTGATATTTCTACTCTCTATTTATTGGTAACAATCTTAGTATGAAGTCAATAATCATTAATTTGTTATTCAACATTATCAGATTATTCAACAATTGTGAGAACAACAACATCATTATAAGTTATGGGTTTTAGGACTTTCACCTTCTTTAATAACACTTTATGTGATTTATCACTCTCACTGATTTCACCATTCTTAATGAATCCGACATTATTGGTGTCTACGATTTTTTTACTACGGGTATGATAGTAAAACCTATTCCTTTTGGATTTTTCAAGGTAACTAATGAAATAACCTTTGATCATTCTAAAATCTACTTTCATTAGATGTCTTGAACTCCAAGAGCATTCATCCATAAAATAAGAATAATGAGAAACTATGTAATATACTCCTAAGCATTTTCATTATGTATTCCTATTAGCTATACCATTTTGCTATGGCCTACTAGACAAAGTGTGTTAAGAAGAAATACTATACTTTTCAAGGAGTTTAACAAATAGAAAAGGTCATTATCTTTAACCTTCATGCCTTCCATAATATTCATCACCTATCCGGATGACTTTCACTTTTGTATATACCTATCTTTCAACATTAATAATATGTGCCTTAATGACATCCTCTACTTGAAAATTTTATGTAGTATATTGAGATAACCATAATGTCAAAAAATCATCCATAAATGTGATAAAAAATTATTTATGTCTCTATATGGAAAAATTTAATGAGTTTTACACTTCTAACACCTTTCTTGGTGTGTTTGATTCATTTTTTCTTAATATAATCTATACACACCTAAATCAGTAAAATTCAAGATTGAAAACAATATCATATTTGACTAGTTTCTTCAACCTTTCTTTAATTATGTGACCTATTCATCTATGTCACAAGATAAAAGAGTTTTTTTTCATTTGTCAGACTACAGTAGGTTCTAAACATTATGATGCAGGGTTAGAAAAGATTCAAAATAGGTCATCAGGCTTTAATCAATACAAACCATCATGAAGAATTCTAGCATATTAAAAAATACATTCTTAAACTTTATTTTCATATTCAAAAGAAATAACAGTCATCATGAAGTTTAAATAAGAAAATCAAACTTCAAAATACTAGAAACATAAATTGTTTAAGAAATAATAATTGATATCTAGAAACAAACAGAAAGTTCCAATCATCTTAAATTGGGTTTTGACTCAATTAACCATGGATATCAATTTATGATTTAACATTATGATTTATGAGAAATCCCTAGCATCGAATTCAAAACATTCATAGTAACAAATTCAAGTCAATTCATAATGTGTTAGAAGAAACTTCATTAAGGTTAGATTTGAAACATTCAAAAATTTTAATGTTTATATTTCATTTTGAATCATGCCCTGTGTTTATGTCAATCATTTTAAAAGTGTCAATTTTTCCATAAATAACACATATTATTTATTTTCCTTATGAGCCTAAGTAGCTAAGTAGGCTCTTGGTCTTGGAATAGTGCCTTAAGATCTTAAGTCTTGTTTCCTCTTGACCATACATAATATACATACATTAGCATGCTACTTAACATTAATAAAGGTTCATATAAAGTTCAAAAATAAGTTACGTAAAAAAAACTTATCTATCCCTAAAGCCTTCAACTTAGTAGCTAGAATTATGAGGATATATTTATACATCTCACATGTACTATCAAATTCCATAATGGTAAGTTCAGCCATTAGTGTCTAATAAAGTTTCATTAATAGTTCCATAACATTCTTGTATAATTATTCAACATTCATAAGTATTATCAATTTGAAGAACAACTTAATGTTATATATCATAATCATTCGCACAAACATAATGTATTTTCGGTTCGATCTTTTATAGGCTTTATGCGAAGCCATTTCATTAGAACTACTTGATTTAGTAATAACAGTTAAGTGCAAGACAAGTAGTTCAAATATATAAGTGGAACTAAATTTGTTCACACCAATATTAAAATATTCATTCCATTGAGTATTGAACTAGATAAAGCATGCGAATGTAACATACCTCATTATCAAACTAGTGACTCCTCCTTTCGGTGGAAAATTAGCCTTGTTACTGGAATGATTCCATCAGTTCTGGTGGTTTGGGTTAATTGTGTTGGATATGGATTTGTTAACTATGACTGGGAAGGCCTTATGGAGAACAAAGGTTGGGCTTGGTATAGGCCTGTTATTGTGTTTGGGTTTACCAAGGTGGATGAAAAGGTTGGTCTGACTATGTTACCAAGGACATAGTAACGGTTTACTAGATCTATCGGTGGTAATTGACTAGGCTTTGGACTTGGGCTAGGCAAGGCTAGTTATTTACCTTGGTATATTTATTGGATTTTTTGATGAGGCAGTGGGTTTTCTGGATTTCTTATCCGCTATGGGATTACTGTAGAAACTCACGAGTTAGGAAATCAGGAATACAATTACTACCATATTTAATATGTTTGATATCAAAATCGAAAATACTTAAAATCGACTGTCATCTAACAAAAATATACTTACTAGCAATGTTTTTGACATCTTGTTCCAAAACATATTTTGCTGACTTGCAATCAATTCTTACTAAAAATTTTTGATTTAATATATCATCTTGAAATTTTGAGATACACATGACAATAGATAATTTTTTTTAATAGTACTATAATTACTTTGTGCATTATTCTAAATTCCAGAGTGAAAACGAATAATTTGCTCTAGGGAATCTAGACCTTCTTTTTGAAGAAGAATACCTCCATATCCAATATCTGAGACATCAGTTTGAATGATTTTGAAGGAATTTACTAAAGGAATACTAAGACAAGGTAAAGTCTTGATATATCTTTCGACTTGTTTGACTATGGAAGTATGAATGGTTGTCCAAGGAGGAGGATTCTCTTTCAACCTTTCATAAAAACAGGGGCTTGACTATTTTTCTAAGATTTTGGTAGAAGTCTGAAACATAATTCAAAGATCTTAAAAATCTTTGTAACTGAGTTTTGTCTATAATTTCATCAAGAAATTTATCTGTAAATTGGAGACCAACTGATTGGAATAATATTTGATTGTTGGATATTATATCTAAGAAATTTGACTCAGTTTGAATTTACTGGAAGAGATGACAAGACCATTGTGTTTGATTATTTTTAAACAGACACATAGGTGTTTCTAGTGTTCTTCTATTGACTTGGAGAAGATGAGGACATCATCTATGTAAACTATAGAGAAATGACTTAATGGGTTGAATATTTCATTCATTATATTTTGAAGGGTTAATTACAAAATACCCCCTCCAAGTTTGGGTCATGTTGTAATCGACTCCCTCATGTTTTAAATTCAACAAGCTGCCCCCTTAATGTTAGAATATTTTTTAATATGCTCCTCCGTTAGTTGACACCATTAAAAATGACTTAAATTTGATATACAAATTATCTAAAATTGATCAAAAGTACAAAACTACCCATATCTCAATCTTTTGTTTTGAACAAAGTAAAATAAAATCCAATTCGATCCTAACTTGCACTAGTGAAATCCCAACTCCCTCCCTCTTCCGGTGAAACCCAACCCCACCCACCACGCTCGAATAGCTGAACTACTTCCCCTCTTTTGGTGAAACCCAACTCCCTCCCTCCTTTGATTTGTGTATATATATATACTGGATCGATCCAATGGTTGCTTTGAAGTGAAGCTTGGGAGTTTGCTTGTGTTGGCATGGGAGAGGCTGGTAAAGGTGGGTTTTGGGGTGCTACCAGCGTTGGGTATGGGGTAGGAAACTACTGGAGCAAGAGGAGGGGTTGGGGGTGCCACCGCTGAAGTAGGGGAAAGAGATTTAAGGGGCATCGCTGGAGCAGGAGGTTTGGGTTGGGGGAATACCGGAGCAAGATGTGGGGGTTGGGGCTCCACCACTGAAACAGGGGAAAGGGATTTGGGGGCATTGTTGGAGCAGGGGGTGGGGGTCGGGTGACTACCAGAGTAAGAGGTGGGGGTTGGAGGCGCCACCGCTAGAGTAGGAGAAAAGAGATTTTTTTTTTTTGGGGGGGGGGGAGGGGGGATCACTGGAACAGGGGGTAGGGGTTGTGGGATTGCCATAGCAAGAGGTGGGGGTTGGGGGTACTGTTGAAGTACATGAAGGGGGTTGGAGGCCTTGTCAGAGCGGGGGAAATGGGTTGGATTCAAAGAGAAGATAGAAAATAGAATTAGATGTTGGGGTATTTTAGGAATTTTGTATTTTTCATCCACTCTCTAAGTTAATTTAAATCCAAAAAAACTTTAAGGGGAAAAATTGTCAAATTTAAAACATGTGGGAGTCGATTGTAACATGACCTAAACTTGGAGGGGACATTTTGTAATTAACTCTATTTTGAAATTCACTTGGTGCATTTTTCAATTCAAAGGGCATTACATTCCATTCATAATGATCAAAAAGTGTTGTAAATGCAGTCTTATATTTTTCTCCTGAACTTATTTGAACATGCCAGAATCCACTTTTCAAATCAAATTTTGAAAAGATTACTACTTTTACTTAACCTTTTTATTAAGTCTTGTTTGTTAGGGATTGGATACCTGATCCATTCTAACACTGCATTTAAAGGTTTATAATTGATTACTAATCTTAGAACTCCTCTTTCTAATTTTGCATTTTTGATGACATAGAAAGTAAGACAAGACCAAGATGATTTACTTTTTTTGATTATACCATTTTTAAGTAATTCTCAAATCTCTTTCTTGTAGATTTCCATTATTTCATGATTCATCTGAATTGGTCTTGACTTTGTAGGTATATTTTGTTCATTGAAACCTTTGGCATATTGCAATTTTACCATATGTTTTTCCCTATGCTAAAAAGCATTAGAAATGTTAGAACATACCTCATTGTCTAACTTTTCTTTAAATCTTTAAATCTTTTGAATTAAGATTGGATTGGTTATCTATTCTTGAATTCTTTTATAATTAATTTCTTCTTTTAAGAAATTTTACTTAATTAATTTTCTGTGTTACTAAATTAAGGGACTTTGAGATTGAATAATCTTTGAGTCTTCTTAATTCTTTTACTTGTTGTTTGGTCAAGAACTTAAAAGTTACTGATTAACCAAAAGGCTTGGTCGATACACATTCTATATCCGCAGTGAATGGATAGAAGAGGTATATGAATGGTATACCAATGATAACTTTATCTATCATATTTTGTACTAAGACAAATAATGTTTTGAAGCATACATTTGTTTGACAAATATGTAAATTTGGTAACTTGTATTTTATACTCATTTTACTACCATTTGCTGAATTGAGTCTTTCAGTTGTTTTATAATAATACTTGATTGGTATAAGTCCTTCCTGTATAGAGTTCAAATTTGCACCAGTATGTATACGGGCTATAACCTCTATTTGATAATTATTATCATTGTTATTTTAACTTTGGAGTGTCCTTTTTTGAAGATTTAACTTGTCAGTTAGGTTTAACCTATTTTCATTATTACTACTTTGTGAACATCCATTATCAGATGTCAACTTTGTTACACCCAATGGATCCATATTAGAGGTAGAGGTTATGGATATCCGCTGAGAACATGTTCTGGTTGAACTATGTGAGCTATCTGAGTTAGTTTCAAATTGACTAAAAGCTAGGCTTCTTGAATTTCTAAATTCGTTATTTGTTTGAAAAAGGTTTAAAGCTTCTTCTAACTTTTTATCTTGTAATTTTAACTCATTAATCTCTTGTTTTAACTTGTTAACTTCTGCTTGAAGATCTTGTAAAATTACTTCTTTGAGTTTATCTTTAATAAATCTTTCCATTGTTTTATTGAAACTAATTAACTGCCTTTTACTAAAAGATTGTTTAATGTCTTTTTTGACAAACAAATTTTTGAGTTTTAATTTATTTTCCTTTAACTCTGGATCTTTAATTTTACCAATAGGTTCTATGAGGATGTTTTTTTCTTAGTTTGTTTGGTTAGAACTTTAACTATTTTAAAATAATTATCTTTGCATCCTATTTTGACATGATGATCACTTGAATTGCTATAGATTGACTGAAAATCTGAAGAATTTTCATGATTACTTGATTCATTTGAACTATCGTCATTTTAACTTAAGCTACTTAACTTAAAGATAGTTAGGATCTCTTCCCTATCCTTTTCAACTAAGTTTAATTGTTTTAAAATCTTTTTTATTGGAAATTTTGGACTAATATGTCCCTTTTTACCACAATTAAAACATTCAATATCATTTTTACTTTTATCTTTCTTATATGTCCTAGACTTAGGAGATTTTGTGTATTTTTTTCCTTGACTTCTCATAGTAGTCATTTTTTGAAAAATTCTTTTTACTTTTCTTATAGTAGTGTTTACTTCTACTGTACAGTTTAATTGATTTGTGTCTTCTGCGAGATGGTGCTACTGGAGGTAGATCATATTGTTCACAAAAATTACCTAATTCATATTTAGCTTTCTTTTTATCATTTTTAATTTGGTTACTGATTTTCATATCAATACACATTCTGAACCCTTCCTTTTGAATGATACTAATAATATCACCATATGTTTATTGATCATATTTAATGATTCCTTTTGGTTTACTTAATGATTCTCTAATCTCGTGTGCAAACTGATTAGGTAAACCATTAGTAAATTGCACAATATGACATGAATATGATAGGGCAGAAGCAGGTAGAGAAGAAGATGACATGAATATTGCACAATATATTCAAATAAGATAGGATAAGACAGGGCAGAAGTAGATAGAGAAAAAGATGACATGAATATTGCACAATATATTCAAATAAGATAGGATAAGACAGGGCGGAAACAGGTAGAGAAGAAGAGGACATGAATATTGCACAATATATGTTTTACTAAGAATTTGAATTCAACATAAACTGTTTGAATCAAAATTCAAAATACAATTTAGTTACTATGACTACGACGAGAGATTATATTTTATTATAAGACTTCGTTAAAAAGAATTTTTATTTCACTAATATATTTTTTAATTGTAGTTCATTTTGGATATAATTAATCTTTTTTGGTTATTTAGTATGGGGGTAAACAAACACTTTTTTTTACTAAAATTCATCTCTAATCCGAGAAGTTGATTTCTAAATTCATGGATTTGATGTACCGAATTAATGAATTTGTTTTATCGAATTCATGAATTATATAACATTGAATTTGGGAATTCAAAAATTGAGAGCACGAATTCACGATGAATTCACTCCCTAAACATGATTTTGCGGACAGAGCGATAGAATGCAAGGTATTTTGCACAAATTATGTGACTTAGATCCCATCCTATGTTTGGATGCTTAAGCTAGAATTCATGTGAGGCCCCTTAAAAGGTAAATATTTCAGTGGCTTAAGATTTGAATGCCCTTCTTATTAGATAGATATGACATTTATTTGGGGATAAACTTACCTTTTGATCAATAAATCCATTGGTCATTCAACAAGAACCCACCACCCAAAAAAAAAAAAACCCACACCTGCGTGTCAAGAGGCCCTTAAATGTGGGTATGATTTTACTGTAGAGCTAAGGCCATGGATGTAGGGATGTCCTAACGCAGGTCCACCAACTATCTATCTTTGGCATGAGCAGACTCAAAGTCATATCAAATGTAGAAGAACCGGACTGAGGGGCAACTAATGGAGAAAAATTCCACCTAGCTCTACTCATCCATCTTGGCTAAGCTTATTTTGCTCAACTTGGGTCAACCAACTCTGCTCGACAGTGTTCATCCATTTTGTCTCAACAACTCAGCCTACATCAATAGCTCAACTAGAAACACCCAACTCAGTTCAACTCGATTAAGCTCAATTTGGCACTGAAGTTCAATCCTACCTGCTAAAAGACATCCAAATTTGGACAAAAAAAGATCTCAGTATTTCATATAAGAGCTAAGGTCAAATCTTACAAATCAAAAAATAGAAAGATATTTGAATTCCATCTCTATCAAGTCCTAACTAATGAAAGAACATAAAGGGATAATAGGGTTGGCCATCAGAGATTCTCTGACTTTTGACTTTGTTTTCAGGTGATCAATATTCATTCAACTTGGAAATGCCCAGCAACTGCCAACCGGACAAAAGAGCATATTTATAATTTCAGAGAAGACTCTTTGCTTGCTAGAATGGATACTTTCTGACAGACCAAATAAAGGATTCACGCCTACCACTAATGCAGTTTATGACTATTAATCCATCTTACTAATTGTCTGCATCAGCAATGTGTATCTTAAACATGATAGATATTATAAGGTTTGTTAACATATATAAAACGCCTCACATATAAAGTCTCTTGCATTATAATAAAAGGTTTCAATTTAGTTTGAAGCACAATGGATTTTGTGAGAGAGAACAAAATTCGACAAATACTAATAATAGCAAAATCCAAACACATATATTATCATCAATTGGTATAGTTACTTCGTGATGCGAACTCATTCTTGTAGCTAGTTCACTCATACTCTTCACTATCACTAGCAACACATTCCCATTAAATCATACAAGAAAACACATTAAACTGATGATTCCTAATTGCTAATTTAGAACACAAAAAAAATATATATATATTTTACATTCTATTATTATACAATACAAATGTAGATACTTATTGGCTACATAAGTCAAACTTATAAAACTCATGAATTATTTGCATGACAATTCTACAACTGGAGTGCAAATACTAAACATCATTCTTGTGCATCAAACAATCATCTCTCATCATCAATTGGCAAGATTATGTGTCCCTTCGTGCTGTCATGCCAAGTACCACTATGGTAATCACTGACATTTGATCCCTCACCAGGGAAGGACTCCGACTCCTCTGAAATCAGTTCCGCTTTAACACATGGAAGCCTTGTCGCCAGTCTCAGTTCCTCTAGCTCCATTGCTACTTCCTTTATAGTAGGCCTTTCCTCCCCTTTTACATTTAAGCACCTGTTTGCTAGTTTAGCAACTTCTTTGAATTGTTCAGTATTTCCTTCGCGTACTAAATGATCCTCAAGAACTTGAAACAATCGATCCTCCTTCAATGAAGAAATAAAGTGCAAAGCTAGAATTCTCTCTTCCTCTGGTGTATCAAAACACAATGCTTTCCTTCCTGTCAGTAGTTCTACAAGTACTACGCCAAAGCTGTAAACATCACTTTTCTCAGTCAACTGACTAGTTTGCATATACTCAGGGTCCAAATATCCCAGAGTTCCTTGAACTATAGTTGATAAATGATGTTGATCCAATGGAACCAACTTCGAAGCACCAAAGTCTGATACTTTTGCAACGTAATTATCGTCTAAGAGTATGTTGGTAGATTTGATATCCCTGTGGATGATAAATTCATAAACTAGTAATGGGACTTGTGTCTCCAAACAACAACCCAAGAGTCTGACCACATTCCTGTGGTTGATTTTGGAGAGAACAATCACTTCATTGACGAACAGCTCAATTTGGCTTTGATCCATGACTTTAGACTTTTTGATAGCCACTACCCTTTTGTCCATTAAGTGTCCCTGACAAACTGTCCCAAAACCGCCTCGGCCGATGATTTTTTTTTCATCATAGTTGTTAGTTGCCTTCTCAAGCTCTTCAATTGTGAAAATTTTTATCGCATCTATTGTTCGTTCTTGTCCACAGAGTCGTTGCTGCAACCACTATTTTGTCTAAAGAATTTCTCTTTGAGCTTGATTAACTTTCTTTTCTTCATCCCAAAGTACAACCAAGAGCTACTGATGAGCAACAACACAAAGCCTACCAAAATACCTGTAAATGCATTTGAAGAACAATAGCAAAAAAAAAAAAAAAAAAAAGTGTTAAGTTTTTGCTCTGATAAATAGTGGTAAATGAGTTTAAAATCATTTCATATCAAAGTCTACTTTCTTTAACTCTATATTTCTCAATCCCAACTGCAATAAAATAGAATGAGAATCTGACTCTATATTTCTCAATCCCACATGCTAGTGTCAAGTGTTGTGCATACTTAATGAAAAATTGTGACAACACTAGTTGGTGGGACACACAAGTTAATTTTTTCAAATAAAAAAAAATTCTGGTAAAGTGATAAGTGACAAACTTTTATTGAGATGTACAATATTTTATTCGCTGTCACTAGCATGTGATTTATTATCGGGACTGAAAAATTTGCGACTCTTTAGGACACAAGCAAATATCTATACCCTCTTTGTTAGTAGGTGGTAAAATGCTGTGCTCATACAACAAAGTAGTTGCCTTCAGTGACGGATCCATAGAGGGGGCTGTTGCTCCTACTATAATTTTAAAAAAATTTAGGGAGTAAGTATAATTTAAAAAAAAATTAGAATTTTATCAGACATTTACCCTTACTAAAAAGTTATAACAAATTTATGAGGCTAATAGTTCTCTCTGTGTTTTATAATTTTATGTATTGAATTAAAATTGGGACTTGTAGTCGTATATTTATTTTTCTATGTTGAAATTATATTGAAGCTATGGTTATATATATATTTATATTTAATTGAAATTAGAGCTTGTAGTCTTTTTTTGTATTTTATTTTTATGTTAAATTGGAATTGGGGCTTACGGTCATCTCTTGTGTTTTATTTTTATATGTTAAATTAGAATTGGGGTTTGTAGTCCTCCATTATAAGTTAAATTAAATTATTTTGATTTGGTGGCTTGAATAGTGTTATTGTGATAGGTTAAGTAATTCTTATATCTAGGTTTAGTTTAATAGAATAGTTATAGTTTAAGTTAATTTCTATTGTTTACTAAAATTCACTCATGAATACTAAGTTTGTAACTGAACAAATTAATTTTTAAAAAATTGATTATACAATCGAATAAGAGATCAATGGACGAACGATTGCTTGGTTACATATGTCGTGAAATAAATTGTAAGTGTAATTGATAATGAAATTATCATATAACATTTTTAAAATATGAAAACTCGTTAGGAACAACTGTAAATATTTATAGGATGCTCGATAATTTTGATTTTTCCATATATAGACTCAATATATGATTGAGCGTAATTTTTTGGTTCAGAGTTTTTTTGTTAGGTCTTGTAAATAAATTTATAATGCGTTTTTTTTTGTTGGCTCCTTTTATATATCGCTCATATATATATATATATATGAGTTGCACTTTTAATTGATGTTCTATTAATGAAACTATATTTTTGTTAGCATTTAGAATTTTAACTGTTGTCCCCATTAGGAAAGATGGCTGGCTCTGTCGTTGGTTGCCTTACTAGCTAAGAGTAGGGTGTCCGTTCAATGACAACTCATGTCATTTTCGTGTCAATGAGAAAATTATTTAATTTTGAAACAATTCATATGATACAATGAATTTTGTTTAAAAAAAAATTATAATATATCTATTTTTCACTTACAATACTAATAATTGTGTAATTCAAATCCAATTTAAATCTGATTCATTTATTAGTCATATTAGTCGTTTTACTATTTTTGATTTATATTGTATTGGGTTCGTATTATTAGATAAAATTGATAACCCTAACTGACATAATATGAAAAATACTGCAACTTAACTCGCCTAAAGTATCAGACCCAAAACAAAAAATAAATAAACAAGTAAATGACAAAATAAGCCTCACCCAAAGCAACCTTAATCCCGACTGACTGATCGGCAACGCAACCTTCTCCGTCTCTTCTTCCATCCCCATGGTACCCCTTGGGGCAGTTGCACGTATAGTTTCCCATGGTATTACGACAACCCTTGTGGAATTTGCAATTATTGAACCTTGGATGCTGACATTCATCAATATCTGCAAGATAATTGAAAGAAAAAGGCACCCATTACCACAGCTGTCAGCTAAATAATTATGCAGTTTAGAATCATCGATACGGATACAAATACCGTAATAAGGTAAAATTCTAAATTATAAGATATGAGTATGATAAGGATATGACTAATTAAAATAATATTATATATATTTTTATATAAATAACATTGATAATAACACTTAGAAATCATTGAATGGTTAATTAACATCTTACAATTAGACAATAGGTTAATATTAAATTGGACGAATATAATATTCAACAAGTATTAAATTTGATCCGATATTCAATATGAATAGGTCGACTTAAGTGGAGTATCCTTAGTTCCTTATTTCATAGCCATGCAATGAAGAACAGCAAACAAAAGATGGGTATCGGTGCTTATACCTTGGCAACCATTGGTGAGGTATGGGTTACCTTGGTACTCCTCGGAGCAATTGCAGCGATACCCAGAAAGGCCTCCACCTCCACCAGAACCAATGTCCGGTTCATAACACTTGGTATTTTGCTTGCATGCATAAGTAGGCAAGTTTTTTTGAGCCACATCGCAAGTTTCATTTCCAACAGTCCACTCGGCCACCAGTGGAAACTCATCTGTGTTCTGTAGTTGCCGGAGGTACTTGGGCGTGAATTTGAACTCATCTTGACTGGTGACAAAGGCATAGCTGCAGGAATTTGAATTAGATGACTTCGTGTAATTGTCATAGCTTTGTAGCGTCACACTAATGTTCCACACCCCTTTAGGTATAGAGGCCTGGCAACAACCAACACCGGAACAAGAACCATCAGCAAAACTGCTTATATTTTCACATTTTGATATGCATCCTGTGGTGGCGTAAGGCAGTTGCTGCTGCTGTGAAGCATTGTTGTGGTAAAAATCAATAGAAGCCTGTGTGTTACAACCGATTACTGTGAGCTTATTTTCGGTAGAAATGGTGAATGGAAGTAGCTCAAACCATGTTCGAATGTCGGACAATTTGTTCTCTTTCTGATCATAACACTGAGAGGCTACAAATTGCAAGAGTTTCAACTGACCCTGGAGTGATATTTCTGTAACATTTAAGTTGGTAGTTCCCAAAAATGCTTTGGGAGGGTTGAAAGAGGAGTTACAAGTGATGAGGAAGTCTTTGTTTAGGTAACAATCTTCAGTCATGCCGAATGGGTATGGGATGGGTACATCCCCACAACGATCGGCGCAGTTGGGATTGGCCATGGCCATGGCCATTGTAGCACCAGCACCAGCACCAGCACCAGTTGCTGTTGAGGACAACACCAGCAATGTAAGAGTACCGAATTGTTGAGCTAGCAACACTTGAAACCACGACACCATACTCACCAATTTTTATATTTTTTTCTTTTTCTAGCTCGTGGTGTCAATTGTTTATTTGTATCCAATTATCATCATCTGCTTGGTCCATTTATAGGCGTAGTTGTAGGTGGTGGCGCTACAGAAGTTGTATAATTAAACAACAATGCTACCGTGAACTTAAAAAATAAATTTAAAAATTAAATTTGATAATTATAATTATTAATTTTATTGTAAGTGTCAACATTTATTGAAATTCACTATCTATTTAATAATTAGAATTATCAAGTCTAATTTTTAAGTTTATATGGTATTACTCATAATTAAATAAAATGTAGTACATGTTCTTTAAATAAAGGGTGGGATTATTTTCATTTTTTAAATCTATTTTCTTACCTTATTTAATTTTTTTATTTTAAACTATTAAATCCGCCTCATCTATACTCATCTCATCAATTATTAAATTCACCTGGTCTATAATCACCAATCAATGTCATCATCAATTACTAAACACTTTGAAATATTTTACATTGTAAAGTATTACGTCACCCAAAATTACATCCCAAATGAACGGGACCATTAAATGAGTAAGTGCCATCAACTTTTTTAATTGAAATTTTATTTCAATTACTGTTTTGTTTCGACTTCTCAAAAGATATATTTAGTAGTTTGAAATAAAAAAATTAAATAGGGTGAGAACAGATATTTAAGGGATTGAAATAGTCTCGCCCTTAAATAAATAGTAATGCTATTGAGACATAATTTATTGAACTAACTTGTTAACGTAATTCACTACAACTATTGAATTGACTGTATGTCTTATTAAATATTGAAATTTAATATTAATTCAATGATTTCAAAGAAATCATATCATTAAGTCAAAAAATTAGATTTAAATAATTACTCTTAAACAAATCGGAAGCAATGATATATATACTTAATTTATTAACTTAACTATTGACTACGAGTCTCGTTAAATATTAAAATTTATTATTCATCTAAAAATTATAAATTAAATTAAAATTTTAAATTTAAATAGCATTACACATAAGTCGGTGCGGGTTTGGTAGTAAATCAAAAGTAATATATAAAGTAGTCAAAAGTAAATCAATTATCTCCGCTTGTCCAGTCTGCACATTTACAGGAGTTTGACAGTGAGAAGCACAGGAAGGCGTGGGAAATTGGATAAGTGGATTCATGCACAAATATTTTGGAACCTTCCCCTTCCCCTTCCCCTTCCCCATTATATTTGTGCTACTTTAAGTAACACACATTGGCACAACGACAATGGCCGTTACTGACTTACTTTCACAATACAACATATTTTCACAGTGACATTAGAAATTATTGTCACACTAACACACATTTTCAAAGTGACAGTGGTTTTTACTGTCACAATAGAACATATTTTCATAGTGACGTTTGTTATTATTGTCACGATAACACATTTTCTCAATGATTGTTACGTTCACAATTTTTCAACCTTTTAAATAGCAAATCTTAAGTAACAGGCATAGTGACACATTGATAGTCATGAAAACACAATAACATTGATACAACGACACAATTATTGTATACGTAATATTTACAATGGCATAACGACAAGCACAGTTATACAACTACTGTGTATAACAATTTTTGTTACGATATAACAACTATTTGTACATAAATATGTGTGTATATATATACATACATATAGAAAGATATGCTTGAGAGAGAAATTTATGTGAAGATAGAGAGAGAACATATATTAGTGAGAGAGAGATTTACGGGGAGATGTTTTAGAATTTGGATGAGTTTTTTGAGAGAGAGATTTGCGTGAGATTGTTTAGGAAATGAATCAAATTTTTTAGGATATGCATTTATTTTATGATCCTTATTGTCGTTAATGACCAATAAAATTTGTGCATGAACTAATTGACCTAAAACATTATAACTGTAGACCGGCCTCCAAAAATTCCTTTTTTTTTTTTCCTTTTTTCCTTGTGGGTGTGAGATCTAGTGAGTAGGAGTGTTCATCCTACTCTACTGGTAACAAATATGGTCTTTTGTCTTCTCACCTGATACTTTGCAGAAGAATTTTTTCTTGACCTACCCTACCCAATCAAGTGTGGTGTTCCTACCCGATTTTCGGCCAAATTAATCAGGTAGAAAATTGGGTAAACACTTTTATAGTTATTACTTTTTGGATCATCTTTAACAATTCAATTAAATAGCAAGCACCAAATTAACAATACAATAAACCAATAACACTAAAATCTAAAACAATGACAACAACAATTACAATAAAATATAAGAAAACAGAAAAATCAATCCATAATAATTGTTGCACAAATACAATAACAATTATTTTAAATTTAAATCATATGGTTAAGGAATTAGGATTTTTAGTTTATATTGCCTTTCAATAGGGTCGGCTCGGGTAGGGTAGAAAATTACGGCTAATCAAAAATTTGAACACTCCTACTAGTGAGAGGATGAAAATGGAAAAATGGTGAAATCTTGTAATTAAGAGGATCTCTCACATGAATAATTTTTAATAATTATGGTGAAAATGAAATTTGAAAACAGGGTTTTCTACTAAGATGTTGTGTTAAACTACAATTTGCTATAAAAACTTAAATTGTTAAAAAATATATTTATATTTCAACGTCTCAAGTTATCTGTTAATCTATTTAATATATTATAGCCAAAAAATTGAATTCTCAACTTATAGAAGTACAATGGTCAAAATGGATCTAATTGTTATTTATTTTGATTCAATGATACAAAATTTATTCTAATTTTTTTTCGCTCAAAAACCTTAATTCAAAAATCACACTCTCTACTAACAATAAATCTCATCAATTTACATCTACTTCTCTCTTTCCTCCCTTTACATCTTATTTACTATTTCTCTCTCCACTTTATTTTTAAATTAAATAAATAAATTATTATTATTATTATTTTAAATATAAATATTACAAGATCAATGTTAAATTTTTTATATTACAGAGGCATTCGAGCACGAGTTTATTGTCAATACTTTTACATTTGTTTGTTCTTTATTTTGTCAAATGTTCAAATTCTTTGAAACGCCGGGGGGAGAAGTCAAAAATTCCGACCAGCCGTATGGACGGCTAAGAAGTTGCCGAGGAAGCAGGAAAAAATTGTTGGCGATTCGTGAATCATTAACGGTGAATGAAACGCTGTGGGGGAGACGTCAAAAATTCCGACCAGACGTAAGGAGGGCTAAGAAGTTGCCGAGGAAGCAGGAAAAAATTGTTGGCGATTCGTGAATCATTAACGGTGAATGAAACGCTGTGGGGGAGACGTCAAAAATTCCGACTAGACGTAAGGACAACTAAGAAGTTGCCGAGGAAGCAGGAAAAAATTGTTTGCGATTCGTGAATCATTAACAGTGAATGAAAGACGGCTAAGAAGTTGCCGAGGAAGCAGGAAAAAATTGTTGGCGATTCATGAATCATTAACGGTGAAATGTAATTAAAGAGTGAATTGCATTTTATATTTTAAAAGATTTTAAATTTTTGTTTTATACTCTGAAAGATTAATTTTTTTATATTATACCTTCAATATATCAAAAGAGTTGCAATATGACTTTTCTGCTACTTTTTGCTTTAGTGTCAATGAGTTGGTTTGTTGCGAAAAAAATTACAGAAGTTAACTGAAAGACCATATTGCAACACTATTAACACATTGAATATGTAATGTAAAAAATTTATTTTTTAATGGTACATAGTAAGAATCTTAAAATCTTTCAAGGTAAAAAGTGCGATAAGCATTTATAAAAATTATATTCTTTTGAAGATTGTGTGCTAGCCTTCTAGAACACGGTAATGATTTTTTTTTATTTAGTACATGGTGTTCAGACTTGTCCTGACTTTTTCCTCGAACTCGATGGATGATCATCATGAGTTGAGTTGGGTTAGAGGATGTCCTTAAAGGAATTAGGGTGCCCATCCCTTAGGGGTGTGAGAATGTATTGAATCTAAAACTTTTGGGTAACCATATATTAGACTCAACCACTAAACCACCCTTAATGCTATGTTTGATATAATGAAAAAATGGAAGGATGCAAAATTGGAGAAATAGATAAAACATCATGTTTGATAAGGAAGAAAAATAGAAAATATAGAAAAGTTGATGAATTAGTTTTCTTTCCAATTCACCAAAATCAATTCTTCCAAATTAGGGAGAAAGTTAATTATGTGTGTTGAAATATATGCTATTTACATATATATCTTTTAATATAAGTATACTAACAATTGTCCATGTCTAAAGACACTATATACAACAAAAAAATCATAAGCAAATACCTTTGCACACAAAGTCGTTGTATGACTCAAACAAAAATTCAAACGATAAAAAATTTCATTGATTCAAATAATATAGATATTATAATAAGTTTCAAATACAAACTTGTTGCACAATCAAAAGAAACCAATACCATAGAAAAAAAAACATTCTGAGTTTTATGGTGCCCTTTTGAATACTTTAAATTCTTTATGAGAAAACCAAATTAATCTTTCCATTGATTTAACCGATTCCACCTTAACTTTTAGGTGCCAAACATAGTGAGACTTTAAAATAGGACACATTTTGAAAACATAATACATAAATCCACTTTACCAAAAAATTAAGAAGGATTGTGAGAAGCAAATAATGACAATTCAAAGACCATAGCAATCTCCGAACCCCAACAAAACAACACAAGAAGTTTAACATATAGCTAAAAATATGCCTCCCTCTTATAACATTCACCACTGCTCATCTTTCCTCTTCTCATCATTGACATAAAACAAAACAAAATCAATATTCACATTGCTTCATTTTTTCACATTTTTTTTTTAACAAATTGTATTATCAAAAAATCTTTTAGTTTGCTTTTCAAGTAAAAGACATAAGCTATTTTTGAAGTGATAGTCAACCAAAGGGTTCAAGAGACTATAAACAAAGGGTTCAATAGCAGTCATAGTGGTTGCATAAGTACCCAAAGTATAATAAATTTTTTTTGAAATTAGTAATGAAAATTCTATGTCGAATCACACAAAGCTAGATATACAATATTAATGAAGCATATAGACTACAGATAAATGAATTTGTTACAAAAATGAAAATTTCAAGATCAAATAGTCAAAATTCTGCAAGTATATGTGAACCTGTTGATTTTTTTTTTTTCATGAAAGCTTTTCCCAAAACACATTGACTAAATGAGTAATCCAACAAAGCAAAGTATTTCAAATCTATACAAATGATTTCACCTTCACACAATCCCATTTCATTCGGTTTCGGCCAAATTAAAATTCAAATCAACAAAAAAAAATTCAAAATTCACAAAAATCCAATACTTTGGCTTGACGTACACCAAAGAAACCCATTCACAACCAATCACAGTATCATTTCTTGAAATTCCCAAACTAATAACTAAAACCATTCACCCTACACTCCAAGTTGAAACGTAGAAAATAAATCTCAAACCCTGAAAAATCATATTCAGAAGATATTTTAGAAACACACACATTATCAAATTAATCCAATGCGCGACCGTATATACTTCAATTAAAGAAAATAATTGTTGAACAAAAACCCCAAGTCAGCAAAACAAAATTTCAAAAAAACAAAAAATAGTTAGAGGAGGGAACCTTTGAATCGATTTCATTTGATGAAGAAACTCGCACCAAGTCTAGATCAAAAAGTAGAAAAAAAAAAGGAAGAATAAAGCAATTCAGAATTTAGAGATATCCAAATTAGTGCAAAAAATAACACAATCCTAACTGTCAAAGAAGCACACCAACAGTGAAATCGAAAGTCCAATTTCTTCAAAAAGATGCTACTTCCATCTTAAAAATATTTTCTAGTTCAGATCACTTTTTAAAATTTTCATAATGTTGTTCAGTACATGAAAACCATTGCAGCAACAAACCCACCAAAATAATACTTCTTTAAGAAAATGAAGTTTTTTTTTTTGAACCATAATCTCTGCCCATGAAGTGCACTGAAAACATACATAGAGAGAGGGAGAGAAAGAGAAAGAGAAAGAGAAAGAGATAAGTTCACCATGTAGCATCATCCTTTAAGATCCAACCTTTGTAAATCAAATGTTGTTGCTCTTACAAAGATATTAGAGAGAAAACTAAGATTTGAGGCAATTGATCATATATATCAAACCAATAGTAAATTTACCATACTTATAATAACAATTCAACCCATCAACAAAATCAAAAGTATCGCCCACATTGTATTATGCTTCACCAGCCGAATTATGAGTTAATATACAGGTTGAGATATATAGAACCAATCTCAGCGACCCACACACATAAATATAGAATTAAATAGTCAAATATTCAATTATTGATAAGTAAAACTACTTTTTTAATATCACCATTTTTAACAGGACTGTTCTTGATGGCAACTTGGGGTAGGCCTTCTTTGGATGAACTAAAAATCACTAACAAATGTGATTAGGGATGGTAGTAGACTGGGTACAAATGGATATTTATCCAAACGTCTCTCGTTTGGATTGGGGATGAATCATACGTATTGGACAGTGGACGTATACAGGAATACCCGTATAAACCCGTGCGGGGACGAAGGCGGGGGTGGATTAACACTTACCCCCGCCCCGTTTTACCCGTTATTATTATTATTTCATATATAAATGTGTGTGTGTGTGTGAGTGTGTTGCTGTGAATACAAATCTATATATT
Organism: Ilex paraguariensis; assembly: GCA_963454935.2. NCBI lineage: Eukaryota > Viridiplantae > Streptophyta > Magnoliopsida > Aquifoliales > Aquifoliaceae > Ilex > Ilex paraguariensis. The sequence continues at coordinate 253,695 of CAUOFW020002502.1, read as the reverse complement.
ATTGAATGATTTCTTCTTTGAAAATTGTTGTTTTTTTTTTTTTTTTTTCATGTTTTTGGTTTATAAAAGTGTAGATCTTTGTGTTTTTATGTTTTTTTTTTATGTTGGATTATGTTATTTTATATTATGTTGTGTTGGATTTGCATGAGAGACAAGTTTTTAATTATATTATATTAGATTATGTTGTAGACAAGGTTTTAATTATATTATGTTGGATTATGTTATAGATGACAAACTTTTAATTATGTTATGATATTCTATAATTATGTTTGATTATTTAAAATGTTAGATTTATTTAGAATTTTAAATTATATTGGCTTGGACTTGGGTGGGTAAGGTGGGCAAGGGTGGGTGCGAGGGTGCAGGCAAGGGACAGGATGAGGGCGGGAATTACAAATTTACTCGCAGACAAGAATGGGGATGACAATTATACCCGTTAACGGGAGTAAGACCAGAGATGGACGAAGTTTTCTTAAGCGAGTACGGGGATGAAGACTCACCTCCCGCCTCCGCTTAGGTCTACTGCCATCCCTAAATGTGATGTAAGCTCCGAGACTTGGTTGAACATTTGAAGATGATGTACATAAACCTTGGTTTTTTACCACCAACAAATTCTCTCAAATTCAAAACAATATATACACTGTAATCCAACATTGTTTGTGAATAAAGTAATAAAAATAAAACACTGATTTTCAACATGAGCAATGACTCAAAAATGTGAACTCAAAAACCCAAAAAATCAAGTCCCATTTCATTGCATGTTGAAACCAAAGAAAATAATAAAGCATTGGGAAAAAATTCAGCACGCGGTTAAGTTCAATCAACCGCTAATTGCCTTAATCGAATTGAAATATAATATCGAAATAACCAAATCACTATTTAAAAAAGAGATCCATATCATTGAACTAACAGACAAACCCCCATAACGGAGAATAGAAGAAAAGCACTGAATATAGAATAAACAATATTACCCCAACAAATATCACCATTGTGCACGATAATTTTTGCAATATATATGAATGGACAAATCTCTCCCTTAATGGCCTCGAGTTTACCAGGAAAGTCGAGGATTCCGCAACAAATGGATGTTGAGAAATAGTATAAGGAGTATTGATGAGTCTTTCTTCCACCTATTTGGTCACGCTCAGCTTATCGAGATGAGATCTATCACTTAAAAAAGAAGGTTAGAAGGGCGCCGGAGTGTTTTCCGACGTGACCCCTCCGATGATCAAGTCAGTATGTGAGAGAGGGGTGAAAAATAGTTCGATCCCCTCCATCTCCAATCCCATGTTTTTACCAATGAGCCTTTGATCCAATGATACTCCTTATCTTGTAAAGGCTTTACCTTCTTGAGGTCAAGGGTTCAAGTACCCCTCCCCCTTCCCCTTCCTCTTCCTCTTCCTCTTCCCCCTCCCTTAAAAAAAAAAGAGGGGTGGAAAAGCATTATTCTATTACTTTGGTGGGATTTACGTACCTTAATCTTAAGTTTTTGAGAGATATTTATACCCCCACAGAGCTAATTAATGAAGACAGGTAGACTCCTTATTGGCCCATATGGAAGGCGACTTGTGGTGCATAATCCTTGGGTAGAGTGCCTTTCCTGTCATGTCGAAAGAAGTTTCTGCATTTAATGCTCAGATTCTTGAGCATTTAATGCTCACTTTCCAAGGTTTGCAGAGCAATAAATGTGTCTCATCCTTCTGAATGGTCATTTAATGTTTCCTCGCAAAGATTGTTTGTATCAAGAAAAGTTTCTATAGACATGAGATGACATAAAGAGAAACGTGTTGGTGATGAGGATTAATTCAGGCACCCCGCTGACTCTAAAGCCTGGAAGGAATTTGACAAGGAGCACGAGTGATTTGCACAAAATCCTCGCAATGTAAGGCTTGGATTAACAACTGATGGTTTCAATCCATTCGGTAACATGAGTAACTCATACAGCATGTGACCAGTAGTTCTTATGCCGTATAACTTGCCTCCTTGGAAATGTATGAAAGAGCAATATTTCATGATGTCTTTACTTATTCTTGGACCTCAAGCACCTGGTAATGACATCGATGTATATATGTGGCCGTTAATAGATGAACTAAAAGAGTTATGGGAAGATGGGGTATAGACTTACTATGCTTCTATTGGAAAAAGTTTCCAAATGCATGCAACAGTCTTATGGACAATCAATGACTTTCCGCATATGGTAACTTATCTGGATGGAGCATCAAAGGATACATGGCATGTCCTACTTGCAACGAGGAGAAATCTTCGCAACCATTAAGAAATAAGATTTCTTTTATGGGCCATCGACGATACCTTCCACCCAAACATAGTTGGAGGAAAAATAACAAATTTGATGGTAAGCAGAACCATCGGTTGGCACCTAAGAAATTGTCTGGGGATGATGTGCTTGAACAGTTAAATCACATCAAAGATGTTAGCTATGGGAAGCACCCAAATAATAAGAAAAGAAAGCGAATCCTCGAAGAGTTGAATTGGAGAAAAATGAGCATATTTTTTGAATTGCCTTATTGGAAAACACTTAAGCTCCGACACAATCTCGATGTGATGCACATAGAGAAAAACATATGTGAGAATGTGTTGGGAACCTTGTTTAATATTGCTGGAAAAACAAAAGACGCTTATAAGGTGAGACAAGATTTGGAGGATATGAATATAAGGAAGGAACTACACCTACAACGTAATGGCGATTCTTATGTAATGCCACTTGCATGTTACACATTATCCCATAAAGAAATGCAGGGATTTTGTGAATTCTTGAAATCGGTGAAGTTTCCAGACGGGTATGCATCGAATATCTCGCGGTTTGATTACAACAAATCCTTAGCTAACATGACCAAAAGCTGTACTTTTTTTTTCCACAAAACAAAGATCAAGCATGATGAAATGTGCAAGAAGTGAAACAAAACCACCTAATTTTCATGCACTTATTTTTCTAGTGTGGTGTTGAAACTTTATGACAAATTGAAGCCACGATACTCAAACATGGAAATGAAACATTGCTAAGCCTTACCCATTCCTTGAAAATCAAGAAAAAAAGTGGGAGACTTGAATAGAAATGAGTGAGAACATAAGAACAAGTAATACTTGGATGGCATCGTAATTATCATTAGCATGTAAGAAGTAAATTATCACCAATGATATACATAATCATGTGACTGCCAATTGTTAATTTATATTAAATTATTTTGTAAAAGAATTATAGTTGTAATAGCATCAAGTGAAGTGAAGAATTCTACAATGTTTGGTGTCTAGTTTTCAATAAATGCATGCAATGTTTTTTAATACATGTATTCATTGTTTAAAAAAACTAATTGTTGTGGTGACTGCATGGTTTAATTCAGCATGGCACCAGGAAGTAGAGCACATCGATTGAGCAATGAATTAACAATATTTGCTCCTACTCCATCAGATCCTTCTACTCCCCAAACACCCTTGAGCAACATCGGTGAGATCATAACTTTTATTATTCTATAATTTTATTTATATTATTTTACTAATAATGTAATGTGTTTTATATAGCTTCCACCACCGTCAAAAAAGGTCGCGGTAAGACAAAAGGTCTTGGTTTGGAAAAGATCATTCGTGCCACTGATAGGCTGCAAATCAACATTCGTAAGGAGAAGAAAAAACCAGTTGGGCTAGGAGCAACAACCTTTACCAATGAGTTGAGCCTTATTGTTCGCCAATATGCTCCTCTCCGGGTGAAAGAATGGAAGGATATAAATGATGAGGATAAGGTTCCCCTTTATGACCGCATCTTAGTAAGTGAAAATCCAATCAAATTTTTTTTTCTTATTTTGATTTTTTCTTATTTAATTTTATTCACAACAAATGTTTATTTTTGTAACTTTGATTTTTAGGCAAAATTCAACATAGGCATGGTGCAGGAACATATAAAGGATTGTTGTGAGCAATTAATGAAATGTCGATATAGGACTTATCGATATCATCTTCGCAATCATTTTAATAAATTTGACAATGTTGCCATTGCAAGAGAGCACCCATATGATGGAGTACAAGAGGAGGATTGGAATTATCTGTGCAACTTATTCTCTGATGTTGATTACCAGGTGAAATTACCACGTGCAATATTTTAATATAAAAAGGTTATCTAACCCAATAAAATGTCTATTGTTTCAATGTAAAAACGATGTGAAGTCAACAAGGCAAACCGAGCCAAGTTGCAAGTTACCCACTTCATCGGTACGAAGTCATTTGTGGCGGCTCGATATGAAATGGTATATATTATTGTATGATTTTAAGTTACTTAGTACAATATTATTGTTAACTTTATATTCGTTAATTCTAATTGTAAATTATACAGCGAAATGAAGAGACTAATGAGGAGCCTGATCGAATTTCGTTCTACAAAGACACTCATTATAATCCTATGAAATGGTGGTCATGCGATGAAGTTGAGTTGAAATATGTAAGATTGAGTAGTATATTATACTTCAAGTTTTAGTTTTTATACAAAATTTTGAGTTGTTGCACTACACTTTTAAAATTTCAGAATCAAATGTTGGAGTTGCAATCCCAACCTATACCAGAGAATGACACCATGTTAAATCCAGATCAGATATGCGACCTTGTACTTGGAACAAGGTTGGGGTATATACGTGGTCTCGGGTATGGCCCAAAGCCCCACACATCTGTCAAATCAAATCAAAGAGCTACTTTGAATGCACAAGAGGCTATAAGGAGGGCTGACGAGGCCGAAAGAGTTTAGCATGAGTTGCTTGAGCGAGTAGAAGTTCAAAATCAAAAGATACAATCACAAAATCAGATAATAGAGTCACATCAGACTCAAATTGAAGAAATGAGGATTCGACAGACTCAATTTGAAAATATGTTTCAGGCCTAGATATTTGCATCTGGCTAGCCCTCCTATGTCATGGTAAGCTATATATATTACACATTTACTTTCTTGCATATTGGAGAATTGTCATTATTATAGGGTGTAAATTTTGTGTGTTAAAACTTATATTATATAAAATGGTTCCTCAATTTATCTGTTGAGACTTTTATTGTAAACATTGAGTAAAATTCTTTTGCTATGAAAAAATTGCAATATTTTTTTTCTTGTGATTTTTTCTTTGCTTTTATTTTATCTATACAAAGAAACCTCGTTTATGAGGTGTGTTTTACAAAAGTTACATTTATCTTCAACTATTTATGGATGTTGAAAGCATACTAACATCATTTTATTTTGTTCTTATGTGCAGATTCCTGGCTGGTGGTGCGAGTTGTTTACAACGGACAAAACCACACTTGTGCTTATTTTATTTCGTTCTTTTTCGTACTTATGTCTTTTATTCAGTAGGATAACACTTGTTTCATACACTTATTTTGTATTTGCTTGGATGATATTTTTATTTGAGAAAAATTAATTTTAAGTTCTTTGGTTTTGGGTTATTATATTAATTGTCTTATATCGTTTGGATGTGAATGACTAGATAATACATTATTGATTTTGTTACACGACTCTTATCAGGTTATTTCAAGAGTCAATTGTTATGCAAAAAAATATATATAAATATAAATATATTTTTTGAAAGAGTTTGAGTGACGAAATGAGAATTTGTCTCTAACCTCAACTTCTACTGACAATTTTTTTTTTATCACTGACAATCATGCAATTAACGGCTCTATATTTTGTGACAAGCTCAATTTGATAGTAAAGACCCAGAGTTGGTGATGAATTTATAATTCGTCTCTGGAAGTAGACCTCTAAAGACGATAATATATTGTCACTATAACATAACTTACAGTGACAAAATATTTTCATCACTACATTCAATGACGTTATTACTCTTTTAATGACACTTTTTTTTAGGTCTTTTGTGACTATTTTATTTATCATTAAATGTATTTTTTTAGTGATGAGAGAGTGTTGTCACTACAAAGTATAGAATTAATGACGGTTATTCTAGATTGTCACTATAGACAATTACTGACAAGCTTCTAGTGACCACCTAGTGACGACAAATATATCATCACTAAAACTCTTCAGTGACGAAATACACATTTATAGTGACAACAAATTTTGTCACAAAAAATCTTTATTGTTGTAGTGACATGTGTTGCCCTATTCTCTTCTGTCACTCTCTTTTCTCTTATCTCTTCTCTTTCTGCAAGACGGAGCTACTAAAGACCAACCATTGGATAACCACCGAGGCCACCACCGAGATACTCTTCGTATCCCTCCCCCTTTCTCCTTCCCCTACCTCTCTGTTTCCCTCTCCCTTCCTTCCTCCCCCCTTCCCCTCCTTATGCTTCTTAACCCCCACCCACCCTCCACGACAACCACCTCACATCGAGCCCCAGTGAGACCGGCCACAACCACCTAACCACCTCGCATGAAGCCCCATCGAGACCCCCAAACCACCCCCAAACATAGTAGTTGCCTTATCAACTAAGGTTAGGGGTGTCAATTTGTATTGTGTTGTGTTGTGTCAATTCTTTTCATGTCATGTTCGTGTTAATATTTGTGTTAATACAAAAATATTTAATTTTAAAACCTATTTTCTACTTACAATACCAATTAATCTTATTATTCGTATCTAATTTTAATCGGACTCATTTATCAATTTTATGGGTATTTTTATCACTGTTGCATTTTTACCAAATTTGTGGTAATTATTTTTACCATTTTTCTTCAATATAAGAAAAATTATTATTTTTGTGAGTGATTTATCATATTTGTGAATATTTTTATTACATTTGTGGATATTTTTTCCTGTTGTCACTATTTTTATCATTTTTTTTTGGTAATATATCAGTAATAAAAATATCTACAAATATAGTAAAAATAAGAACAAATGTTATAAATGAAGGAATGATACCGAAAAAAAAAAAATTAATACCATAATCAACTTCCTTTTACCATGTGATAGTAGATATATTAAAAACGAGGATCTCCCACCGCGATATATCAACTGAACCCGGAGTGAAATCTCTGTAACATTTAAGTTACTAGTTCCTAAAAATGCATTGGGAGGGTCGAAAGTGGAGTTATAAGTCACGACAAGGAAGTCTTCGCAGCCGGGCTTGGCCATGGCCGTTGTTGCTTGAGCAGCAGCAGCAGTTGGTGTTGAGCACAACACCACCAATGCAAGAGTACCAAGTTGAGCTAGCAACACTTGAAACCAATGTAATCAGAACCGGATCGAATACCAAATCAACAGAGGGATCGGATTAATGATTCACTGGTTTAACCGTTAGGTTAATTAATTGAATTGATCATATAATTAAAAAATAAAAAATTTATAAAATATAATAATTTAACTAAAAATTTACAATCACAATAAAAATTAAATAATTTATTGTATGTCTTGACTCTTGACTGCTAAATGTGTGTATTAACTATTTAATTGTGTGTATATTCATTTTGATCGTGTGTGTGCTCGTGTAGAGAGATAGGAATAAAAAACTGTGCGTGGAGAGAGATAGAGGAGAACAAGAAAGCTTACAAAACTGTGGTATTCGCCGCTGTTTGAGACGGATCTGTGGTGTTCGCCATTGTTCGAGACAGACATGTGGTGCGGTGTTTCGAGATCTAGATCTTCACCGCTGTTCGAGACAGAGGAGAAGGAGAGTCTGCCAGTTTTAGGAATCTTTGGTTCATCGGTTTTGGCCAAAACCAGCCAATTTTCCTGTCCTCCGACGGTTCGATTCCTCAGGCAGTCTAACCAAAGAACCGAATCATTTTAGATCCCGGTTCATAATTCAACTGATCTAATCATTCTTTCTTGGTGATGTTGTGTATACTAATTTCGATGTTTAAGGTGTTGGTCGTGACATTAAGACTTTTCTTTATTTTGTGATATTATGAGATTTTGGGTCATTGTCTCCGCTGACAATGCTTCAAAAAAACCCTCCATAAAATCTTTATAAAGGCAATTTTGTTGAAGGCACCTTGGTGCGATCGAAACCACACTTCATATGTTCCATGAACAACGTTATCATTTTTGGCCATGTAAGATCTTTCTATAATAGATTTCTTTTACAACCTCTCATAATATTATCTCATGAGGTACTAATTACAATTTTTTTAACCTTCTTTTTATAGATGGGTAATGACCTAGATCATACAATAAATCGATTTTCTTATGACTCATTTATTATGTCTTGTCACTCAATTTAGCTTCAAATTTCTTTGAATTGCTAGGTTCAGCTGTTTCGACAAAAAAATGTAGACATTGTAATTCGTGATGAACTTGAACTTTACCGCCTTCACAAATTTGAAATGGTGACAACCAATTTAAATATAATGATATAGGCATTGTGTTTTTTTTAACTATATTGGTTTTTAACTTATCCATATTTTTTGTTTAAAGGAAAAAATAAAAGTAACCTGCTATGGCAACGAAAAGAAAAAGTAGGTTCTTCTAGTAAAGGAAAAGAAAATACAGAGGCTCAAGTGGTATGAATAGTTGAGTTCAACAAATAAGTAATTGTTATATAATTGCGTATGTTCACAAGAATGATTCTTTTAATTATGTTTTAGACATCTAACGATAATGATATATCAAAACGTCATTTGACACAATGTACACATCAAGAACGGGATGAAATAACCACATTAACTTTACGATATATTGGTGTTAATTGGCTAAAGTGATGAAAACAATAAATATAATGTGATTTCACCGATGGGGATATTGTAATAAGGTAACCCAATTTTTACACTGTTGAAAAGAATTGTATTTCTTATAAGTAATATATTCCACTAAGATTTGTTATTATTTCTTTTTATAAAATTAGGTTGTTATGCATTCTCGCAACTTGCAGTTTTGCACATGTATTGACATAAGAACATCCAAGAATGTGATAAAAAAAAGTTCAATGAACTACTGGAAGAATGATCTATTAACTACATTGTTTAATATTGCATACAAATGTAGTATTTCTGTAAAATTAAATCATATGTTTGATTCTAGAATATTTAATAATAAGCCTGATACTTAATTATTTGCATGGTTGTGATTACTATTATTATGTTTGTTGTGATGATAAATAATTATTTGTAGTTTTGATTATGATATAATAGTGATTTGAATAATTATTTAGTGTCTATATTTTACATTTATATATGGTCAAAGGTTTAATTATTTACGACCCTGCGCAGATCATTGTGGGAATGTACGTATCCCATACCCATTCAGCATGAGAAAAGGCTGTTATCTAGACCAAAACTTCTTAATTACTTGGAACCACTCTTCCTATTCTCCCAAAACATTTCTGGGAGAAAGTAACATAAATGTTAAACAAATATGGCTCAATGTTCGGTTGCAACTAGGGATGGCAGTGGATCAAAATGGGGCAGAGGTATAGAAACCATTCTCATATCCGCTTAAAAAAACTTCTTTCATTCCAGATTCATCCCCGTTAATGGGTATAGTTTTCATTCTTATCTCCGTCCACGGGTAAATTTGTAATCTCTGCCCCCGCCCTGTCCCCGCCTTCACCCCCACCCAAGCCCAAGTCCAACATAATCCAACATTATAAATAATCTAAAAAATTAAATAAATTGCATGTCACCATCTGAAAATTACCACATTTTCTTCCCATCAATAAGGACTAGCATTTGGTATATTGAGTAGGCAAGAATTCTATTTAGCAATTTTCAAGCGAAAAATCTATTCAACAATTTTCACAGAGCAAAAATCATATTCAAGTAGAATAAACTTAAAAATCAACAAAAAACATATCTAACACTATAATCAAAATTCAACAAATATCATATTCAAGTAGCATAAAATTAGAAAATTCAGAATATTGCATATCTAACACAGAAAATCAAATATAGCACATGAAAATTGCAGATCTAACACAAAAAAAAAAAAAAAAAAAATCAGAACAAGCAACATCTAAAAACCTCATATCTAACACACTAGAGATCCGAAACAAAAACCCTCAATAGTTGTCATAACACAGACCCTTAGATCTAACAAAACCCATCACAACTCTAATAAAAAGGATCACAGATATAACAAAAGCCATAAAAAAAACACAAAAAATAATAGATCTTACTTGGACAAAGAAAAAAAGTGAGTCACTGAATTTTGAAATTAACTTTATAGGTGGGTGGGAATGGGATTGGGGTTTATGATATATATCACGGGTTAGCGGGGTCGGGGACGCAACGGGATAAGTGTCGGTCCATCCCTACTTTTATCTCTGTGCGGGTTTATATAGATATCTCCGTATACGTCTACCGTCTAATACATATGATTTATCCCCGATCGAACTAAAACGGATTTAGACGAATACTCATTTTTTTTCGGTTCACTGTCATCCCTATTTGCAGCTCTTGCAGTTTATATCCCGCGACTGTTATGATCGTGTGAGAACTCCAATATACAATAATTCAGCCTCGTTTCAGTTATGCAAAAAGCCGGTATCTACCAAGAATAAGTTCACAATTATCGATTGTGACACTTACGCTTATCTTACCTTTTACCATGGTCAGCAGGAGCAGCCTTACATAACCGTTGTAAGAATAAAATTAAGTTTTTAAAATTTTTATCGAATTTTCATTTTAATTATGTGAATTTCATTTGCAAATTTTTTGGTCCTATTTAGTGTGAATATTCAAGAATAATTATTATTGATCTTAAAATTTGTTTTATGGGTATTCAAGGCCAAACATTCAAATTCATTGAATATCTATATAATAAAGCATGATTGTGTTTGAATTTGATTCCAGTCATATTTTTCTCCTCCAAACCATCATCAATCACTTATCTCACACATTATTTATTTGTCAGACTCAAACGTCAAATTACATCACTTATTTTTATCATATGTTTAATTATTTATATATTTTTTTTCTAAAAATATCACACCATTCATTTCTATCATATATTTAATTATTTAATATTTGATTCATTTGTAGTTAATATATTTTGATAAAAATTAATATAATGAGATCAATTTTTTAAACGTTCAAATTTTATATTTTATCGTGCCTTCAGGCATGGGTCATGACTAATATATATATATCATTTGTAGGTTACATAGTAACCAACGGTCAAAAAGAAAAAAAGGAAATCGAAAGACATTAAAAAGTCATCATGTGTACGTTAACACACAAGTGACTATATCTATGGTATTGAGATATCTTTTGGCTACAATGAAAATCCACTCTATGGACTTTTCAATTGTTTATTTTAATATTTGACATACTTTTTCAATTATCTTCTATTACTTTATTTTTGGGCAACTTGATTCAAGTCAAGTTTATTACAACCTTCCAGTGAACGTGATCATTGAGAATGTGTTACTGCGAGCGTCTAGATTGGATCTTGGAGTTGCTGGTGTCCGTCAGTATCCTCACGTCGGGAGGGTCAACTGCTTTAGGACAGTGATCACACAAGCCTCTCGGACTCGCAGACCAACTCATTCCAAATCTATTTATTTGGTTTATATAGATTGCATGTTTATATATTTTTTATATTTATTTAATTGCATGTTATTTTTTTTTATAATCTAACTATTGTTTGCATGCTTTATATTTAATTTTAAGTTACAACACTCATATTTATTTTCCTCACATCATAATTCTAATATTTGTTGTTTTGGTCAAAATTCAGTAGCAATTTTTATTAATTCCAATTATAAATCTATACTTAAACTATATAATTATTTTTACAACCGTGTGCTTTTCCGTATGTCACAGAATAAGCTGTGTGGCCGATGGTTCTTGTTCCGGACTTGGTTGTTGCCACACCTCCATTCCTAAAGGGGTGTGGAATTTTACTATGACGCTACAAAACTTTGACAACTATACGAACGTATTGGACTCCGATCGTTACAGCTATGCCTTTGTCGCCAACCAAGATGACTTCAAATGCACTTCCGAGTACCTCCAACAACTAAAGAACACAAATGAGCTTCCACTGGTGGGTGATTGGAACACTGGAAATGAAAACTTGCGAGATGGCTCAAAAAAACTAGTCTACTTTTTCAAGCAAAGAAATTACCTAGTGTTATGAACCTCAAATCGGTTCTGGAGGCCCTTCTGGGTATCGCTGTAATTGCTCCGAGCGGTACCGAGATAACCCATACCTCACCAATGGCTGCCAAGGTACGTGTATATATATATATATATATATATATATAAACGTACTTAACTAGATCTACTAATCTTTTTTGGTTTTGTATTAATGGCGAATTGTTCTTTCATTACATAGCAAATTTACGTATAGATATCGACGGGCTTTAATGGGTGCCTTTGCCTTTCAATTGTTTTTGGCAGACATTGATGAGTGTCGAGCAAATTGGCATGCCTCACCAAAAAGTCCAAAGCCCGATGAGCCGCTAACAGCCCAGAAGTCCAACGGACTAACGGGCCATCTGGCCCATACACGTGATAGACTAGAAATATTAATAGCAAACAAATCAAAAATTAATTTTTTTATGCGCAATAAATTTTAAAGTATGAAAATTTACATGCCCATTGTACATATGTCATAACCAATTATCACCATGAATTTCAGAACAAAAGTAAGGTAAATTCTAACAATTAATTTATAAAGGGAATAAACTATTGGGTGTTATATTTATCTTTGCTATTAGTTCCTTGCGGTTATCATTGATTGTACACACACCATTAAAAATTCTCGTATCATATCGTTTTTCTGACAACTGCTCTATACTCAATAAATTGTGACCAAGACCGAGAATATAATAAACATCTAAAATAGCATTCAAATACTCATCTTTTAATTTGATAGAAATCTTATATTTTTCCTTTATGGGGGTGGTTGAAGCATTCCTAAATTTAATGTCTGACCAAACAGACTTGTCCAATTTGGTGAACATCTGCCTATGACCACACATTTGATTATTGCAACCTGAATCCAAGTACCACTTATTCTTTTGAACATCATCCACTGCATTATTAGCCAAAAATAAAGTTTCTGAATTATCATTATTACCCTTGCAATTTTAATATGATAATTCTTATTGTCGGGTCTCCGCAATTTGCAGAACTCCTTTTTATAGTGCCCTAATTTTCCAAAATAATAGCTATAAGAGGCAAAAAATTGATGATACGTCTTTCCAGAATATTGAATGATTATTCTCGATATTAGATGAATTTTGAACTTGGATCTCCCACTCTCCTTCCTGCAACATGAACAAACTACCCAAGATCGAAGTGCTACGATCGAAGGCACTCCGATGCTTTAGTCAATAATGGTACTGAAACTAATGGAAGAAAACAGGGAGTGTTCAGCTTACCTTTCACCTTGGATTCTTCTTTTTTTTTAGATATTCATCCCCTTAAGTTTTCGTGATTTTTGATTCAAGGTGGCACACCCTCCTTCAATTCAGTGATTCAATTTGGGAAGTTTCTGATATTTCTCCAACAAGTCCTCCTGATATCTACAATTTCGTTAATTCGTTTATCCAATTACCTAAGTTATAGGCGAATCTTTATTTTTCCATCTATCGTTTTGAACGGCTAGGACATATCGAACGCCGAGCACATTTGATATTTGCCGAACAGTTTTAGGGACTTGGTTTGGTACAAACCATTCTCTTCAATCGTTTTCCCGAACACTTTAATAAACTCGGTCTAGTACAAGTCAAGCTCTTTCTTTGCTTAGCTTAACATATTAATGAGCTCGGTCATAACGAGAATCGAACTTCTTTTTTGCTTGCTGATCCTCTCATTAGCTTGGCTTGGTTAAAAGACTTAATAGAGGATTCTTCATCACGTGTCTTGCATTGTCATCACCACGTGAACACATTTAATGTCATATCATGTGTAATCATGAAGGCTAACCATTTCATTTGCCCCCAGAAAACGTCTGACAGACGCTTTTTGTCTGTCAGCCGTTTTCTTACCTTTTCATCATCATTACTTGTACTTCGTTACATCCCCCATTGTTTAGGCGGCACATTCAGGGCATTTAAATATTGCCCTTTAAAATTTCTCTCTATTTATAAATCGCCTCTCTTCGTATTTTCATTCACTTTGCCTTTTTGCTTCCAGACTGTCATTCTTTCTGCGTTCTCTTTCTCTAACCTTCATCTTCTTCAGTGGCTCCCCTCATACCCTCTGAAATTCTCGCCTTCAAAGTAAAATACAATATTTTAGACGATGTTGACATAAGGGTGGCTGGGAAAGACAAACCATTGATAGGCACAGGAAGTCAATCCCCATCCCCACTCGTGCTATCACTGGGGGAGAAATTCGATTTCCCCTTGATCCTCTCCTTCTTTGGATTCTTTCTACCGCAAAACTCTGCCCCCTCCAATGCTACCTCAATTTTTTTAGGATAGTCATGGGGGTTTTCGCTTTGAACAAAATTTTGGGTTTGAGTCTTGACTTGTGGGACATTCTGTACTACTATATCATCAAACCTGTTGGAGATAGCTACTATCTGTCAGTGAGGAAGAAGGATCGTTATCTGGTCACCCATTTCTAGATTCGAACAAAAGTCATGAAAATGACATAGTGTTCGTTTCTAGGAATTGGGAATACCCTACTGGAGTCTCCCCCTCCTATCGTTGCCCTTATGAAGAAGATGCACCAGGTACTTGAATCTCCTTCTCCTAAAAATATCTGTTATATTTTCCCTTTTTATTGTATCTAATACATTACTTGTGTAGGAGAGACTATGAAGGGCAAGATTCCTGAATATTCTATTAAGTTAGATCAACTTCAAAAGGTTTGGGACTTCAACGAATCACTGTTCTGCCGAGCTACCCATACTCTGCTCGGATACACACCAAACTACACATCTTTCATCGTCATGCCGAACCAACCTAATGCAATGCTTGCAGTAGATCGGGAGGTAATCTAGGCTGCTCGAGAAAAGATACCTCAAGCAAAAAAGATAACTTCCATAGCAGTTTCTGGCCATAGAACGGTTAGGAATTTCTTGGATTTCTTGTCCACTGTCAAGCCGACCCCTTCTGCTGATCCAATGGCAACAACTTCTGTGCCCGCAATCATCATCGAAGAAGAGTCCACCACCGAGGTTCCTGTCGAGACTGTTCCCCCAAATAATGCCGATATACTGAGCAGTGACCAGGCAAATGTGGCTCAGAACTATGAAACTTCGATCCCGGTTGAGTTGGATCCCCTTGCTTCTGTTCAATCCCCTCCTCCTAAAGAAGACTCCATTTTTGTGTTTACTGAAGATCCGACACCAAAAAGGAAAAGAATTGAAGAGCCCGAGGTGAACCTTTCGCCCAAATCCGCCAATCCTCCATTTCGTCCTGTCCTTAGGGCCAAAAGGAGAGAGATTACTACAAGGGACTCTATAATAGAAGATTTTAACGTTGCAATGAGAGTCACCCGAGGAGTGATCTTGCCTCAGGACCTGGCTATAAACGAGGCTCTTACTGACGATGAAGTGTCTTGTCAGGTCATTCAACACATGGTCCTGGTAAGGCTTGCTCCTTTATTCCTTTAGTTTTTCCCTTACCTCGAAATCTTAAGTGAATTTTTCCTAAGTATTTTTCTTTCAAAAATTCAAGGGCTACAAAAGTTTCATGAGGTTAGGGCTCGAATAGCCAGAAAAGATAAAGCGATGAAAGATATTATCCACTCTCGAGCCTCAACTTTAGCCAAAAAGGAATCAGTGGATGAGGATTACTCTAAACTCTGCAAGGAAGTTTCAACTCTTCAGGCTCAAAATCATAGCCTGACTGAAGAGAACAAGTTTCTCCAGAGGTTGAAAAATTGAAGGAGTCCGAGCATGAAGTCAGTGTAGAACTTTCTCAATCCCAACTTAACTATTACACCCTCCTTGAAGAATTTGATCAGTACAAGGCTGAGGCAAAAGAGAAAGAAGATGTAGCTTACAATGAAGGAGTTGAGAAAGCAGAGAATGACCTTGCCTTGCAAATCCCTCAACCTCAAGATGCTTTATTCAGCAAGGGATGACGTGATGCGCTAGTTGCTGTAGGGGTCGTTTCTACTTCTAAACTCTTTTCAAGATATTCAGCTCCGAGCTCCTCTCATCCTCCTACCCCTTCAGACACTTAGAAGACTTTTTGAATTTTTTTTTGAAATTTATGTTGTACCTGTAATTTCTGATGTACCTGCTATAAGATCTTGTGCTTTTTGAAGTTTGAATGAAAATCGATTTTTATCATCTCTCTTTTTCATTTCTTAGAACGTTTGAGCAAAAAACTAATTTTTATACTTAGTAGGATTTTAGTCACACTTGAAGTTATGGCCCTGGTCGGCCTTTCTTTAATGTGCTCGATCTTTCAACAGGAATCTTTAATCCTAAGAAAAATTCTAGTAACTCTTGAAGTTATGGCCCTACTCGGTCATTCTTCAAAGAGCTCGGTCCCTCAATATGGACATTGATTACTTAGAAATTTTTTTAATAATACTTGAAGTAATAGCCCTGCTTGGCCCTTCTTTAAGGTGTGACTCTTGAAGTTGTGGCCCTATTCGACCCTTCCTCACAGAGCTTGGTCCCTCAGCAGAGTTACTCCTAGTCCCATTCAAGATCTAAGAGAATTTCTACTTCACATCGACCCGCCAATTTGATTGGACTCGAATCCCTCCCTGATTAGCTTGCATTGGCATGCCTAGCAGAGGGCCTGGATCAGATCGGGTGGCTGCGCCTGATTTAAGTTTACGACTTCTATCAGAATTTTTAGCCTCTTTGCCTTAGCAATAGAATTTGTATTTAGCAAGAAGTGGAGTATGGAAATTAATCTTCTGAGAACCTTTATTAATAACCTCAACTCATATCAGTACAATTTGATTCTTAAGGGGTACCCTTAAGTTTTCGAAGGCACTTCAGAATTCTATTCAAAAAAGGTACTTCTTAGAAGTAGAATTTTCTTAGGTTTGCAATGTTCCAAGGGCGAGGCACTGCCCTCCGGTCCATGGTTTCGAGTTCCCAATACCCGTTGTCTCCTACCCGGGCTGTCCTATATGGTCCTTCCTAGTTTGCTCCGAGCTTTCCATGCGTCGGGTTCTTAGCTGACCCCAATACGCATCTGAGGACCAAGTCCCCGAGTTCAAAAGACCTAGGATTTACATTTTTGTTTTAAGCTCGAGACATCTGATACCGATAAGAAGCCATCCTAATAGATGTTTGTTCTTTTTTTTCCTTTGCTAGGTCAAGATCTTGTGCAATGACATCGTCATTAATGCTTTTTTCGACCAGCTCAGTCCTTAAGGTCAGTAAATCAATCTCCAACAGAATAACAACTTCCATCCCATATGCTAGAGCGAAGCGAGTCTCTCCAATTGAGCACCGAGGTGTGGTTCGGTACATCCACAAAATATTTGCCAACTCTTTTACCCATCTTCCTTTGGCGGCGTCTAACCTTTTTTTGATTCCATCCAAGATTGTTTTGTTAGAGATTTCTACTTGTCCATCACTCTAAGGGTATGTTGGGGTGGAATAGTGGTTTCGAATTTCATATTGCTTGCAGGAGACTTTAAAAGGACCACTTTCGAACTGGGTGCCGTTATCTGAGATCAGTGTGTGTGGAATCCCGAATCTAGTGATGATGTTTCTCCAAATGAACTTTCTTGTATCAGTATCCCTGATGTTAGCTAAGGGCTTGGCTTCCACCCACTTAATGAAATAATTAGTTGCAACAAGAAGGTATTTCTTGTTGCCAAGAGCCCTAGATAATGGACCCACTATGTCTAGTCCCACTGAACAAATGACCACGGGCTCGTCAATGGAAGGAGCTCCTCAGAGGACTTTCTCGGTATCAATGAGTATTTTTGATACTTTTCGCACAGTCTTACGAACTGCTGCGCGTCCTTATGCATATACGGCCACCAAAACCCCTGGGAGATGGCTCGATGGGCTAAGGACCTTCCACCAGTGTGAGCACCGAAGTGGATTTCGAATAAAAAATTTGGAACTGTCTTTGGGTGTACACACTTTAAGTACGGGCCTCCAAACGAGCGTCGGTAAAGCTCACCTTTTGGAGATAGCCAAAACCTAGCAGGTTTCAGGCGTAGCTTATAAGCTTTCTTCATGTCTTTGGGCACAATTCCATCTTTTAAGATGTTGATGATATGATCCATCTAGCTTGGCTCGGCTTGGTTATTTAAGACCTCATTAGTGTTGGTCAGCACAATGTTAGGTTCAGACTGGAACTCAACAATGAGAGTCTTTTTAGTTTTTCGGTCAATGGTCGAGGCCAACGAAACTAGAGCATCAGCGTGTGAGTTCTTTGCTCTTCTGACCTGCTGAATGGAGTATTCAGGTATTTTGCTCAGCTCTTTCTCTGCAATGGCACAATAGGCAATCATTCTTTCATCCTTTGTCGTATACTGCCCTATTATC
Source organism: Ilex paraguariensis (assembly GCA_963454935.2). NCBI lineage: Eukaryota > Viridiplantae > Streptophyta > Magnoliopsida > Aquifoliales > Aquifoliaceae > Ilex > Ilex paraguariensis. The sequence continues at coordinate 235,381 of CAUOFW020002502.1, read as the reverse complement.
TGATTTACCACAAACTGTGAATCAGAGAATATCTGGAGTTTTATTGCCCCCAGATCGGCTGCTAACCTTACTCCAGCTATCAAGGCTTCGTATTCAGCTTCGTGTTTGCGGCCTTGAAGCCGAGCCTGATAGCTTTCTCCATTGTACATCCATCCGGACTCACAAGCGTGATACCAATGCCAGCACCCTTATGATTTGAAGATCCATCAATTGAAAGTATCCAACCGTCACTGAGCCCTGACTCTCGGTTGTAATTAGTTTCTTCATTTTGCTCCGAGCTATCCTTAGGTTGAAATTCTGCAATAAAGTCTGCCACTACCTGGCCTTTTATCGCCTTTCTTGGTTTGAGTCGGACGTCGAACTCCCCTAACTCCATCGCCCACTTAGCAACACGCCCCTAACAGATCGACTTTATAGAAGAGTGACTTCAATGGTTGGTCAATAAGCACTGTGATTTGGTGGGCTTAGAAGTAATGTCTGAGCTTCCTAGCCAAGCTAATCAGTGCTAGGACAAGTTTTCTAACGGAGTATACCTTGATTCTGCATCTAAGAGCATCTTGCTCACATAGTAAATGGGTTTCAGCTTTTCACAATTATTCCTCATTAATGCCCCACTTACAGCGTGCTCTGATACAGCTAGGTAAAGGTAAAGTTCTTCCTCAGGTGACGGGGTTGATAGAATCGGCAGAGACGCTAAGTATGCCTTCAAATTTGTAAACGCTTCCTCACATTCTTGACTCCAGAATGCTCCCTTCTCCCCTTTGATTGATTGGAAGAAGGGTCTGCACTTATTAGATGAAGGATATGAATCTTCCGAGTGCTGCTGTCATTCCTGTTAGCCTCTGTACTTCCTTTACGGTCCGAGATGATTGTAGCTTGGCAATGGCCTTCACTTGCTCGGGGTTCACCTCTATTCCTTGGTGAGTAACCAAAAATCCCAAGAATTTCTCCAAGTCAACCCCAAATGCACATTTTAAAGCATTTAATTTCATATTGTTCCCCCGTAGAACATCAAATGTGCTTCTGAGGTCGGCACAGTGGCTCGTAGCCTTCCGACTCTTAACTACCATATCATCAATATAAACTTCTATTGTGTTGCCTATCATATGTGATAACACTTTATTTACCAACATCTGATATGTCGCTTCAATATTCTTTAATCCGAAGGGCATTACTCTGTAACAGTATGTTCCATTTGGCGTTATGAAGACAGTCTTTTCTTGATCTTCCTCTGCCAGGGGGATCTGATGGTAACCCCTATAAGCATCTAGGAAACTCATCTACTCGTGCCCAGCAGTGGCATCTACCAACTGATCTATCTTCGGCAAGGGAAAGCTATCTTTCGGACAAGCTTTGTTTAGGTTAGTGAAGTCAACACATACCCTCCATTTCTCATTTTTTTCTTTACTACGACAGTATTTGACAGCCAGGTCGAATACCATATTTCCCGTATTGTTTGGGACTCCAACAAAAGTGCTACTTCCTCCTTCACTGCATCTTGATGTTGAGGTGCCAACCTTCTTAGCCTCTGCTTGACTAGCTTGAAGCTCGGGTCGATGTTCAACTGGTAACATGCCACTTCGGACGGTACGTCAGGCATATCGGTAGTGGCCCATACGATAACTTCGGCATATTCTCGCAGAAGAATGGCGAGCTCAGTTTCTGTTCGGGACTAAGAGTCGTTCCCAACAAAAAGTATTTTTCATGATCTCCATCCTTGTCTAAAGGTACTTTAGTCAAGTCTTTATATATTCAGTCTGTAACTTCTTTTTCGGCGCCTAAAGGTACTGTAGGGCTTTCTTCGACAGCTTGGTCGACAGGTTCAACCGATCTATCAAAAGTTATTTGTTATTTCACCTCCTTGGACACTAAGCTTTTTTCTCAAGCTTCAACCCCTTCCTTGGGTTTGATTGAGGCTAGAAAACAAGTTCTGGCACTAACTTGGTCTCCTCAGATATTTACTACCCCTTCAGCTGAAGGGAATCTCAGCATTTGATGGTACGTTGATGGTACAACTTCATTTTGTGTAGCCAGGACCAACCCATTATTGCGTTATATGTCGAGACCGTATCCACTACCAAGAACTCAATCATGACACAAATCAGTCCCGTCTTTATAGGCAGCGTGATATTTCTCCTAGCAAGAATTGTTTTACCACTAAAGCCAATAAGTGGAGTATTTTAGGGTTTAAGATCCTCTTTCTTAAGACTCAGCTTCTCAAATAAATCCTCATACATGATTTCTAATGAACTCTCCGGATTAATCAGAACCCTTCTCACATCAAAATTTGCAATCGGAAGCGTAACGACTAAGGTGTCGTTGTGTGGTTGGTGAACTCCGACCAAGTCCTGCTCGGTTAAACAGACTGCTTCGACTGATTCTTCCATCTTGATTCTCTTGTTGGACACCTCCGGAGTCATCCGCAACTCATAGACTTCCCTCTTCTTGACAGCTTTCTGAATATAAGCCCGAGTAGAGTTGTTTATGGACATCTGTGGATTGGTGGCAACATGGATCACATCAATCACCCCTTACTGGAGTGTTGTAGTCCCTTTTTGGCTGGGTCCTCCCTCCATCGGCTTTTTTCTCACCTTCAATGAACTCGGCGAGATGTCCAGCCTGGACAAGCTCCTCCAAATGCTGCTTCAAATATCGGCAGTTCTCAGTCATATGGCCCACATCCCTGTGATATGAGCACCTATAGCTTGGACTTTTTTTAGAAAGATCTCCTGTTAACTTATTCGGCCACTTGAAAAACGACTTTGCTTTGATCTGACTTAGTATCTTGTATATGGGTTCCTTAAACAACATATTTACCCCAAGAAATGTGGACTTTTGAGGATATTCATCCTTCTCATTCTTCCTTCCTCCCTCTCTGTTTGGCTCAGTTTGCTTGTTCCTGTCGAACTACCTTCTGTTCAGATGTTCCTTAACCACCTCCCTGGATAAGTCGTCATCAACTTTGGCATACTTTTCAATCCTTGCCATCAAATCTTCCAGGTCCATAGTTGGCCTTCTTGTGAGCGACTGGTATAAAGGGTTCTCCTTCGACAATCCGATCTTGAAAGCTGCAGCTGCAATCTCTGGATTGCACCCTTTGACCTCATTCATAGTTTTTCAATAGCGATGAGTGTACTCTCGCAGGCTTTCGTTATTCTTCTTCTTTAGCGTCAGTAGTGCCCCAACATCCTTCGACTGCTTACTGCTCGTAATGAACTGAGTTGTGAACTGTTCGGCTAACTGAGACCATCCATCAATCATTTCCTTTGGTAGGTTGTCAAACCACTTCATGGCTGCTCCCCAAGACTACTAGGGAAGATAGTGCAGAGCAGGGGCTCGTTTCTTCGATGAATGGTCATTAGCTGTCTGTAATGTCTGATGTGTGAGGCTGGGTCAGTCTTTCCATCATATAGCTTGAAGTTCAGGACGACGAATTTGCTTAGGATTCTTCCCTTTTCAATCCAAGCTGTGAATGGAGATGACTTCAAACCGTCTTCATATTCTCCTGTTGCTCTGCTCTGGTCTCTTCAAGCGATTGTTGAGCTCCTCGGTGATGTACTATTTCCATGCAACCTCCTCCTAGATCCAGGGTTTTTTCTACTGATGATGGTTTTCATTAACACTTTTGATTCTGTCAGGCTTCCTCTTAGGACTTTCCCGACGGCTTTTTCTCACACGTTTTTCTTTCCTGTTCGTCTCTTTTAACCTGGCTTTCAGCCCTTCGTTTTCTTTGATCAGATCTTTTTCTCTAGCATAAGATTTCTTGAAAATCTTGTCATGAGCATCAAGTCTATCCTGCAGGGATTGAACCAACTTAGCCAGGGAGTGGTTTTCCCCCTCAGCACGAAAGGATTCACCACTATATTCAATTTGATGGTTCTGATTCTTCAAGGGTTTAAAACTGGCACAGGACACCTCGTTACCTTCATGGGGTCTAGATGGGTTTCTTCTTACCTGCAATCGCGCATTGCTGTCAGACGGAAAGGATGCAGGATCAGAGTTTCCCAAGGCAAAAATGCCTATAGGTGATCCAATTGCACTTCAACGTTTTGACATCGTAGCTTTTTATTGCGAAAGATGAAAAATTTTCCTACAGATGGAGCCAAAAAATGTAAGAGGCAAAAAATTGATGATACCTCTTTCCGGAATATTGAATGATTATTCTCGATATTAGATGAATTCTGAACTTGGATCTCCCACTCTCTTTCCTGCAACACGAACAAACTGCCCAAGATCGAAGTGCTTCGATCGAAGGCGGGTACTGAAACTAATGGAAGAAGACAGGGAGAGTTCAGCCTACCTTTCACCTTGGATTCTTCTGTTTTTTTATAGATAGTCATCCCCATAGGGTTTTCGTGATTTTTGATTCAAGGTGGCACACCCTCCTTCAATTCAGTGATTCAGTTTGGAAAGTTTCTGATATTTTTCCAACAAGTCCTCCTGATATCTACAATTTCGTTGATTCGTTTATCCAATTGCCTAAGTTATAGGCGAATCTTTATCTTTTTATCTATCGTTTTGAACAGCTCGGACATATCGAACACCGAGCACATTTGATATTTGCCGAACAGTTTTAGGGACTTGATTTGACACAAACCATTCTCTTCAATCGCCTTCCCGAACACTTTAATAAACTCGGCCTAGTACAAGCCGAGCTCTTTCCTTGCTTAGCTGAAAAGATTGATGAGTTTGGTCATAAAGAGAACCGAACTTCTTCTTTGCTTACCGATCCTCTCATTAGCTCAGCTTGGTTAAAATACTTAATAGAGAATTCATCATCACGTGTCTTGCCTTGTCATCACCACGTGAACACATTTAATGTCATATCACGTGTAATCACGAGGGCTAACCCTTTCAGTAGCACTTGATCTTGGATTTATGACGTTGTTTACCCTAATTACTACCTTTATTTTTTTTCTCCACCAGATCTGTTTTGCCACGTACCTTTGTTATTTGAATGCAAATATTTCTGATTTAATTGGGATTTGTTGTGAGACACCTCATTTTCCTTCTTGAAATTCGTCTAAGTTTGCAACACTTTTTTTCTTAAAATCTCTTTCTTCTCATCCAATCTTTGTTAATGGGCTTGTAAAGAACCCATCAACTCATCAATTGTAGGGAATCAAGATCATTTGACTTTATGATAGCTGTGACAATATACTCGAACCTCATTAATAAGGTTCAAAGAATTTTCTCCATAACCTAAAAATCCTTCACATCATCGTCGTTGGCTCTCATCTGACTAACAATAATTAACGTCCGCAATAAATAATCAAATATACTTTCGAATTTTTTCATCTGAATAAGCTCAAACTATCTGCATAGGGTTTGCAACCGAACCTTTTAAACTTTATCTTGTCTAATATAACAATTGATCAAGACATCTCATGCCGCCCTTACTATCAAAACATGAACAATCTTATCATAAATTGATGAATCAAATACTTTATAAATGTACATCAACACTCTATTATCTTTGTTCCGATTACTTCCCAAATCATCTTTTTGGGCTTTTGTGTGAGTTGCTTGATCTCTATGATCTATGAACCCGTTTGTCACAATATCTGAAAACTCTATGACTTTTAAGAACAATTTCATTTGTGTTCTTTAATATTGAAAATTTAACATCTTGTCAAATTTTTCAACCGGAAATTGAACGAACTTATTCTCATTTATCATCTCTTAAAAAATACTATTTGGACCTAATTAATTATAGCAGACCAATTGAAAGGTTTTTTTTTTTTTGGGAAAGTCAATTGAATTGAAAGTTGGATCCACTCGACCTTAGAACTCGTAACTAACGAAATGTATTAGATACCAAATTAAGTAACTTGTCCTTAAAAAAGTCGTTTTGTTTTGGGAGATTGCTTCAAAAGCACTCCTTCCGTCCTTTTCAAGTTTATAAATTTTGAATTATTTACCTGACAAACATCCAATCAATTCTCACCACCCACCTGGACACTAAAAGTTACATGAATATTTTGAAGCAATGCACCACCACTAATCCATGCTATTCTTCAAGCAATTGATTACTACCATATTGCTGTTATTTTACGTCACATTTACTCAAACTGCTATTAAGATTTCTATATTGGTACCCATTACTATATCTCTCAAATTACTTTAAATTTGAATTTCTTGCCATTTTTCTTAGAAATTTTATATTTAATTATTTTTGAGAAATTATTTTAATGCATTGATAAATTATTAGGTTAAAATGAGTATAGAGTTGATTATAGGGGCGGGTTTATAGAGATAATAAAAAAAAATTATAAATTTTGTGCCTCACAGTCAACGGTTGCTTAGTTTGTTTTAAAACTGTTGATCTGGTTGTTCTTGAATCTTTCAATAAATCTTACTATCAACCCATCTCCATCAAGATGCAAGTTCCCCAACATAAAAGATAAGGATCCATTAAAAAATGCCATGATTGCATCGGGCCCACGATACTTTATGAGGGGGTAAGGGATTTAACCAAATTGGCTATGAATCCATATGATATGGAGTGCGGGAGTTGGTAATGTTCAACTTGTATTACATCGAACTCATTATTGACCCGTTCGTAACTCGGTCAACCCACTCGTTTACTATTATTATTCTCAAGTATCGTTTGATCTACTATCTATGTTCTCTAAGATGGATTTATTTTTTCATTAATGGAACAATACTCATACGTCTTTTAGATTGGAGGATATATTGCGGATAAAAAGTCATTTTCAAATTGTTTCAGTATGTTTATATAATTAATTTCGATGATATTAATCAATTCTTATTTAGATGTAAGTTATTAATGTCACAAATGTATGAATGAACTGATCGGGTTGATGGGTTGTGAATAAAGATTGCCACTTGTCATTCAAGACAAAAGCTAAATAATTCACAAAAAATACACATATATGCACATTTCAAACCATATTATTACCCACAATGGTTATAAATACAGAATTAGTTAACTAAGACTGCTTTGATTTACTAGGTCCACATGGACCCTGAAAGCAAACTCATACTCACAGAGAGACACGCACACACAAACAAACACAATTACAATTATTTAGGGTAGTTGGGTCTTTGCTAATAAAGATAACCCAAATCCACAGGAAAGGAAAGACATGAAGGGCACTTTCAATTAGAAGAAGTGGTGTTTCTTCTTTCTTTCAACCTCTTCCTCATCTTCCTTTGCTTCTTTCTTCTCATGCTTCTCGTGGAATGCATATCCACCTGATCCAACTGCTGCTGCTGCTGCAATTTCTTCCTCTATCTTGTGCCTTTGTTCGTTCTCCGGGTCCTTCTTTGCCTTGTGCTTCTCATACTGGTTTTACCACAGAAAAATATACTATGAGGGACAGACAAATATGAATGTTGTGGGATCAGGATTTGTAGGATTGATTGTGTACATCTGTGACTTGTGCATAATTGCGACCATTTCCCATACCCAAAATAAATGTTTGTGGATCAATTCACAGAAATGTTTTCACTGTCAAAGTGCCAAATTATTGTATGAGCAGGTCCAAACAGAAACTCGCGCAGTTATCCTAAATAACCGTGCGAGTTTTAGGATAAGACTATGATATGAAAAAGTAACTTTATGACATTCACCAAATTTATTGAACATAAAAGCAAAGTTATGACATTCATCTAGTGAAGAATCATCTCAATTTTGTTTAGTTGTAAGGTATGCCTTTGACTGTTATTATTTTACTTCTAACTTGATCTCGATGTGATTGATCTACACCCTTCCGAAAAGGTGGATGGCAGGATCATCTTATACTAGTCTACCCTCATAAAAATTTGACCTAGGAACTATTAACTAACCCGTGTTTAGTCATAAATATAGGTATATTACATGACTCAGTATTGTTTTCTTACACCAACCTTGTAGTATAGACCTTCACCTAAAAATAAAACGTGACAAGCTATAATCACTCCCTAAGGGAATAGAACTCAAAAAAGTGTAGACCATTACCAGGGCATAGGCACCAGCAGTGACGGCGGCAACCTCACCCTTGTGTTCGCGTTTTTTGTGCTTCTCCTCCTCTTTCTCATAATCATGGGCTTTCTCAGCAGATGCCATCTTAGTTTCGCCGTACCCACCCATGCTGTCGCCGGCATAGGTGGTATCGGAGTGGCCGGTCTTGCTTTCGCCGTACCCACCCATCTTGCTTTCGCCGTACCCACCCATGCTGTCGCCGGCATAGGTGGTCTCGGAGTAGCCGGTCTTAGTTTCACCGTACCCACCAATCTTACTTTCACGGTACCCACCCATGCTGTCGCCGGCATAGGTGGGCTCGGAGTAGCCGGTCTCGGAGTAGGGCACCGCATCAATGGGCTTGTCCTCATCCTTCTTGTGGTGGCCGAATAGGTGGTGGTGCTTCTTCTCTTCAGCCATGGTGGTGGTGCTTACAAAAGTGTAGCGAGAATGACTATGTTAACGAGAAGATATATTTGTAAGTTTGGTATATATGGTGGGTTGTGCTTACTTGTGTCATTTATAGAGTAATGGTATGTCAATGCCTTCGGTCTTAAGTAAATATCGAAGGTAATGGTTATACTATTTTACCATCGATAACATGATATTTTTAATTAATAATAAATTTTAAATAAAAAAGATGAACTCTACTTGAATTTATATGGTAGGAGAGTGAAAAATTATTTGCTTACATTGCAAGTTAGTTATTGATTTTTTGTGAAATTCATATACTTATTTATTTGAGCAATACTACGTGGACTTAAAAATTAAACTTTATAATTATAACCATTGATTTTACTATAGGTCTCGACATATATTGGGACCCACTACCTATTCAATAGTTGAGATTATCAAGTCTAATTTTTAAATCTATTTTTAAAATTCATCTAATATTACTCTATTTATTTTAATATTATTAATTGATGATATCACGTCACATTATCACGAATGAATATTTTCTCGTCAGTCTTGGGCTATGCGTGAAAGACATAGTGATGGACGGTCTGGATTTCCCAACATTCAGGGATCTTTATCTACTTTTCTTTGCATTGATAGGTTACCCCCACCAGGGTCAAATTTTGCAAGATAGTATATATTTGTTGGATTTTGATATTTTAATGATTCATTATCAACTGTGTAATAACAAGAGTTGGTATTAGAGTAATAACAAAATTGTTTTATTATAATTTAGACATCAATAGTTCGAGTTACAAAAATTGACTCTCAATATACATGAACGAAACTATGCACGTTAGTCCTGCTATAAATCTTGTAATGGTAGGAATGTCGTGCCCTAATATGTGCTTTTATATACCTGTTTTTGTGGGCAAAAACTAGCAATTATTTTATTCTGATTTTCTAGGAATCAAAAATGATTTTTAAAGGAATAAAGTTGAAGATGTGCATGAAGGGAAAAAATATAAGGAAGGAAACCTGGGGCATGTTTGGTTTGTATATCAAAAAATAATATTCGAAAATAGTTTTCGAGAAGAATTTTAAGAAAGTGTTTTTAAAAATTTTTAAATTACAAAACCTGTTTAATTATATATTTTTGAAAATAATTTTAAAGAACAAAAAATTATAAAATCTGTTTGTACAATAATCCACGAAACTAATTTTTAACTGATTATTTTTGACCAAAAATAATCACGTCTTCTCTCTCCAGCAGTCACTGTCTAGAGTCTTCTTTCTCTGTCTCCCTTTCTCCACATTAACTTCTCACAAGAACAACCACACACACAGGCATACATACACACACAAAACACACACACACGCGCAGACACACACGCATACACAGACCCACACAAATCTGTAGTTGTTGCGAAAAAGAGGGAGAGTGGCAAATTTGAAACACAATGGAGAAAGAGTAGAGATAGGCATATCTGAAGCACAGTGAAGACGTGCGAAGAAGCATAATGAAGACAACCGAAGAAGAAGACGCTAGGCAAAGTGGAGAGAGAGGGGAAGGAAAAAAAAAAGACGTTGTTTGCTGCTAATGGGACTCGAAGCTGCGACCTCATTTAGCTTGTCTCCATGTTTTCGAAATTTTCAAAAAAAACTATGAAAACAAGTTTAACTTGTTTTCTATTTTTGTGTTTTAAATCTTATTTTTTTTTTAAAATTTGAGAGCAAAAATTATAAGCAAACAGGATTTGGTTTTTAAATTTTAAACTAAACATGACCTATATTTTATTTTATTATGTTATCCATACGGGACCACATATTTTGCCATGAACAGCGTCCCAAAAAAAAACTTTAATTGGACCCACCATCATTAAGCAAATCACTATTGCCATCCACCAATCATAAACAAGGAAGAGATAAATGGCCGGTGGTAGGGCCCATTGAATGGCAGTTGTAGATTAGCCCTGTCGGCAAGGGCACATATATATATATTCCACCAATTAAGCCGTCCTCATCAAAAAAAAAAAAAAAAAACAGTTGAGACTGGCCCACATAATTACCAGAACATTCTGTTCGACGTCCGTTACATGAATATATTTAAAGAATAATTTTTTATAAAAAATTTAAATTATATATATAATTAATTTGAATCATAAATTATGTGTAGGATAATTAATTCTTATTTTAATTATTGTTAATCTTAATTATTAATCTATTTTACCCCTATTTGAGTATCTAATCTATCATTTGTTTAGACAATTTTTTATTTATACAAATATAAAAAAATGTATAAAAGTGTACTACTAACAAAAGAGTGCAAAAGAATTTATAATTCAAATACTATTAATAGAAAAAACTAAAATAACTTAGAAGTCAAATAGGTATAAGAACTAAAAAGTGTATGAAAGTAATAAAGAATTTAAGATTCAAATACCGTAATAAAAGAGTTTAAAATAACTTAAAAGTTAAATAGGTATAGGAAATAAAAATGAGATGAAAGTAATATGTAGGTATTATTGATTTTATAATAATAATTAAGAATAAAATAAAAAATTAAAATTTTTTATATATGTTGACATTTATAAATAGTATAAATGTTTGATATAGTAGAAGTGTAGGCTTTGAAAAAGTAAAGCATTTATTAGTTCAGCAATGCTATCCCCATTCCCCACCTCTATTCTTATTGTTTCTGCATACATTCAATGTTACCTTTATTTCATTTAATTCGTTTAATCCTTTTGACTTGGATCTGATTGAAATCTCTAGATTTTGTTTTCTCAATTAGTTGCAATTAAAAATTTGGAAGGAGAAGATTACCATTTCGAAATAAATTGAATTACTGTATCACGAAAATTTACAAATTTTGTGATTTAAAATACAAATTTTTGAGTTTGTTTATAATTTTTATGGTCAAAATTATAACTTTTAAATTCCTAGATCTATTTTGAACACTTGAATTCCTAGATCAGTTCACCATGTCTATGAGAAAGCAAAATTTGGAAAGGGAAAATTACCGTATCAAAAAAATTGAATTACTGTACGTACCACTAAAATTTATAAGTTTTGTGAATTCAAATACAAATTTTTTAGTTTGTTTAGAATTTTTGGAGGGTTATTTATAACTTTTGTGGGTCCGAGTTATGATCTTTGAGGATCAAAGGTTGTAAATGACCCTTAAAAGTTGTAAATGATTCTCCAATTTTGTAAAAAAAAAAAAAAAAAAATGACAATTTATAAATGGTAATATAGTATTGAATTTTTATTTTTTATTTTTTTGTTATTTTTTATTTTTTTGCGGGGGGGAGGGGTGGGGTTATTGTAGGCTTCTCTAATTTGGAAAGATTGATATGGATCCGAAATGTTATGGCCTATTTCAAATATGATAAAGCAACAAAACAATTTTATTATCAACCTCTTATTCTAGGAAGAAGGACCCCTCTGACCACCATCATATGGAACATTTGGAAGGATAGGAACGAAGAGAGCGCTGCAAGCTTGAGCACTCCCCACTCCCCCCCAAAAAAAAAAAAACCCCAAATTGTTGCCAAAATCTTTATCTTTAAAGGCCTTGAAATGCTGAGTAACAAAGAAATTTGTAAAGTAATTATTGAAACTGACTCGGAAGATGCCTGCCGTCTTTCAAGCAGCAAATCACTTGCTTAACAAAGTCCTCTTGCCTAACAAAGTCCTCATTCACAAATTCAAAGATTTGATGATGAACAGGCATATTGAAATTTGACTAACACTTCGACCCATGTATGATATACAATCTAATATTGAAAAAAAAAAAAAATCAATAGGATACCATAAAAGGGAATTATATCCAAATTAGAAGGAATCTCGATTGATCAAGTGGAGACAAATAGTATAGTATATCCACTATCCACACTAAATAGATTCGGTTCTATTGCAGGCTGTGTGGACACCTAGATATCCACAAAATACCAATAAATGATTAGAGATATGATACCATAAGGTAGGGCCTCAGCTTTGGAAGATTTGTGGTGTTGGGCATGAAACAAGTGTGTAGATAGAGTCGATGCTCTTGAGCAGGTTTATCTCAGGAACATAAATATGTTGCATTATTTGTTTGCTGAGTGACATAAACAATCATGATCGCGTTGTCACGTTTTTGAAAAGAGATTGAGACAGATCGTCAGGACTTCAGAAACTTTCAGGTGGTATTATCATTAGAAAAGAGAGGAATTCGAAAGAAAGACGGAAAAGAGAGAAGTGATAGATCAATCCTTACAGATTAGGAGAATGGAGGATTATCAATCAGGGTGGACCCAGTTGATTGTTATGCTTTCGGTTTATGACTATAACAAGCTTTAGTTTTCATGCTCATAGGACTGCTGACTGTTGGTTGTGACTCCACATGTGGGCTGAGGTTGGAAAGGAACGCAACCAAAGCCTAATTTTGGTTGCAATAATTCAACTGGAGCTGCCCTAGTTCGGGTTCTGGATCCGGGTTGTGTATCATATACAAAAGTGTCAATCATATCGGGTTAAACAATTAAGAGTTAGGTCTAATTAAGTTTATGTAAAAAATTAGTAAACCCGTACATGACTCGTTAAAATAAATGAGTGAAAATTTTCAAATCAAACACAATTCGTTTATTAAGCGGGTTACACAACACGACTCGATTAATCTGTTTAATAAACGAATCGGGTTGAATAAAGTCAAATGGGCCCTTTTAATCCACCGCCAATTTACTTAAACATCATTTGAAAAATTATTACTAAACATTTTTTTTAACCGATTTAATTAATAACTACATATATTATTCTGACTAATTTTTTTTGAATAAATATTAATTTATTAATTTCCTTGATGGAATAAGATCTATGAAACGCGGATACTTTACTGAGGTCGGTGTATCCGTATCGGATACGATTCTCGTCGGATATTTGAAGATACGTATCGAATATACCTCATACGTATCTAATAATAATTAAATATTACGATACTATACAGATACTTTTGTGTTCAAGCAATATATATAATTTTTGAGTTAAATTTTTAATATTTCCTTTCAAATTCACATACCATATAATACATTTACAAAAATTCATACTACTTCAAAATCACATGAGTATTTTTTAAATATTATCTATAATTACATGTTAACAGCACATAAAATAAATTTATTACATTATAGTCTTAACAAAAATTACTTCTAAATAAACCGACTTGATAAATATTAATTTTAATTCTTTTAATTAATCACTTCACTTTGTAAATTATATCATAGTGATACGATATTTATTTTCTTCAAACTAAAAAAAATTATTAATTTTTCTTATTGTATTAAAAAATTACTAAAATATATAAGTATTATACTGATTGAAAATAAAAAAAAAAATTTAAATATAAATTTTTATAGTTATATCTTGACCGTATTTGTATATTTTTTTTTTTAAATTTTATCATATGATAGTATCCGTGCTTCGTAAGACGAGAAGAACCCCTTAAAGTTGGTAAAAGCAGCATAATTGTTTCCGTCTTTAAGGGTCCACTTTGGAAAGACACGTAATCCTGCGTCATCAATTTTGTTTCAAATTACCAAAATTATCCCTGTTAAGTTTGTAAATTCCTTTGATTAATATCATACTAAGAATAACCGTACCCGAAGACATGATGCAATATAATAATTTTAAGAAAAATGTTAATAACCGTTTGGAGAGTCTATTTAAAACCATCGGATAGACTTATTGAAATCTGTTATATTTTATCTCATAGATATGCATGCATTTAGTCTTACAGTAGAGATTAGTTTAGTAAGTATAAAAGATAATTATTTACCTTCACAAATCAAATTTTGTTCCACTTGATCAAAAATTCATCTGAACATCAACAAATCTCACCACATTTCCGAGGCACAGAACCAGCCAGCGAAAGAATATGGAGGAATCATGCAAATTTTTTTATAGAAACTCCAGTATTGTGTTTGTATATTCTTGATGATATCAGTTTCCACTCTAATCTGCACTATTGCAAAAGGGAAAAGGAAATAATTTTAGGCAAGTGTCATTACAAAATGCTGTGTTCCCAATAAAATGAACCGCAACAGCAGCAGTAACAACAACACCAACGACGACAACACCAATAAAAAGAACTTCTGTGATTGAAAGGAGAAAAAGAGAATGCTTACCAGAAAACTACTGCTTTACTTTTAGTGAGGTCTCAACAAGTTGGATGAGCTGCTCTGCAGAGAAAGCTCCTTCCTAACAAATGATAAACAAAATGAAATTTAAAACAGAAAGAAAACCCCTAAATGAAACTTAGGAAAATTCAGCTCTCTCTCTCTCTCAACTTCTTAATTCATCATTGTCTGAAGCAGGGTTTATATTTTTCTGCTGCTAATTTCCTCAGGTTACAAGTAAACAAGATATACACTTACAAATCGATCATAGGGTTTCCCATCCTTAAATATGATGAAAGTTGGCAATGCCTGTATTCTGTACTTATCTGCAATGCTTGGGTACTTCTCGGTATCAATTTTCACCACCTGGATCTTATCTTTCATTGAAGCACTAACTTCATTGAGGATAGGGACCATAAGTTGACAAGGACCACACCTGCAAACCAGATTTCAGGTTAATTCTCCGACTCTGACTGTAACATCGCTTTGCACCTACTTGGCTAGCAACACGAAGATCTCGAAACACCATGCCTCAAGAAAATGCATTTTGCAGTAAGCCTACCAACTGAAAAAGTTACTCTCCTCCTTAAGCACTCAAGGTTCACAAACAGGAGAACCATGAATTTGAAATGCTTTATTAATAAAAAAGGAAAAACTGACAATTTCACAAAATAATTTTGATAGAGAAACCAATCTGCTTTATTTTCGTAACCTTTGCTCAATGGGAAAATGGGTCAAATTCCACCTGATCAAACCTATGAACTCAAGGAATGACATTTTAAAAAAAATTAAATTCAAATATAAAATAAGTAAATACAAATGATGCTGAAGTACCCAGATTCCAAATTAGCAAACTCAAACTTGAAAAAAGAATAAGGGGCAAAGCAATTGATCAAGCAAGATCTCCTCTTTTTATTATAAGACCGTAATGCGATGCACATAAACAATTGAAATGTTCTGTTAGAAAATTAAAACGTGGCTAGCTAGGCCACAGTTACTCTTTGGGATGGAAAGGAAGAATGAAGGGGATCCTCTCAAACACGTAAAAGATCCAATTACTTCAAAGGAATGGAACGATTGGAATAATGGAACGAGGAGCCATATGAGGTGAAAATCTCATGTACAATTCGGTAGTGTGACAAGTATGAATGAAGTCATTACCCATTCCAGCTCTTATTAAATATAGTGCAACATATAGTATATCAGACACCATGTCCTCTCTAAGAAAATATGGCGCAGGGATAAAAGCAAAATAAGAAGAATGCAGCTTACCAGGTTGCATAAAAGTCAACCAGGACAGGTTTGTCAGAATTTGCCAGCAAATCATCTAAGGAAGAAAATGTTCGCTTCTTTGCCTCAACCTAATTAGCAAACACACAATCAACTGTTATTATTTTACCCTAAGTTTGAAACTTGCAATCCTGCCATACCAAAACATGGTATCTAATGTAGTATGAATGAATCCCAACTTTAATGGTTCCATTATAGTGACAATCAACAACTGCTTCATTATGTAAAACATGGGTTCACTTTACATGATAAAACTGATTAAAGGGTAAGATATTATGTCCCCCTAGTTATTTTTAA
This sequence comes from Ilex paraguariensis, assembly GCA_963454935.2. NCBI lineage: Eukaryota > Viridiplantae > Streptophyta > Magnoliopsida > Aquifoliales > Aquifoliaceae > Ilex > Ilex paraguariensis. Next base: position 219,277 of record CAUOFW020002502.1, on the reverse strand, counting down.
AATTAAATAAAGGCCCTCGCCCTATCAAGGTTACAAAAAAACCATAAAACTACCTTCTATGAGAAATTAAAATCAGTGCATATAATGACTACATGCCACTTAAAAGAGAAGCAATGATAATTGCATGCTCAACAAAAGGCAGTTAGATTCTTAATAACAGGCAATTTAAGCAATTGCATTCTTTGCAGAATGCTTCAAATGAAGAAAAATCAACACAAAACAAGAGAGTAAGCAGACAGCTTTACAAACAATCCCAACCCATCACTGAAGAATAGGAATTTCCAATGTTCACAGAGCAATGCAATTCTTCTCTCCGGGTGTTTGGCAGAATTAACCCCAGCTCAGAATTAAAAGAAGATATCATATGCTACATTAAGAACACAAATTCACCTTTCAAACAGGCTTTACTCCTTATGGGTGGTAAAAAAATACTTTATTCAAAGGCCCTTTAAATATCAAGCTTCGTCAACCTTCCCAAATCAGGGACGCAATTAGCTTCAGTTTGTCAAGGATAAATATCAAGGGACGTTTGGGTTCTTAAGTCCATTGGTTAATTGTTGCCTAAATATTGCAGCGAACGATGTTAATTCACTGAGAAAAACATAATCTAAGAAAGGAACAATTTAAACCTTTTACTTGCAGTTATAGATGACCAAACATTTGCACAGTATTGCCAACCAACAAAACCAAACCGACAATCAATGATACTTCACACAAAACATGCAGCCTTTTGAGGGTATTCGAGTCCCAAAGCTTCCCCATAGATCCTGTGAGTAGTTACTCCTTAATATGAAAAACAAACTTGACACTAAAAGCTACAAATAATTACATAGCCAAAGCACAACATACTCTTCACAGGTGGATGCAGTGGGTTAAAGGTTGCTTGCAGTCAATGAATTTTTATGTACTCTAAATTGCAAACCAATGGATAAGTTTATGTTTTTTTAGGGGGCTTAGGCAATAGATCCTTTATCATCTTTTGTGTTCACTCCAGTAGTGGATAGTTTTAGTAAGTTGGTGGTGAGGTAGTGAGGCAAAATTTAGTTGGAACAGTTTGTCATTGTGAGAGATAAGATCACGGTATCACATTTTTTTCGTGGAATGATGAAGATAAATTTTTGAATCCTACGAAAATTATTGGTGTGTTTTGGACTCAAGATTAATATCAATTAAACATTGACTATTGGATTTAACTCTAGCCACGATAAGGTTTTTAGGTTGGCTTTGGTCTTGGGGTGTATTGTGGGTGGGTATCATTTATTTTTGCAATGTATGCATCGTCATTGTGGAATAAATAGTTTGATTTGACACAGCTTTATTTGGTGGCCCCGCGACCATCTATGTTCAGTGTGGATTCCAAGAGTTTTGAAAGAGATACAAGATGAATTTCTTCTATTACTTGGTTGGAAATGAATTCAAGGAATTTTTAGGACAAAAGTAAGTTGTTGAAGGGTTATGCAATCGGATCTTTTTAGCATCATTTTGGGCCTCATTTTCAAAGAATTTTGTGAATCCTCAAATTTTTTCCATCATGGCAAGTTGGACAGCTTCATGTGGCGAATAAAGTAGTCATAAATTTCTAAGTTGTGCTATTTGCTATTTACATGTTGCTTGTTATCCGGTATGCGACCACCATCTTTAAACTTTGACCGATGTGATGTCTCAGAAATGTCTAATCCCAATGGGACTTGTCATCAGCCAAAAACACCCCACTCTAAACCTTATTCAGGTAACTGGCTACCATATCTACCCAAGTCGGCTTCATTTAAGGGACCCTATGCCAAAACATGATTCTTAATCCGTCATCCAAAATAAAACCATGTCATTCCATGAAAATCGCCATCCCCAGGGCATCGCACTCCAAAATACCACTCTATGGAACACCACCCTAGGCCCTGAGCAACCCTCAGCTCCACTAATTCTCTCCACAGGTTATATTTTCAACTCCCCGATTCCTAGAGCAAGCTGCATCCTTCGATCCTATGATAGATAAATCTTAAATCACTCACATCCTCTAAAAAGCAAATGGAATTCACTTTTACCAAAATATGTTCGAATTCACCCACTAATCCTTCAACTTTCTTCTAACTCGCTCAAATTTTAAACACCACTTTCCAAAAAACTCAACCCAACAAGTCATCCCTGAGCACTAAACCCAAAGAGGTATATTCTTTTTCCCATTTCAAATTAAACAAATCAATTACCAAAAAAATGTAATGGCGGGCATAAAAGTTAAGATTGTCGCAAATATTCTTAAACAATTCAGAGCAACCACAGCTATAGCATCCAAATTTAATAATATCAAGCCCAAATATACAAGAAAAATAAAAATTTGGTATATAGAGTGAGCAAGTAAGTTACCACCAGAGGAAGGATTCCAGGGCGTGAACGAGAAGTGGACCCTCTGTTTCCGATTCGAATGCGGCGAAGCTGTCGAGGAAATTGCAAAGGAGACAAGTGCGAAAGCTTCGAAGAAAATGACGAAGATGGAGACAAGGAGGCCGCATGGTCCGAACTCAGTGAGTGAATTGTTGTGGCAGCTACAGATATCGCCATTGAAACGGGGGGAGAGAGAGAGCTTTGTTGGAAATGCAGAGACGAGGGAACAAATGTTTAGATAACAGTACTACTCAGTGTTGGAGTATACTGATTTGGTGTTGTGTGTGTAGGATTTATGTGGTAGACTTCATAGATCCTAAGTTTAGGATCATCTTTTCTTTTGTTTTTGGTGTTCAATCATAAGTTTACGCATCACGTTTAAGTTTATAATTGATCTTTATTATTATTTGAATTATTCCTTAAAATTATATATTAAGGATCATTATGATATATGAATGACGATAAGGTTGTATAGAATCGAAAATTAATTTTTTGTTACTCTATTACTAATTTTAATTTTAATTTTTTATGATTATTAATTATTGATGATGCTCGAAATCTATCTACCCAACTACAAAATAGTATGGGACGAGGTCCAATGGGACTTCATGTGTACTTATGACAGAGGATGTGTAAGAGGATAAAGTTGTAGTAAAGATAAAAATATAAGTGGCTCACTTTAGTCAAAGACTAAAGCTACATTTACTGTAATGGGAAGCTCTTGTTCCTTGAGGATAATATAACTTCAAGAAGAAGGATGTAGTTACGGGTAATTTGGCAGAGAGCCCTTTTACAATATATTTCCTAAGTTGTCTCTGATAGTCTCTCTCTTCTATTCTTTTCTCTATTGTTCTCTCTCTCTCTCATATAGTGATATCTTCTTTTATTTATACACCTTGTTACTAGGGTTTCTACAATATTTCCTCTGGTGACTGATTATGTGATTCCCTTGTCATTTGTCTTGTTAGCTATACCTCCCAACCTGACCAGCCAACCTGACGTTTTCTATGCCCATCACCCTTGGAATAAGAATGTATGAGGTATCTCCACTATCTATGAATATTCGTTCGTTAGGGTTGTCAGTAGGCTTGTTAAAATCTAACACGGCATAATTAACCGACACAAATTAAAACGGGTTTGGTTGAGACCATAACAAGTTTAGATGGTAAACGGGTTAACCCTTCATATACATTTAATAAACGGGTCATATTCGGGTGAGACTTGTCAATTCATTTATCACCCGTTTATCCGTTTAAATAAAATTAATAATTATTTTAAAAATGTCTATAAGTAGCAAAGAGGAAAAACATTTCATGTAAGTTTTTTTTTTCACGGTAAATAGAAGAGAAGAACTAGAAAGGAAAGATAATAAAACCACAATCTTTCACTATGGCTTTCTAGGAGTCTTAGCTATAAGATTTCAATGAAGTCTCACCATCAAAAGAAGAAGAAATATACATAAAGTTTTATTCCTCAACATACGTTGAATGTGAATAGGTCTTCAAGTTCTTTGACAACCATGTTCTTTCTCATAGATGGTGGTGGAATTTGGTTGTTTTGTATTGTGGTTTATACTTTGCAATATAATGTGGTATCTCTAAATATCACATTTTTTGTGTTAGTTTGTTAGTTTTATAAAATTATATAGCATTTTTAAAATAAACAGGCAAATAGGTCTAACGGGTGGTTTACTGTGTTAACCCTACCCGACCCAACTCAACTCGTTTAAAACTAAACATATTAAACAAGTTGTGTTATGTTACCTGTTTATTAAACTGATCGTGTTCATGTTGAGATTTTTTACTCATATATTAAACGTGTCATGTACGGGCACATGTTTTTCACCCGTCACTCGTTTAATCCGATACGTAACCGTTTAACCCGATACATTTGACACCTCTAGTTGTCGGGCATTTTCCTTCTGTCTCCTGTCTACGTGGCACGATTAGAATTTTCTCAAATTTGCCTAGAGTCGAGCTCAAACTCCTGAGCAGACGCTTTATCGCCAAACTTGTTAGAACTGATCTGGGTTGGGCGATCCTGGACTATCATGGATCTAGGTTATAGTCCAACTAGGATATGGAAATGCCATGCAGATAGGCCGCTTGGGTTGCCTTTAATAAGCCCACTGGTTTTGGACTCGAAAAAGGGGGGCCCAGATCTAAATCTATCATCATCAATTATAAAACTAACAAATAGAGCAAAAAAGACTTTCCATGAGTGATATTTTGATGAATTTAAAAATAATGTAATATCAAAAAATTATTTTTCTATATTATAATTTAATCCATAAACTGAGTTATGTTGGCATTGTGGAAGGTAGTCATTATTTATTGATGATGCACAAAAATGATTTTACACACCACCTGTCAAATGTAAGTAATAAATGCAGTGAAAGTAATGAGAAAATTGGAGGAGACAAGATTTATAGTGGTTCGGTCAACTCGACCTACGTCCACTCTTAAATGGCTCTAGTTGCCGGGTATTTTATTAATTTAAGGGTATGGAGAACAGAGAATATGAGCTTTGAGGGAGAATCAAGGAAGATGTGATGTCAGGCAATCAGTCTCCTCTTTCCCAAGTGTTGATGGGGCGTGCAATTTATAGTAGTCATCTTAACAGATTGGGGTTACTTTACAGCAACTAAAAGATTATTCTGGTGGAGCTCACGATTTCTTCTCAAAAGGCGAGGAGGTTGGGGAGCTCTCCATGAGATGCGGTCAAAGATGACGTGAGAGTGGACTGTTTCCTTTGGTGGTGCAGATAGAACTTCCCATGCTCTCCCCCCTTGATGGCGTGGCTAAGCAAAGAGTTTAATTGGTCTTGGACTATATTAGGCTTGGTGGATTTTTCATGAGGTTGGGCTCCTTATTTGAGTTTGGACTTCTCACATAAATTGGACTATTTGGGCTTGACCCATCATTTGCCCCCCAATGCCCCGTGTTCAAGTAAAACTTGGAGAAGGAGGCATTGACTCTTCAATTGTATTTTTCTTTTTTTTTTTTTATAGTGCAAACGTCAAGTTTTTTCCACTTTATTTTGAAGAGGGCCCATAATTTTCAATTTGGGCTTTTTCCTTCTTTTGAAAAAATCTTAGACTATAAATATAGTCTTCTTCTTCATGCTACCCATTTCACTCACTTTTAAGGTTGAGCACTCACTTCTTAAAAACCTTGAGAACACAAGTCTTACCCATTTTGTTGAAACTAAAGTGTGTTCTCCTTGAATCCTTCTAAGAGTAAGATTTCTTCCTTTTTAGTAGAGTTTCTCAAGTAGGCAATGTCGATTGAAGAGAGAGTGCTAGAGATTGAAGAAAGGGAGGAGGTAGGCACCATTTTAGGAAGCTTGGAAGCTGGTTTTGAGTATTCGGGTGCTGTCCTGGACAGCCTTGGTGCCGAAAATGGTGGACTGGACAGCTTGGGTGCCGAAAGTGGTGGGTTGGACAGCTTGGGTTCGCAAACCTCTCCGTTGGACAACACTTTCGCGCGAACTAGCGCGCAGGGAGGCAATCTGGGCAGCGCACAAGGACGTCTGGACAGCTCATAAGGAGGTCTGGATAGCTCACAAGGAGGTCTAGACAGTGCCCGCAAACCTGCGACTGGGCAGCGTGCGCGCGCAGTTTGGCAGACTAGGCAGCGCGCGCGTGACGCTTGGTGGGCTGGACAGTGCTGTGCAGGCTGGAGAAGGAGCTGTCCAGACTTGCAGGATTGCAGTACAGGAGTTGGACAGCAGCCTGAATCGTCTGGACAGCGCAAACGCGCGACTGAGCAGCGCGCGCGCGCAGTCTGGCGGACTGGGCATTGCGCGCGTAACGCTTGGTGGGCAGGACAACGCTGTGCAAGCTGGAGAAGGAGCTGTCCAGGCCAGCAGGAGTGCAGTACAGGAGCTGGGCAGCAGCCTGGGTGCATGGGCAGGTTCGAGCGCCACTCCAGGAGCTGATTCGGGCATCATAGGCGCTGATTTTGGTGCCGAAAATTCTGCTTTGTGCAATTTTGAAGGGTTAGGCACACTTCCAGCTACTGGGCAACTTCGTTTCGGCGAGCAAAAGCGGAAAGACACCCCTCCGAGGGTTGGGATAGACATTGCAAGCAATAAGGAAGCTTTGAGTGCTGCTTTTGATGATCAAGACCCTATTGTGACTCCTCCGAGTCAAGTTCCTCAAGACTACTCCTTACGGCCCCGGAAGAAGAAATGTAAAGGCAAAGTGGGACTCAATGATGACGGGTCTAAAGTGAGTATCCTTTTTAGTCTGTTTCATTTAGATAAAGATATCTCGAGGCTTGTTTTTACTTATCGCATTTCTCCGACCGTACTGTGCCTTCGGGCTGAGTTGGGCGAGCTTGCTTGCGATGACTCTTCTGGTGATATTATTATTTACGAGGAGATGCTTGAGGCTAGGTTAAGATTCCCCATGTCCTCTCCCATTTGTCGTGTTTTGCACTATTTTTCTTTGACTCCGGGGCGACTAGCGCCCAATGATTGGAGAGTTCTGTTGGGCTTTCTTGCATTGTGGAGAAAAGTGCACCATGAGGATGCCTCTCCTATGGAGTTCCATGCAGCATACAATTTGAGCAAAACCCCTGCACCAAATAGGGGGTGGTACTACTTTACCACAAGAAGTGGTACAGTGCTTACGGGAACGCGCTCTAATTGTGGCGGCTGGAAATCTTGCTTTTTCTTTGTTGGTGGGGAGTGAGCTACAGAAGTCGATAGAGCTTTGGTACCAACACATTGGGGTGCTGCTAGAAGACCCGATACGCTGCACATTTTTTTATATATATATGTATACATGTATGCTCACCATTCCCATGCAGACACGCTTGTGCTTTCTCGAGACCAGGAGTGGAAGTTGAAGGTTGTCAAGGCTTGCCCTTGCAAAGATTTGGGAGCTCTCCTGCCCAAGGATACTAGGGTCGTTGTTCCCTCTAAGAAATCCGATGGTTCCTCTTCGAAGAAAAGGGGTGAGCTAGTTTCCTCTTTTAATTCTCTTCTTCCCTCGGTATTTTTCATTTACCTGACACTTCTCTGCTCTTGCAGCAAGTAAGAGGGTGGTGGTGTCCCGTTTCTCTAGTAGGAGCCCTCCCTCTTCAAAAGTGGCAAGGATGGATGATGCCCCCCAAGTGACTCCTACGATGGTTCCTCCTCAGCTGGTGACTTCTCTAGTTGATGCCCCCCAAGTGACTCCTACGATGGTTCCTCCTCAGCTGGTAACTTCTCCAGTTGCTACTCCAGAATCTTCTTTGCCGGGCACATCCTCCCCACCTTCATCCTCTCCTCGTGCTGTCCTTCCTTTGTCCCCCTCCTCGTGCAAGAACTTCTACAAGAGTGCTGATTTGGGATGGTCCTATGATGGGGAATCTGCCAGCCATCAGGGCAAGACTCGGGAGGTTTGTGTTTGGACCCGAAGTTTCTCAGCTTAGCGCTTCGGGTACCAATAGGATCATCGATACGTATTTAGAAGGCCTGGCTCAGGTGAGAGTCCATTATTCCCCTTTCTTCAGTCGTTTCTTTCCTGTCTTCTTGACTTTTCTTAACCTCTTATCTCCTTTTTTTTTTTTTAAAGGTTTCGACTTCCTCTATCTGCTTGCTTTCGAGGGCCTATAATCATGACAAGCTGAAGCTGGATCTAAGCCTTGTGCAAAAGGAGCTTCTTACTGCTCAGGGGAGGATTGTCAAGCTTGATTCTGAGCTTTTGGCGACCCGTGAGAGGGACGCATTCCGGGAGGGTGAGCTTGTGGTAGCTCATGAAAAGGCTTCCAATTTTGAGTCTGAGCTTTTGGCGACCCGTGCGAGGGACGCGCTCAAGGATGGTGAGCTTACTGCAGCCCATGAGAGGGCAACTAAGCTTGAGGCTGAGCTTCTAGCGATCCGCGAGAGGAATGTGCTCAGGGAGGCTGAGCTTGTAGAGGCCCATAGGGGGGCCATGCTCAGAGAGGCTTCTGTTGCTGAGGCAAAGTTGAAAGCTGCTTGGGAGAGAGTTTTCCGTGCTGAGGAAGACTTGGAGAATGGCCTCGCAGATGCTTTCATTGATGGTTTCGAGGATCTCCGAGGGAAGGTTTCTGTCGCTTTCCCTGACATTGACTTTTCACGTTTCGTGCCCACTGACGACAGTGATGAGGGGGGATCTGATGATGTTGATAATGACGAGGAGGAGGTGGAGGACGACCGTGAGAGCAGTTAGAGTGTTTAGGACTTTTGATTTTGATTTTTTTTTTAAGATACGATATTTGGCCTTATTTTTTGTACTGATACTCCTTTGAAATGAAATGTAAAAGATCTTTTTGGAGTAAATAGCGTAGAAAATTTTATTGATTTATTGCTTATAAAAAGCAATATTGGGTAATAATTCCCAAAAAAGTACATTGAATATTGGGTAAATCAAATCAAGTCCCAACTTCTACTACTTTGATGCTCTCAAGGTGTCATTGATAATACATCTTCAAGTGCTCTGCATTCCATGGATGGAGTAAGACTTTTCCCTCAGAATTCTGGATCTTGTAGGTGTCTGGCCTCACTACTTCTGTTACGCGGTAGGGTCCTTCCCAATTTGGTCTCAGCTTCCCTTCGCGTGCATCCTTTGTGACGAGGATTACTTTCTTCAGGACCAAATCCCCTGGTTGGAAAGAACGAGGCTTCACCCTCGAATTGTAGTACCTTGTCATGCGTCATTTGTACTCCGCGTTGCAGAGTACAACCATCTCCCTTGCCTCCTCCACCAAGTCGAGGTTGATGCGGAGTTTTTCCTTGTTGGTGATGGGGTCGTGGTGCTGGACCCTTAGAGAGTGTACCCCTATCTCCACAGGGATGACCGCCTCAGTTTCAAAGGCGAGGAAAAAGGGGTCTCCCCAGTAGGGGTTCTTGGCGTGGTTCGATAGGCCACAGTACGCCTGGTAGCTCCTCTACCCAAAGGCCCTTTTCTTTTTCAAGCCTTGTCTTTAAGTTGCGTAGCACCGTTCTTACCATGACCTCTGTTTGTCCATTTGCCTGCGGATGTGCCGGGCTGGAGTGAGGTTGTTTTATCTAAAGGTCAGAACAGAAGGAGTTCAGCAGCTTGTTGTCGAACTGCTTGGCGTTGTCGCTGACAATGGCATGGGGAATCCCGAAGCGACAGACCAAGCTCTTCCAGATAAAATCTTTGACCTTTGCGTCTGTGATTTTTGCTAAGGGTTCCGCCTCTGACCACTTGGTGAAATAGTCGACTGCCACCACCACGAACTTGCACTGCCCTTTGCTGAGGGGCAAGGGGCCTAGGATGTCGATGCCCCACTTGGAGAAAGGCCATGGACTTGAGATGGTTGTTAGCTCCTCGGGTGGTTGCCTTGGCATAGTTGCAAAGCGTTGACACTTGTTGCACTTCTTGGAGAACTCCTGGGCGTCCCTTACCATGGTAGGCCAGAAGTAGCCCTGTCTGAGCGCCTTGTGGGCAAGGGAACGCCCTTCAGAGTGGTTCCCACAGATCCCTTCGTGGATTTCCCGCAAGGCATAGTGAGCTTCTTCAGGTGAAAGGCATCGCAACAGTGGCAAGGAATAGTCTTTCTTGTACAGAGTGTCCTATAAGATGGCGAACTTGGAGGCTCTTATCCTTAGCTTCCTGGCCTTTAGGGGGTCATCTGGCAACACACCTCCTTGGAGGTATGCCCTGATTGGGGTCATCCAGCTTGACTTAGTAGATACACAACTAATATTTGTGGCCTCTATGTCCATCATGCTCTGCTCGAATTGGTGACCAACTAATGCTGGTTCCCCTTATGAGACTTCCATGGATAAAGCGAGCTTTGCGAGTGCATCGGCGGCCATATTATCTACTCTGGGGATGTGGTTTATCTGGAAGTAGTGGAACTTTGTGATCATGCTTCTTGCCATGCTAAGGTACTCTTGCATCTTGGCTCCTTTGGCTTCAAACTCGCCCCTCACTTAATTAACTATCAGCTGAGAGTCACTGTAGGTGGCAAGGTGTTGAGCTTCCATTTCCATCGCTAATCTCAATCCAGAAAGGAGGGCTTCGTACTCCGCTTCATTGTTGGAAGCAATAAAGTGGAGCTTCACCGCATACCTGAGAGTGGTGCCATCTGGGCTGGTCAAGATTAGGGCCGCTCCTCCTCCTTCACTAGTGGAGGAGCCATCTACGTAGAGTTTCCAAAGTAGAGGAGTGGAGGGTTTGGAATTTGGAATGGAACACCGGTTATTCGGTGAAGCCATCTGGGAACCAGGGATTTGAGGTGCAGCTTGGGATGCAGGAGCTGGAAGTGTAACTTGGGATGCCTGGGCATCTGGAGGTGCAGCCTAGGATGCCTGGGCATCCCCGTTGTTCCCCTCTTCTGTTGGTGTGAGTTCAGCAATGAAATCTGCTAGGGCTTGCGCTTTGATGACTGTCCTGGGTTGATACTGAATGTCGAACTCCCCGAGTTCCACTGCCCATTTATGAAGTCTGCCAGATACATCCAGTTTTTCCAAGACTCTTTTAAGAGGTTGGTCCGTGATGACCACTATACGGTGGCCCTGAAAGTAGTGTCGCAGTCGTCTCGCCGTCATGACAAGAGCGAGTGCCAATTTTTCTAGTGCCAAATATCTAACCTCTGCCCCCCGGTATGCCCTGCTCACGTAATAAATTGGCTTTTGCACTCCATTATTATCTCTGACGAACACTGAGTTTACTGCTGATGGGGAAGCAGAAAAGTATAGATGGAGAGCTTCTCCTGGAGTGGCATGTGACAGGAGGGGAGGTGCTTCCAGGTAGGCTTTGAGCCTTTGAAAGGCCTCCTTTGCCTCAGGTTTCCACTCAAAGGCCTTTCGGAGAGTTCTGAAGAAAGGGAGACATTTGTCTGCAGACTTAGAGACAAACCTATTTAGTGCTGCGATTCTCCCATTGAGGCGTTGGAGCTCCTTGGTTGAGGAGGGTGACTTCATGTCAAGGATGGCCTTGATCTTGCTAGAATTTGCCTCAATTCCCCTCTGGTCGACCATAAAGCCTAAGAATTTTCCTGACCCCACACCAAAGGCGCACTTCTCTGGGTTTAGCTTCATGTGATAGGATCTCAGGACATTGAAAGTTTCTTGGAGGTGATCAATGTGGTCTATTGCTGCGAGACTTTTCACCAGCATGTCATCCACGTATACCTACATTGTTTGTCCTATTTGAGACTGGAACATCTTATTCACTAGCCGTTGGTAGGTTGCTCCTGCGTTCTTTAGCCCAAAGGGCATGACCCTATAGCAGTATGTCCCCTTTGGCGTGTTGAATGACGTCTTCTCTTGATCTGGGGGATACATGCTAATCTGGTTGTACCCATAGTATGCATCTAGGAAAGTGAGCAACTCATGCCCTGCGGTGGCGTCGATGAGGAGGTCAATTCGCGGCAATGGGTAACTATCTTTTGGGCACCCCTTGTTGAGTTCTGTGAAGTCGATACAGAGGCGCCACTTCCCATTAGCCTTAGTGACCATTACCACGTTGGAGATCCACTCAGGATATGCTACTTCTCTGATCGCCCTGTTATCTATTAACTTTCCAACCTCTTTGTTCATGGCTTGGGCCCTTTCAGTGGAGGCTCCCCTTAACTTTTGGCGAACAGGCTTGAAACGCAGATCAACATTGAGACGGTGTGTGGCCACTTCTGGGTCGATACCCTCAAGGTCCTCATGCGACCACGCAAAGACGTCCATATTGCACTTCAAAAAATCTATTAACAAGCAAGCCAAATCCTCAGAAAGGGAAGAGCCAATGTAAATTCTTCTGTCTGGATGTTCCTCATCCAAGACCACAGGGGTGAGCTCCTCGACTGGTTCTCCTCTTTCTGTAGTGAAGTCATCCCTTGGGTCAAAGATCTCAACCTGCAACGCTTTTTGGGGCTTCCTAGCCTTTACAGAGGAGACATAACATTCTTGGCTACTACCTGGTCTCCTCTGACCTCTCCGACTCCATTTGAGATTGGAAAACGGAGAACGAGATGGTAGGTGGAGGGCACAGCTCTCAATGTGTTAAGAGCTGGCCATCCTAATATGATGTTATAGGTTGACAGGCACTCTATTACCAGGAAATTGACCATAACTGTGGAGCTTTGGGGTGCTACTCCGGCGATAATAGGAAGTGTGACGGACCCAAGGGGATACACCTTCTCCCCTGAGAATCCAATGAGAGGTGACCTGATAAGCTGCAGCCTCTCCCTGCCCAGGTTAAGCTTGTCATAAGCCTCTGCGAATAGGATATCCGCAGAGCTACCACTATCTACCAGGATCCTGCGCACATTAAAATTGGCCACTATCATGGTGAGCACCAAGGGGTCATCATGGGGGTGCTGGATTCCCTCCAGGTCCTTATCTGAGAAAGATATGACCTCGTCGCTATCCCGCTTTGGCACCTTAGATGGGCGCATTTCGTCGACATGCCTTGCCCTTCTGGCATGCGCCTTCATTGCAGAAAGTGACTCTCCCCCTCTTGCTATTCCTCCTGAGATGGTGTGTATCTCCCCCACGGGCTGCTGATCTTCTTGATTATGAGGTTGTGGTGCTTGTTCCCTTCCAGCAACGTATTGGCGCAGATGACCACGCTGGATGAGCTCCTCAATTTGCCTTTTGAGTTCATAGCAGTCATCGGTGTCATGCCCGTGGTTGCGATAGAAGCGGCAATACTTGTTAGGATTTCTACGATTTGGAGGAGACTTCATTTTTCCAGGCCACTTTATCGCGGGGTCATCCTGGATTTGGAATAGGATGTGTCCCACGGCAGCATTGAGGGGAGTGAAGGGTTGACGGTCTCTTTGAGGAGCATGACCTAGCCGGTCCTTGACAGAGATTCTCTCTATTCTGCCATGCTTGTTGCTAGTCTCTTTCTTATCGTCCCTCTCCCTTTCCTTCCTCTTCTCCCCCGTTCTAGAGGACTCACCTCGCCTGGCCCTTGTGATGTCTTCCGCGTTCATGTACTTTTGGGCCTTGGCTAGTAGCTCTGGCATACTTTTTGGTGGGCGCTTCATCACTGAGAAAAGGAAGCTTGATGAACGGAGGCCATCCAAGAAGGTGGTCATTGTCACCTTGTCGTCGGGCTCATCAAATTGGAGTACCTCCTCGTTAAAATGAGTGAGATAACTCCTCAGGCTTTCCTTGCAGTCCTGTTTTATACTAAGTAGGTGCGTAACAGGCTTCTGGTGGCGACGCCCTCCAATGAAATGCGAAACGAATGATCTGCTAAGCTCAGCGAATGAGGCAATGGAGGCGGGGGAGAGCTTAGCGAACCACTGTCGGGCCGACCCCTTTAACGTGGTTGGAAATGCCCTGCACATGATTTCGTCTGGTACGTTGTGCAGCTACATAAAAGTCTTGTAAGTGTCAAGGTGGTCTAGTGGATCCTTTGTTCCATCAAAGGTCTCCACAGATGGCATTTTAAACTTTTGAGGGAGGGGGTAGTTTGCTACATCAGGCTTGAAAGGCGTATCCGTGCACCTTACCAGGTGGTCTATAGTTTTGGGTCCTTGTGCCTTTATGGCGTTAAAGACATCACCTAGTTGATTTTGTACTTCCTTGATTTTCTTGTCCCAATGATTGGGGACTCCTCTGGAATGATCATGAAAATGACTTCCATACTCGATGCTTTGGTTTTCGCCCTCATCCTCTTGGAGATAAGGGTCCTCTCCATGGGGAGCAATTGGAAGGGGAGGTGGAACTCCCTCATGTTGGGCTTCCCCAAATGGGGCGCCCAAGGGGGCGCCTAGGCGTGGAGCAGGACGTGGTGTTCCTTGGTGTCCAGGGCGTGAAGCTCCTTGAGGTCCTCCATGTTGTGCACCTTCGAATTGTGCTCCTCCTTGGGGTCCTCCAAGTTGTGCACCTTGGAGTTGTGCTCCTCCATGGGGTCCTCCATGTTGTGCACCTCCGAGTTGTGCTCCTCCTTGGGGTCCTCCATGTTGTGCACCTCCAAGTTATGCTCATTCTTGTCCAGCGAGCATGAGTTGCAATAACTGTTGGTTTTAGGCCACCAGTTGCTGCATGATCTCCAACATTTGCTGGGGATTCGGAGCTGGAGCATTCGGGACAGAATTGGTAGGCGGAGGAGTAACCTCCTCCTCTCGCGGAGGATTGTCTTCAGGTTGGTTCATGGATCGGGTAGTAATCGTCATTGGTTCAGTGGATGTAATGTTTAGGAGTGAGAATTTTGTCTCTTCCCACAGACGGCGCCAAACTGATGATGCACAAAAATGATTTTGCACACCACCTGTCAAGTGTAAGTAATAAATGCAGTGAAAGTAATGAGAAAATTGGAGGAGACAAGATTTATAGTGGTTCGGTCAACTCAACCTACGTCCACTCTTAAATGGCTCTAGTTGCCGGGTATTTTATTAATTTAAGGGTATGGAGAACAGAGAATATGAGCTTTGAGGGAGAATCAAGGAAGATGTGATGTCAGGCAATCAGTCTCCTCTTTCCCAAGTGTTGATGGGGCGTACAATTTATAGTAATCCCTTAACAGATTGGGGCTACTTTACAGCAACTAAAAGATTATTCTGGTGGAGCTCACGATTTCTTCTCAACGGGCGAGGAGCTTGGGGAGCTCTCCATGAGATGCGGTCAAAGATGACGTGAGAGTGGACTGTTTCCTTCAGTGGTGCAGATAGAACTTCTCATGCTCTCCCCTTTGATGACGTGGCTAAACAAAGAGTCTAACTGGTCTTGGACTATATTAGACTTGGTGGATTTTTCATAAGGTTGGGCTCCTCATTTGAGTTTGGACTTCTCACATAAATTGGGCTATTTGGGCTTGACCCATCATTTATCAAACTAGGTAGTCATTACGAAAGGTAAGAAATTAATTAAGTCGAGTTCAAACATGAGTATATTGAGAGTCCCCTCGATTGTTATTGACTGGTGTTAAATTCTTACTCAACTTCGCTCGACAGAAACTTACAGACATTCGAACTAAACTTAAATACCGAGCATAATTTCTTTAAAAATATTTAAAAAAAATTACCATACAATTTAATAATCAATTTTCTACAAAAATATAAAATAAACAAAACTCTCAAAAAATTGGAACAAGCAACCAGAAATTCAAATACTAAAAACTGAACATTTCAAAAAAATAATAATAATAAAAATTAGAAGTGAGTCCCCGTAGATGTAGTTGTTTGAAGATAAGTTCTGCAAGGAAACTGAAAAGGGGCTAAGACTATGTTTAAAATTATATGTAATGACTTAAATTCACTTTTTTTTTTATCTCAAAAATACCCTTTCTTGAAAGGAAGTTAATATTTTTTCTCTCATATCTATATATATCCATATATAAGTTAAAAGTTTGACTAAAATTAAAATTTTTCCTCTCTCTTATCTATATATAAAAATAATAACATTCAAAAAAAAAATTACTATGAATTTGAATAGTAAAATTCAAATTCATGTTACTATTTTTTTTATTATGTTATTGTTCATATTACTGTTTTTGTTGAGTATGTTACTGTTCATGTATTATTATTTTTGATCATGTTACTGTTTTTATTGACTATGTTACTACTATTACTTTCCTAAATATTAATATTCAATGTTACTATTTTTTTTTTTTTGGAGAATATTACTATTTTTTGTATTTGAATGATACTATTTTTTACGTTTGAATTTAAGAGAAATAATTATTGTTAAATATGTTATAGTTTTTGTTAAGCATGTTATTATTTTTGTTGAACATGTTACTGTTGTTTATTTTTTAAAAATATTAATATTGAATGTTTCAATTTTTTTATGTTTAAATGTTACTAATTTTTTGTATTTAAATGTATTATTTTTTGTATTTGAATGTTACTATTTTTTATTTTTAATGTTACTATATATATATATATATATATATATATATATATAAGAGGAAAAATTTTAATGTTAGTCAAACTCTTAACCTATATATAAATATAGATAGATATGAGAGAGAAAAGATTTTAATGTTAGTCAAACTCCTAAGATTTATGAAATTTTAATTTTTAGTTTTATTCTACTTCTAAAGGGAAGGAATAATATGGTAAAATTGACAAAAAACGGACTTTATAACAAATAAATTTTTTTAACTGATTTAAGTCCATATAAGGGGACCGACCTCTAAATTTTCTAAAAAAAAATGGATTAATAGTGATGGGTCAAGCCTAAGGGCCCAACCCACGTTGTGAGCCTAGTTTAAATTAAGAGTCCGACTTAAAGAAATCCAGTAAAGTCTAGTCCAAAGGGATCAACACCCGGTCAAGCTCATTGGGGTTCAAGAAGCTACATCGCCAAGGAAGTAAGCAGGGTCATCCGAGAGCCTCATCTACACCGCCTTGAAAAGAGTCAATCCCCACGTCATTCTTTGACCGAATCCTATGAAAAACACCGTAACTGCCTCATCAGTTGAGAAGAGGGTGTTAGCTCCACCAGATTTGTCACTTAATTACTAATAACTCGCCTAAATCTGTTATGAGACGACTATAAATTGTAAGCTCTGCCAACACTTGGGGGCCTCACACTCAGTCGAGCATATCTCTGTAATTCTCATAACTTGTATCTTCATGCATACCTTAAAGTAATAAAATACCCCCGCAACTTTAGCCATTCAAAGTGGACGTAGGTCACGTTAATCGAATCACTATAAATCCTTATATTGTTTAACTCACTATCTCTTTCTACTTTATTACTGCATTTACCACACTGCTCATCTGATAGGCAGTGTACAAACCCAATTTGTGCATCATCAAATAGTATTTTTAGTCCTTAAGGTATGTATTTTTTGTCAGTTTAATTCTCATTGTATCACTTTTATCAATTTGGTCCATAAAATATTCAATTTGTGTCATTTTGATCTCTACAAAAACAGACCGTCAGTTTGACGAAAATAACCTTGTATCATTTTTTAGATGGTATCACGTGTCGAATGCGTGATCATTCTGTCAAAAACTTAACGGTTTGTTTATGGAGGGATCAAAGTAATAAGAATTAAATATTTTAGGGGTAAAATTGACAAAATTAATATAATAAAGACTAAACTGACAAAAAATGTATAATTTAAAAATCAAAAATATTATTAACCCAAAAAAACTTAGAAGCTGTGGCTAAACTTGTCTCTTTAGTAAAATATTATGTAACGTAACAGACCACTCTAACAACATATCTTAATGAATCAAACAGCTATACAAAAAAAAAATTCATGTTACTAAAAAATGTGTGATTTTTCATGTACGGCACGAATTAACTGCTAGTATAATTGTTAAAACAATAACCCCATAAATCATTTACAATATAAAATATAACATACTTCAATAAATTTATCTGACAGTCTTAAATAGACTCATTCAATGACCACCAACATCTCTCTCAAATTCATTCACATTATGCATTCTTTTTAGGCACAGATTATCCTTAGTTAAATAGACATTTTTAAGCTTTATATTCCCTCCGTTTTTAAATATCTGTCCTTTTGAACAAATTTTTTTGTTCCATAACATCTGTCATTTAATGAAACTAAAACATAATTAATATTTTTTTTCCAAATTTACCCTTATCTCTATTTTCCAATAAGTGTTTAATAGAATAAGTATAGACTAATGCTTTCATATTCCTTTCTTTCCTAATATATATTAAATAAGGATATTTTAGACTTGTGTAATTATTTTTTACTTATATTAGAGCTATTTAATAATTTTCTTAATTCTTGTACAAAAACCTTAAACGACATATATTTAAAAACGGAAGGAGTATGTAACAATGATAAATGGTAATGGTAGTTTGGTCCACCCTTTTTATTTGAGTAGTGGGTAATGTACAAGCCCTGAAATCAAAAAGTTATGATTGCAAACGAGACTCCACAGTAAAAATAGACGTTGAATTAGTCGATATAAATTGACGCACAAGATTAATGGATAGACCAATCTAACTCCCATAATAAACCATTACCCGATTAAAAATTTAATAAATTAATATCACTCCATTATCTCGTTTACCACAATTATCCATTTATTACCCTACTAATCATTTAATAAATGACCCAATTTGTTACAAAATTAAGACTTTTAATTAAGAAATAAGAAATTTTTGTGTTGTAAAATTAACGGATAACACAGGTTGTGCAGTGAACATGTTTAATAAACGTATAGTATACGATTTTATAATTTACACCCGTTTATTAAACAAGTCATATACATATACGAATTAAATAGTTTTTAACATAAGATCCAACACGAATCGATACATTGCCAAAGCTTAGCGTAAAATAAGACGTCAGAACTTTGTAACTGTGCCCAAAAGTGACAGAATCCAAACTAGACTAAACTAAACTTAACATTGCCACCGTGGCCAATAGTCGTGACAGAATATAAACTCAGCTCAGTTCAACTCAACCGTGTTTTGTACCAAAGTAAGTCGTGGTAGAGTATTTCCTAAAAAAATGTGGAAGAAAATTACCCATCGCTTGTCAATATGAAGGCCGAAAGAACAATAGTGAGTGTAAAGAAAATGGTTGCTCCAGCAAATAACCCCATAGCCCTGCTACTCTTGGTGTTCTGATTCACTTCACCGCCCAACTCAACCTGTTTCAGGAGTTCCCTTACATCATCTATGTCGGAGTCTTTTGCAGCTTGCATTAGCCTACCCTGAATTTTCTCAAGCTTACGTAGCCTTCTAGCCTTGGTTGCATCCTTGGTTGGCCAGAAAAAACCGATCATCTTCCACAGGAAAATACCCATGTAGATTGCCACAATACAGTCCACACTGTAATGGTGGCGTTCCCGTATTTCTCTCTGTGAGCTGTGCATTACAAGCATCCAGATAATAGCTGAGCTAAACCCTCCATAAGCTTCCTGAAACATGTACCAACTGTAAGGAGCAAAGACTCGCAGTTCAGAGTTGGAAATTAAGGCCAATTATGACAAATTGCAAAATCATTCTTGTATATACCGTCCATGCCATAGCTGTCAGTACTGCAACAAGCATGTGGCCACTGTAAAGGAGATCGTTGCAGCCACCTCCAGCTTTCTTTAGCAAATGGAACCATGAGGAAGATCCGTCAAGAGGTGTAGGTCGCAAGAAATCAACAAGAAAGTTCATCAAACCCCAATCTGGACGGAAGTCAGCTTTGGATTCCACAGCTTGAGCTGGTAAAGAATAAAGAAAAATGTTACTATCAGCTTCACCTAACATTAATTTAGGACAGATTTAACAATGCAAAACCTTTCAGAACTTGTGCAAGAGATGTATTATCCATATGCCACCAGAAATGAAATCCAAGAACAAAAAAATCCTGCCCTGTGAGTAAACATTTGAATCCAACATTTACTGAAATTTGTGAGACAATTCCATGTTTAAACATTGCATGCTCTGTTATATCACAAGTAACCATATACTTTTTAATAGACTCCGTGTCAATCTTGGTTTGTTTTCTTCCTCTTAACACTCACCCTCCTCTTTTTCTTATCCCTTTCCTTGAGAGAGAGAGAGAGAGGGATGCAGGGAGGAAAGCTATAAACTACTCAGACATGCATGGAACATCGAGGATAACTACAGTAGAGGACATACCATATGCTATATCATACTGAATAAGCTGGCGTATAGCGTAAGAATCTGAAGCATAAGGGACATAATACTTTTGAACCCACCGATGAGGGTGTGTAGGGACATTGAACCGAGCAGATGCACACCAAGGTCGAGGTGATGGCAGAATCGTAGATACAAAAGCTATGGTCCGAAGAAGCCGTCCAATAGCCATTGTGAACATGTACCTTGCAGCCAGCCCAAGACCAGGAGCTTCTATGGAGTCAAACAGAACAGAAAAAGCAAGCATAATAAACAACATCAGGAAATGGTGCAGTCCAATGATCCGAGCTCTTAATATATTGACCATTGTTTGAGGCAATTTCTCATTCAACGCCAGCAGCAACCACTGGCCAGTATCAGGAAGAGGTGGAGTGTTACTGTTAAACATGATCAAGCCAATCAGACTTCCAATTGATAAATAGGCAGTTGGCATACAAGGGATAAGCAGTTCGGAAAGATTATGCTGGCATTGCCTCCGTAAAATATTACCTAGAGACATAAAACTAAATAATAAGCAAAATTTCATGGAACAACAGTTATGGATTTATTTGAGATCCATTAAGAAGAACCCTATCCACCAAAAACAGGTGCAGTGCATAAAGTCCTAGAAAGAAAATATGCCCATCAACTCTCAGGCTCAGTACATCCAATAATGGTCAATCTTCCAATTATGAACAATGATGCTTTAGAGAACAAATTTGCGGACAATATTGTGTATAAAACATTTCTATCACCAAGTCACACTTAAATTTGGTGTCCTTGGTACCAGCTAGAGGTTCTATTTGCAGTAGCTATTAATCTATTCTATGCCACTCATTGGCTTTAAATCTCCATTAACTTGATCACTTTCATCAATTATTTCTTCCTTCATCTCCCACCCTCCTACTCTTAAGTAACCTTTTGCTCAACTAGAGATTTCCTGATCCACAGAGTACAGTCAATTGATTACTTCTGTTTAACATCCAATAGTGTACATAAAAAAAAAACATCTATCCAGTTCCAACATCCTTGTCAGGAATAACTACAGCAAGATGACTAGCATTTTGAAATTGATCTAGGATTGAGGAAATAGAAGGGGCAATGTACCGGAGTGAATCTATATCTTAGTCTTCAACCATTAGATGCAGGCAAATCAGTTTTCTTTCCATAATTAGTCTCAGTTCTTAGCAAAAATCAAGAAAAAAAAACTCATGCTAACAAGTGCCTTTTAAAGTGCAATAAATAACTTGCTAAAGCATTTAATGAGGTATAAAGTTTCTCTAAGTAAACCTCTAAACCCTCATTCCACAAAATATAAATTCAAGGTTATGCATTAATTACAATATTTTCTATTCTTTTACATATGGATGGACATGGCATATATGGCATAATATTCTATTAAGTGTCAGAAACGAGTTAGGATGTTTAATGAGCCTCTAAGAGTTTGAAGTAAAGTTAATTAACGGAAATAAAGGCAAAGTTACTGAGCATTAGTAATGAATTAACGAGGTTGCCCTTAGTTAGGGGTGGCCATAAAAAAAACACTTCCATTACTGGAATTGGACAAGAAGGCAAATCCAATGCATACTAGATTAACTTTCTTACTGAAATTCTAATATCACTTTTCCTACACTCTTATAATTACTTGCACTTGATTGATGAAAATATGATAGTGCTATTTACCTAAAAAGAGATGTTATTTTGCGTAACTATATCAATGAATCAATACATTTTTGACAATTCATCATAATCAATGGCACTAGATTCACGAGGAAAAAAGAAATATTCAGAGTCCACAAACTTCAAAAAATTAGAGTACTCAAATCTCTTGAATCACGAGGTTACCTACTGCCAATAGAAACTAGATCTGACAAAAACTTCAATTCCCCTTTCAGTGAACATTTAACTCAAGCACATCTTCATCAAATTATCAAACCCAAAGATGAAATCCCATTTGACTCCATATCACACCTGAAATGCACATAAGCACTTTCCAAGTTTTAGATTGATATTCACAGATCTTTCTCTCTTACTTTCTTTCTTTTTATGCACCAGATAAAATCCATGTTGGATCACACCCAAATCAACCCATAATCAGAACCTTTTTCAAACTTCACAACTTCTCTATCTCCACTTACCCAACAGAAACCAACCGAAATAGCACAAATAAACAAAACAAAGTGACATAAAAAAGCAGATTCACATTTAATCACATCCAATCAATTCTTAATCTGAACCACCAACCAAATCTGAAACCATTTTCCAAAATTTACAATGTTTCACCACCACCCATCCGCATAATAACCAAGATCGCGCAAGTTAACTAATCATCATGCAAAAATCAAACACCCAGTTACATTTCAGGTTCTGGGTGTTTGATACAAAAACGATATATCAATACCCATCTAGCTAGATCCAATACTGAGCTTCTTAGGATGTCCTCTTAATCAGACAAGCAATATAAACCCACAAGAATATAAGCAATATTGTATCATGTACAACACATTACTTGTGCCAATCGAGGCCGAGGACGGCAGAGACGGAGCGAACAGAGAGAGCTTCCAACAGAAAAGCGGAGAGCAAGAAGAGCATGGAAGCAATAAAGGGTATGGCAGAGCGGAGCTCGGCAGACCAATGCTTGTAGAAGGGGACACGGACGATGATGGCAAGAGCGAGGATGGTCCACAGAACTGGCTGGAGTCGGGCGTGCCACGGCTCTGACAGATGGCGGAGATAGTCCACGCCGACGTAGGCTATGGCGGCCAGCCCCAGGCCCCCGCCTCGGGTTTTCAAGATCGCCACCGGCCACGTCGGCGACCGCCTCATCACTGGTGGCGGCAGGTTTAAAGAGTGGAAGAGTTGTAGTGTAAGGAAAGTGGAAGTTGAAAATGGAGTTGGACTCGGAGGACAGACGTTTATTTAAGGAAATTACTATTTATAAAAAAAATTAGGGTTAATTGCACTAGAGGTCCTTTGTCTCATTTTGATCTCCAATGTTTCAATTGCATGATCTTGGTCCCTGAAATATTGAATATGTTTTTATATGGTTCCTCAAGTAAATAACGTCTAGATTGCTAACAGTTTTTATCATAAACTTGTCACATAATACCTAAATATAGACAAAAAAATAATTTTAATAGCTTTTAAACAAAATTTAAGTAACTCTTGACAAACAAATGTGTAATATGGATAATTTTTGACTAAAATTTGGATAGCTCATAATCAAAATTGTATAATTTAGATAGTTATTTAACAAAATTTGAATAAATATTTGGTCAAGAGTTATTTAAATTATTTTTTTGTCCATATTTGAGTATTATGTGACAAATTTATGATAAAAAATCGTCAATAATCTGGACATTGTCTGCTCAAGGGACCATATAGAAACATATTTAATATTTTAGGAACCAAAATGATGCAATTAAAAAATTAAGAACTAAAATGAGACAAACTATATACTTTAGGACCTCCAATATAATTAAACCAATAGATTAATCACTCATAAATTTAAGAAGTTCATCGAGATATTTATGACTGTAAGGGTTAATTACATACACGTCTCCTTAAATTTGTTAAATAGCCAGATAAACCCCTGTTGTTTGGAGAAAACGCTATTGCCACTTATGGAAAAGGTTTTTGGAACGGGAATGACGGGTGGAAAAAACTAACCTCTTGCATAATATGCGATTTACTAATATAAATGCTATGTCAAGCCCGTTGCCAAACAGACCCCACATGTTAGCAAACAGATCCCATACTCCATTACACATTTTCTCCAGATTTTTTCTTTGTTAAATTACCTAACATGAACTTAAGTGAGATTCATTATAAATAAATAAAAGGAGTAAAGGCACGGTAAAAATTTAAGAAAGTTGTTAGTGGTCATTTGATGAATTTATTTGAAACCGTCGAATTAACTTATTGAAGTCTGTCTTATTTTATAATATAGATGATGGTACTCGAAATCAAATGGACTGGACTGCAGAACAGTCTAGGATGCGGCCCAACAAGTATGTGTATGTGCAGGAGTGTAAGTGTGTATGCTATGTATAGGATGCAAGCTAAAGACAATAATGTGAGTGGTTTACCTTAGTTGAAGGACTAAAATTACGTCCACTATAAGAAAAACTCTTTCTCCTTGAGAATTATATTACTCGAGGAAGAAAATTGTTGTTACAAGGTATTTAGCTTGAAGTCTTTTATAAGATATCGTCTTGGTTACTCTGGATAGTTTCTCTGAATGACCTCTTTTGCACCATAGCATTCTTGTGGATTCTTTTTTGTTGATTCTGTAGTTCTCTCTATGATTGTCTTGTTCCTATAGTTGGGATCCTTGACGCCTTTCTACACTCACTACTCACCGGTTGTAATACGTGATTCATCTCCACTACTAGTGGGCTTTCGTTCATCAAGGTCGTCAGGTAATGTCCCCTGTCCATGTGTCATATTGTAGCCTTTGCAGACTGGCCTAGTGTCGTGCTCTCATTTCCCAAGCTAGTATTTATACCAAGCTCGTTAACATTGAGTTGGTACCTATATTGAGCTCATTAGCGTCGAGCCTCTCCGAAATTGGACCGTGGCCCAGTTCGAGCCTAATGATTATTGTCCGGATGAAAGGCTTGAGCCGCCATCTATGAGCTTAGAGGGTTTGGGGCTCTAGAGAGAGGCCAAACTTAAATCCATCCTTATCAATAGATATTTTTTACTATTACATACTATGTGATTTATTTAAAAAAAATGAAAAAAAATATGTACTATAGGGGATCTTAATCTCTATACAAATACTCTCTTGTACAAAAACTAACCCAATACATTATTTACTTCTTTAAAACTCGATTTTTGTTATTATTTAAATATTAAAAAATTAATTAAACTATTCATTCTTATAAATGATCCAAAAAAAAATTAATTTAATTTCAAAAAAATATTTTAATAAAGTTGTTATCCGTAACAAATATACTATAATAAAAATGTAGGTGAAAGTGATCACCACCGAATGGGGAAAGGAGGGTTTCTTCGTTTTTGATGTATGTGGGTAGTTGGTAAATATGTTGACATAATGGAGGGTAATATTGTCATTTGGTATTTTCATTTGTTTAACTACACGGACATCACTGTTAGTGGTACTCAGTGTTATTTCCCATAGAAAAGGGGTCTAGTTGTTATTTGTCTAAACTTTAGGAAAGGTGGATGTAATTTATCCAAAAAAATGAATTAGAAACTCTATATTCTTGGTCCCACAAAATACTGATCAAAATATTTTTCAATAGTCAACTCATTTGGTAAAAGTACTTTTTGATAAATATTTTTATATGCATAACATTTTTCGGTAAAAGAATTGAAGAAGTCTCCAAAAGAAAAAGAGAAAAAGCTAAATAGATAAAGAGAGAAACATTTACAGTGAAGTTGAATGATCAAAAAGTAATCTATATAATAAAATACAATACAATTCAAATGTCAAAAGATAAATAAAATGATTTTTATTTTTCGCGGTTGAGATCTCTTTAAATTTTGTTTTAAAATTAATTTGACAGTTAATATTAACACCTAAAATTTAAAAGGAAAAATAGGCCCCTAAAGTTTGTTTGGGGTAATTTTTTAAAAGTAATTCAAGAAAATAACTATTTTAAATAAAAAAGTAATGTTTGGAACCGTCCCATTACCCCACCACAGCCCCCACCGCCATCACCATTACCATCACCATCGCCACCCCCACCATAACTACCACTACCACCACCACCTCTTCTTCCATAATAACCACCATCACCACTGTCGACAACACCACCACCACCACACCCACCGCCCCACTACCGCCATCACCACTACCACCACCACCGTTGTCGCTACCCTACTACCACCACCACCACTGCCACCACCTTTGTCACAACAATCACCATCGCCCCATTACCACCACTATCTCCACCCCACCACCACCATCATTGTCACCGTTCCACCACCACCACCACCCCTACTACAGACACCCCACCACCATCCCTATTACCACCACCGTTGTCGTTCCATCATCACCCTTACCACCCCTCACCCCCACAGCCCCACGACCATCAACACTACCACCACCGTTGACTTTACCCACCACCACCCACCATCATCATCATCTCATTCTTATATGTATTACCACTACCACCATCATCTTGTAACTATCGTCACCACCCACCACCACCATATTGTTGCACACTACCACTCGTCATCAACAACCAATATCACCCACCCCTACTACACCTACCACCACCCCTTTCACTACCCACCACTACCGCCACCCCACTGTCACCAATCCCCACCACACTTACCACCACCGTCATTCACCACCACCATTAAACTGTTGTTCAGAAGCATTCGTCATCGTGCACCACTGCCACCACCACCGTCGTCACCCCATCACCACGACTGGCAACAACCATCATCGTCGCCCACCACCACCACTACCGTCACCCATTGCTACCACTACTACCATCATCGTTACCACCCATGGCTACTACCACCACCACTGTCATTGCCACCCATTATAACCATCATCATCTCTTACCACCACCACCACTGCCGCTCACCACCTCTCACCTCTATTACAATCGATGTTTAAATTTTTTTATCTCTCCTCTATGTTTGTAATTTAATTTTTTATATGAATACAAATATATTTATTGTTTACCATTTTTTATTACTCTATGCCTTCAGACACATGTAATAACTAGTATTTTGATAAGTCGGGCCAAATGCAACCATACTAAGTGGAGTTATTGTAAGAAAAGTAGGAAACATCCAACTATGTCGAGCCTGAAGAAAACCCCTCTTCACTAGTCGTTTGATAATCTTCTCATAATTTCATCTGCTAATTATTTTGTGATCCTAGAGATTTTTTCTCTTAATATTGATAAATCTCATTTATTTTATAGTGGAAGTTGAAATCAGACTATGGTCTCGTGGTTTTTCTTTTTATGGGTTTTCACATAAAAATATTTTTTTAAAAAAATTATGGTTTTATTTATTTTATTTGTTTGGAATTGATCAATTTGACCATACCTTAATTTGACCATATGGAATTTATTTGAAAATGAATACTAAAGCTAAATCTATTGGTCGCATTATGTATGTAGAAAAGTGTAGGAATAGAAAAATAGAAGCAGGAAAAGTGGGTTGAAAGAAAAGTTAAGAAATTAGTTTTGCTTCTATTTTATCAAAATCAATCCCAAAAAATTAATTGCAAACGTGAAAGAAAAAATGATAATGTGTATTAAATATAGATTATTTATCTTTATACCCCTTAATATCTATATAATAACATAGCTATATTTCTTTATCTTTAGCTTTTCGTGACTTAGATCGATTTATGATTATTGTTCCGACGGTCCTCATACTAAATTTTTTTAAAACTCCTATCTCTCATCTAACTCTCTTCCTATCTCAAACTAACTGATACAAAGACTCTTATCACTCATCTAACTCTATTTCCATATCCCATACTATAACTTTCTCAATATCTCATACTAACTCTCTCCTACACTCGATACACTATCTCCTTACCTCACCCAGTAACAACACTCTCCCTTTCTCTCTTTCTCAATCACTGTGCAATTTGAGAATTTTTCCCTATGATTTAATGTAACCTAATTAACTGACTTTCCCTATTATTTTTTCCACAGTTTGGGAAACATTTTTATGGACTATTTTTTTTTGTTGATGTCATATTATATCATACCTATATAACATTGAGTTCTATTTTTTTTTTATAGTTGATTTGATATTTTTGAATTTTTTTTTTGTTTTCTTCTCTATTTTGCTGATTCTATTCGTATTATAGCATTGAAGCTCACAGTTGGGAGTATAACTTACATTCAAGTTTTGGTCATTTGGAGTTGGTCATCAGATTGGTTATTAGTGAGCTTTGGATTAGTTTTGTTCTCTATTTTTTGCAAATTCAAATTTTTTTAATTATTTAGAACTAATCATGATTTTACTTTTTCAAATGGTTATCAAATTGTTTGTGGTGAGCTTTTTTGCATACTATGGTAATTTTCTTAGAATTGATGTATTTTTATCCTCTGTTTGGTTGCTTAAAAAAATGAGTGAAAGAAAAGAAAAATTTGTACTATAATCTTTCTACTGTGAGTTAGATGTGGTTGTATTATTCAGTTTGTTGTTTTCCAAGTTCCCACGTTATGCATAAGATATAGGATTTCTAATTTCATTCTACATTTTTCTCACCAACCAAACTGAGATTTTTATTTAACGAAAATTTAAATTTTTTTTTGATATTAGTGGAATTTTTTTTTTATCTAATTTTATGTTCAATCTACAGAAATAAATAGGTGAAATCGTAATTAATTGGTTGTTCGTCTTGCAGGTGCCTAAAGTGCGAATCCATCAAACTTTTTGTCTGATTTCTAAGAAAATTTAGGTGAAGAATGGGAAAAAGATTTGGTAAATATTTTTTTTCCCTTTGTGTCTATGAGTGCACATATTAATTGTTTACTAATTGATAGGTTTCTTTGTATTTTCTTTTTATCAAAATTTTCTATGTTTGCACTTATTTACGTCTTTGACTTTATAGAATAGCTTTGATATAGTAGTTTTTGACGATGATGCACAAAATCAACAGTCGAGTATGTAATAATGTGTAATTAATGGACAATAAATAAAACAATTAATAGTAGTAATGTAAATATTGAGTCAACACACAAATATATAGTGGTTCGGTCCGGGTGACCTATTCCACTCTCGAAAACAGCAACGGTAGTCGGGGGCTCTTTATTGATGATTAAGGTGAGAGAGAGAGCTCCGAGAGAGATGTGCTCCGGGAGAGGTACAATAGCTAGGAGAGAGAAAAAAAACTAAGAATGTTTAGAGAGGTGTCAAGATGTGTCCACTCATATGGAGAAGACTTACAATTTATAGGTATCGTGAGGCGGTGACGTGAATGTGATGGTACTAATTCTTCGAAGAGGATAGTTACAAAAAGTAAGTACAATTAATTTTTCGATGATCTCTCTCCACGTACTCTTTTCTTCATGGAATTCTTGGATCTCGGACTAGGTCGAGTTGGTGAACCGGACTTGGGCTGCCTTCATAGTGGACCTGGACTTGCTTGATTTATTGGGTTTAGTCTAATTAGAACTCGGCTCATCATCTGCCCATGCCCCAAGCCTCCAATTGTTTGTGAGAGAAGGGGGTTGAGGGCATGAGTTTCTTTACTTGGATTAGTAGAATTTTCTTGTTTCCCACGGTATCTTTCCTTCTTCAGTAACTCTATTCAAACCATTTGCCCCTAGAAAACGTTTGATAGTCGATTTTTGTCTGTCAGCCATTTTCTTTACTTTAAATCATCATTACTTGTACCTCGTGACATCCCCCTTTGTTTTGGCGGCTTATTCAGGGCATTTAAACATTGCCTTTTGAAATTCCTTCCTCTTCAAAAACTGTCTCTCTCTCTTCGCATTTTATTCACCTTGCTTTTTGCTTTCATACTCCAATTCTCTCTTCTATTTTTCGTCTTTCTCAAGTTTGCATCATCTCCTCTTCAATGGCTCCTCTTACTCCATCAGAAGTTCCTGCTTTCAAAGCCAAGTATAACATTTCAGACGACGTCAAAGTTAAAGTTGCAGGGAAAGATGAGCCACTGATTGGGACCAGAGAGAGAATACCTATCCCCACTTGAGCCATTACTGAGGGTGGAATTTGTTTTCCCCTCGATCCATTTCTTCTCTGGGTTCTTTTTGCCACTAAACTCTGTCCCCTCCAATGCTGCCTCAATTTCTTTAAGATAGTCATAGGGTTGTCTGCTTTAAACAAAATCTTCGGTCTGAGTCTAGGTTTATGGGATATCCTGTATTGCTATATCATCAAAGCTATTGGAGACAACTATTATCTTTCGGTGAGAAAGAAGGACCGCCATCTGGTCACCCATCTTCTAGATTCGAACAAAGGTCATGAAAATGACATTGTGTTCATTTCTGGGAATTGGGAGTGCCCTGATGGTGCTTCACCCTTTTATCGTTGCCTCTATGAAGAAGGCGCACCAGGTATTTGAACCTTCTTTTTCCTCAAAAACACTTCTTGTTATTCCTTTTCTTGTATCTGATATATCAATTGTGTAGGAGAAATGGTAAAAGGAAAAATCTCTGAAGCTTCTGTTAAGTTGGACCAACTCCAAAAGGTTTAGGATTTCAACGAGTCCTTGTTCTACCGTGCTGCGCATACGCTGCTTGGATACACACCGAACTATACGTCTTTTATTGTTGTGCCGAATCGACCTAATGCGATGCTAGCAGCAGATCGGAAGGCAATACAATCTGTTCGAGAGAAGACACCCTGAGAAAAAAAGAGACCTCGAGCAGCCTCTGGACGAAGGCTTGTAAGGAATGTTTTAGACTTTTTGTCAACAGCTGAGCCGACTCTTCCCCCCGAATCGACTCCACCTGCCTCAACTGCTCCAATCTCTGTTCTTAACGAACTGTCTGCCGAGGTGCTTCTTTCTAATGATGCTGGCCTGCCTTTGGATGACCAAACGGATTTGGCCCGAGTTTCTGAATCTTCTGTTTGTGTTGAAATGAATCCTCCAGAACTTGTCCTTTCCCCTGTTCAAGAAGATGATTCAATTTTTGAGCTCACGGAAGACCCGTCCCCCAAAAGGCAATAGACTGATGAGTCCGAAGTGAGCTTTCCTGCCAAGCTTTCCAATCCTCCATTCTGACCAATCCTCATAGCAAAAAAGAGGGAAATCACTGCCAAGGACTCTGCAATTGAGGATTTTAATGTTGCAGTAGGGATTGCCCGATGAGTGTTTTTGCCTAGGGATCTTACAATGAATGAAGCTCTCACTAACGATGAAGTGTCTCGTCAGACAATCCAGCATATAGTTTTGGTAAGTCCTGACTCTGACTTCTCTTAAGCTTTTTTCCTTTGAAATTTTTCTAAGTCTTTTCTTTCTTCGCATCTTCAAGGGTTTGCAAAAAGTTCATGAGGTCAGAGCACAAATAGCTCGGAAGGACAAAGCAATGAAGTATGCCATCCATGCCCAAGCTTCAGCTCTGACCAAAAAAGAAAGCGTGGATGAGGAGTATGCGAAGCTTTGTGAAGAAGTGAAGGTTCTGCAGGCTAAAAATCAAAGTCTGATCGAGGAGAACTAGAGGCTTTCTTCAAATGTTGAAAAATTGAAAGAGTCCGAGCATGAAATCAACGTGGAGCTCTCTCAGTCCCAACTTGACTACTCCACTCTCCTTGAGGAGTTTGAGCAATTCAAGGCCGAGGCTAAAGGGAATGAAGATGTTGCTTATAATGGAGGCATGGAGAAAGTTGAGGATGACCTAGCTCTTCAGATCCCTCAGCTACAAGAGGCATTCTTCAGCAGGGGCTGGCAGGCTGCATTGATAGTTGTCGAGGTTGATCCTTCTTCGAAACTTTTCTTGAAGCATACAGCTCCGAGCTCCTCTCGTCCACCTATTCCTTCAAACACTTGAAACTTTTTTGAATGTTTTGAAATCTCTGATGTTACTGTAATTTCTGATGTACCTGTTACAATGGTCATGTTCTTGTAAAAAATCTTTGAAGTATAAATGCAAAACATCTTTTGGCCTTTCAAGTTCTGTAGTGAGTGCTAATGTTTTGAAAAAGTTTTGGTCTTTTTTGCTGTCATGGCCTCTTCTTGGCCCTTATCGAAAAGTTAGGAACCTTTTTATACTTAGAAAATATTTTGGGCCTCTTTGAAGTCTTGGTCTTTGCTCGGCCCTTTTCAAAGAGGTCAGTTCCTTAACAAGAACCTTTTTACACTTAGAAAATATTTCGGGCCTCTTTGAAGTCTTGGCCTTTGCTCGACCCTTTTCAAAGAGGTCGGTTCCTCAATAGGAACCTTTTTACACTTGGAAAATATTTCGGGCCTCTTTGAAGTCTTGGCCTTTGCTCGGCCCTTTTCAAAGAGGTCGGTTCCTTAACAGGATCTTTTTTACACTTAAAAAATACTTCGGGCCTCTTTGAAGTCTTGGCCTTTGCTCGGCCCTTTTCAAAGAGCTCGATTCCTCAATAGAGTTACTCAAAGTCCCCTTGAGATCTAAGAGTGTTTCTACTCCGCACCGATCTGCCAATCTGATTGGACTCAAACCCATCCCTAGTCAGCTTTCATCGGCATACCTAGCTGAGGGCCTGGATTTGATCGGGTGGCTGCGCCTGATTTAAGTTTTTGACTTCTATCAGGTTTTTGGCTTCTCTGCCTTAGCAGTAGGATGTATAAAATGCAAAGCATGCATAGGAAAAAAGAATCTTCAAATTTTTATTGATAACTTTGATTTGGTACATTCACTGCTGGTACATCATCGCCTAAGGGGCACCCTTAAATTTTTGAAGGTACTTCAGAGTTCTATTAAAAATGTACTTTTTTAGAAAAAGAACTTTCTAAGGTTTGCAGTGTTCCAGGGGCACGGTACGACCTTATGATCCAAGGTCTCGAGTTTGTATTACCCGCTGCCCCCAATTTTGACTATTCTGTATAGACCTTCCCAGTTTGCTCCGAGCTTCTTGTGGGCAGGGTTCTTAGCCGAGCCTAATACTTGCCTGAGTACTAGGTCTCCAAGTGAGAAAGACCGAGGGTTTATATTCTTGTTATAGGCTTGGGATATCTGATTCCGATATGAAGCCATTCTTATGGCGCCCCGTTCTCTCTTTTTTCTTCAGCTAGATCAAGATCACATGCGATGAAGACATCGTTTCTGCTGCTTTCAACCAGCTCGGTCTTCAAGGTTGGTAAGCCGATCTCCAAAGGAATGACAGCCTTCATTCTGTAAGCCAAGGCGAAGGGAGTCTCTCCAATTGACCATCGAGGTGTGGTTCGATACGTCCACAATACATTCTGTAGCTCTTCAACCCATCTCCCTTTAGCATTCTCAAGCCTTTTCTTGATCCCATCTAAGATTGTCTTATTAGTGATCTCCGCTTGTCCATTTACTTTGAGGGTACACCGGAGTGGAATAATGGTTCTGAATTCTGTATTGCTGACAAAAAGTTTTGAAGGGACCACTGTCGAACTGCGTGCCATTGTCAGAAACTAGAGTGTGTGGGATGCTGAACCTAGTAATAATGTTTCTCCAAACAAACTTTCTTGTGTCAGTATCTCTGATGTTAGCCTATGCTTCGGCTTCAACCCATTTTGTGAAATAATCCGTGGCAACTAGAAGGTACTTCTTGTTGCCCGGGGCCCGAGGTAAAGGTCCCATAATGTCTAGCCCCCACTGTGCGAATGACCATGAGCTCGCTAAAGGAATCAGTTCGTTGGATGGTTTTTTAGGGGTTGGTGAAAATTTTTGACATTTCTCACATCGCTTAACAAATTGTTGAGCGTCCTTCTGCATATACAGCCACCAAAAACCTTGAGATATGGATCGGTGAGCTAAAGATCTTCCCCCTGTATGAGCTCCGCAACATCCGTCGTGTATTTCGAATAGGAAGGCGACAACTATTATTGGGTGCACACATTTCAGATATGGACCTCCGAAGAAGCGCCGATATAATTCGTCCTTTGGGGACAGTCAAAACCTGGCAGCTTTTAGGCGCAGCTTGTGAGCCTCCTTGCTGTCCTCGGGCAAGTCATCATTCTTTAAGAAATCAATTATTGGATTCATCCAGCTCGGCTTAGATTCATGACATAAGACTTCCTCAATCCGGGTCGGCAAAATACTGGGCTCAGGTTGGTACTCAATAGTTAGCGATCTTGTTGCGCCCTGTTCTATCGCCGAGGCCAGTGAAGCTAAAGCATCGGCATGTGAATTCTTAGCTCTCCCAATCTGCTGTATTGAATATTCTAGTATTTTGCTCAATTCCTTCTTGGCCACAGCCTGATATGCTATCATTCTTTCATCCTTTGCCGCATACTCCCCTATTATCTGATTCACCACTAGTTACGAATCAGAGAATATCTGGAGCTTTAATATTCCAAGCTCCATTGCCATCCTTACTCCAGCAATCAAGGCTTTGTACTCTGCCTCATTGTTTGAAGCCTCGAAGCCGAGCCTAATGGCTTTCTCTAGGGTACACCCGTCCAGACTCACTAGAGTGATACCCATACCAACACCCTTATGATTTGAAGAGCCATCAACAGAAAGTTGCCAGCTGCCCCCACATTCCTGTTCTTGATTGTAATTAGTTTCCCCGCTCATCTCCGAGCTATCCTCCGACTAAAATTCTGCTACAAAGTCTGCCACCACTTGGCCTTTAATTGCCTTCCTTGGCTCGAATTGTACGTCAAATTCTCCGAGCTCTATTGCCCATTTAGCAACGCGTCCGAACAGGTCGACTTTACGAAAAAGTGACTTTAGGGGCTGGTCTGTAAGCACTGTAACTGGGTGGGCTTGGAAGTAGTGCTTGAGCTTCCTAGCCGAGCTAATGAGTGCTAGTGCGAGTTTCTCCAGTAGAGTGTATCTTGACTCTGCATCTAAGAGCATCTTGCTCACATAGTAAATGGGTCTCAACTTTCCCCTATCATTCCTTATCAGTGCCCCACTAACAGCTTGCTCCGATACAGCCAGGTAGAGATTAAGCACTTCTTCAGGGGAGGGGGTAGACATAATCGGTGGTGACGCCAAGTATGCCTTGAGTTTTGCAAATGCCTCCTCACATTCCTGACTCCAGAATGCTTCCCCCTTTCATTTGATTGACTAGAAGAAAGGTCTGCATTTATCAGATGCTCGGGATATGAATCTCCCTAGCGTTACTGTCATTCCTGTTAGTCTCTGTAC
Organism: Ilex paraguariensis; assembly: GCA_963454935.2. Classification (NCBI taxonomy): domain Eukaryota; kingdom Viridiplantae; phylum Streptophyta; class Magnoliopsida; order Aquifoliales; family Aquifoliaceae; genus Ilex; species Ilex paraguariensis. Next base: position 184,658 of record CAUOFW020002502.1, on the reverse strand, counting down.
CTCCTTTACGTTCTGAGGTGACTGTAGTTCGACAATAGCCTTCACCTGATCGGGGTTCACCTCTATCCCACAGTGAGTAACCAGAAACCCCAGGAATTTCCCCGAACTGACCCCGAAAGCACACTTGGACGCATTTAACTTCATCTTATATTTCTGCAGGATATTGAAGGTTTCCTTCAAGTCGGCACAATGACTTGTAGCCTTTCGACTTTTAACTACCATATCATCAATGTAAACTTCTACAGTACTGCCTATCATATATGAAAACATTTTGATCACTAACCTCTGATATGTTGCTCCAGCGTTCTTCAACCCGAAAGGCATCACTCTGTGACAGTATGTTCCTTCTGGTGTTATAAAGGCACTCTTCTCTTGATCTTCCTCGGCGAGGGGGATCTGATGATATCCCCTATAAGCATCCAAAAAACTCATCTGCTCGTGCCCGGCTGTTGCATCTACCAATTGATCTATCTTTGGCAGGGGGAAGCTATCTTTTGGATATGCTTTATTCAGGTTGGTGAAGTCAACACAAATTCTCCATTTCCCATTTTTCTTCTTCACCACCACCGTGTTTGATAACCAGGTTGGATATTTCACCTCCCTAATGGTTTGAGATTCCAACAAGCGATCCACTTTCTCTTTCACTGCTTCTTGATGCTGTGTAGCCGACCTCCGGAGCTTTTGCTTGACTGGCTTGTAGCTCGGGTCTATATTTAAACGATGACATGCCACCTCTAGCGGTACACCGAGCATGTCGATAGTACTCCAGGAAAACACATCTACGTATTCTTTCAGCAGTGTGACGAGTTCTGTCCTTTGTTCAGAACTAAGAGTTGTTCCTAACAAAAAATATTTTTCCTGATCATCATCATTGTCTAGAGGCACTCTAATCAAGTCTTCAACTGTTCGGTCTGTAGCCTCCTTTTCCTCGCCTAAAGGTACTTTAGGGCTATTTTTGACAGCTTGATCGGTAGGGTCAACCGAGCTGTCTGAGGTTCATTGCTATTTCTTCTGTTCTATCACAGAGCAATTTTCTTGGTGCTCTGCCTTGTCCTTAGACTTAACAGAGACCAACAAGCAAATTCTAGAACTGAACTGGTCCCCTCGAATATTTATCACTCCATTAGATGAAGGGAACCTCAATATTTGATGGTACTGCCTTCATCTCGTGCAGCCAAATGCGCCCCATTATTGCATTGTATTCTAAGACTGTATCCACTACCAAGAACTCGATCATGACACAAACTGGTCCTGTCTTTACAGGCAGCGTGATCTTCCCTTTAGGAAAGACTATTTTTCCACTGAAGTCGATTAGTGGAGTATTTGAGGGCTTGAGGTCCTCTTTTTTGAGACCGAGCTTTTCAAATAGATCTATATACATGATTTTTGATGAACTCCCCAGATCAATCAGGACCCTTCTCACGTCAAAATTCACAATTCGAAATGTGACGACCAGAGCGTTGTTGTGCAGCTGGTGAACACCGACCAAGTCCTGCTCGGTGAAACAGATTGCTTCAACAGTATCCTCTATCTTGATTCTTTTATTAGCGACTTTCGGGGTCATCCTTAACTCATACACTTCTCTCTCTTTGGCAACTTTCTGAATATAGGCCCGAGCAGAGTTGTTTGTGGACATCTGAGGGTTGGTGGCAGCATGGATCACATCAATTACACCAGCTGGAGTGTTGTGATCCCCTTTTAGCTCGGCACTCCTCCCATTTGTTTTTTGATCACTTTCAATGAACTCTACGAGGTGTCCAGCTTGGGGTAACTCCTCCAGATGTTGCTTGAGAGATCGGCAATTCTCAGTCATGTGTCCAATATCCTTGTGATACGAGCACCTAAAGTTTGGATTCCTTTTAGATGGATCACTTATTAACTTGTTTGGCCATTTGAAGAACGGCTTTCCTTTGATCTGACTTAGAATTTTGTAAATTGGTTCCTTGAACAACGTGTTCACCCCCAGAAAAGGGGATTTCTGGGGATATCCATCTTTCTCATATTTTTGTCCTCCTTCTCTGTTCAGCTCGGTTTGCTTGTCTCTACTGAGCTGTCTCCTGCTCGGATGTTCCTTAATCACTGCCTTGGATAAGTCGTCATCAACCTTGGCATACTTTTCAATCCTTGCCATTAATTCTTCAAGGTCAGTAGCAGGTCTCCTTGTGAGCGATTGGTATAAAGGGTTTTCTTTCGGCAAGCCTATCTTGAAGGATGCAACTGCAATATCTGGATTGCATCCTTCAACTTCATTTATAGTCTCCTAATAGCGATGAGCATACTCTCTCAGGCTTTCATTACTCTTCTTTTTCAGCGTCAGTAGAGCCCCAACATCCTTTGGTTGTTTACTGCTCGTGATGAATCGAGCAGTGAACTGCTCGGCTAATTGAGACCATTCGTCAATCGTTCCCTCTGGTAAGCTATCGAACCACTTTATGACAGACTCCCCAAGGCTACTGGGGAAGATAGTGCAAAGCAGTGGCTCATTTTTTTGGTGAATAGTAATCAATTGCTGGAAGTGTCTGATATGCGAGGTTGGGTCGGTCTTTTCGTTGTACAGCTTAAAGTTCAGGATGGTGAATTTGCTCGGGATGCGAGCCTTTTCAACCTAGGCAATGAATGGGGATGACTCCAATCCGTCTCCAAACTCCCCGGTTGCTCTTCTGGCAAGGTCTCTGGCCGACCTCTGCTCTGGTCTTCTCAAGCGAATGTTGAGCTCTTAGTCGATATATGGCTTCCACGTGTCCTCATCCTAGATCCGAGGCTTCTTCTGTCAAAAATCTTTCTCATCTGTAATTGTAACCCTACTGGGTTTCTTTTTCGGACTTTTTTGCCAACCCTCTCTTGCCCGTTTTTCCCTTCTGGTCATCTTGTTTAACTTGGATTTTAACTCCTAATTTTCTTTGATCAAAATTTTCTCCCTAGTGTAGGATTTCTTGAACGGCTTGTCATGGGCATCAAGTCAATCCTGCAAGGACTGAACTAGCTTTGCCAAGGAGTGGTTCTCCCCCTCGGCACAGAGGGATTTACCATGATCCTCACTTTGCTGGTTTTGGTTTTTTGAAGGCTTGAAACTCGTGGAGGATACCTCGTCACCTTCATGAGTTCTAGAGGGGCTTCTAACTGCATGCAACCTTGTGTTGCTGTCAGAACTGAGTTTCCCACGGCAAAACTACCTATGGGTGATCCAATTGTGCTTCTGAGTCTCAACATCATAGCTTTTTGTTATGAAGAATGTAGATTTTTCCACAGACGGCGCCAAAATGTAGAAGCAAAAAATTGGTTATACCTCTATGTGAATTTGTGAAACGGTTTCTGAGAATGAAATCTGAACAATCTCCTCAACTTTTTCCTGCAAAACGAACAAACTATCCAAAATCAAAGTGCTTCGATCGAAGGCACTCCGATGCTTAAGTCAGTAATGGAACATAAAGGATTGTGCTAAGTCTAGGAGAATTAATTGTACCTTTCTCCTTGGCTCCTTTAAGTTTTTATAGATCATTATCCCCTTAGGGTTTCCATGAATTTAGGTTCAAGGTGGCACACCTTCCTTCCATTCAGTCATTCAGTTTGGGAAGTTGCTGATATTTCTCCAATAATTCCTCCTGATATCTACAATTTTGTTGTTTCGTTTATCTAATTGCCTAAGTTATAGGCGTATCTTTATACTTTCATCTATCGTTTTGAACAGCTCGGACATATCGAACACCGAGCACTTTTGATATTTGTCGAACAGTTTGAGACTTGGTTTGGCGTAAACCAATCTTTTTAATTGCTTTCCCGAATACTCCAGGGAACCTGGCTTAGTACAAGCCGAGCACTTCCCTTGCTAAGCTACCAGATTCATGAGCTCGACAATAAAGAGTGTCAAGCTCTTTCTTTATTTGCCGAATCCTTTGATCAGTTCGGCTTGGATCACGTGACCTGGTGAATGAATTTTTCATCACGTGACTAGTCTTGTCAATCTCACGCGTGCTTATTTAATGCTCTAACACGTGTCATCATGAGGGCTAACCCCTTCACATAGGTTGCTTAGGAGTAGGGGTAGGATTAAACCGAGCATCTTGGCGACTCGCGAGAGAGAGTGAAGCTGGATCTATAGACTGCTTGGGAGTAGAGGTTAGATTAGGCTGAGCTTCTTGGCTCCTCCCGTAAAGGCCGCCAGAGCTAAGGTCGAGCTACGTATAGCTCAAGAGAGGGCTGTCGTGGTAGAGACTCATTCCATCGAGATGGAGATGAGGAAGGAGGTTGTTGAGAGGGCCACACCTTTACTAACAGTTATAAAGGGCTTGACAGCTTTCTCTGTTATTGATTTATCTAGCTTTGTCTCATATGAAGCACCAGGGGTAGACGATGACGGAGAGAGCCTTGATGGTAGTGGCTTGGGGAGCAGTGATTGATCGTCAGGAATATGAAGACTTTTGTCATTTTGTCTACCTTATTGTTAGGTCATGTTCTGACTTTTGTAAGTTGTTTATAGACTTTATGAAATGAAAGCAAGACCGTTATGGACACAATAATCTTTGCAGAGGTTTATTTCATAAAATAAATCAACTAAAATAATAAACGATAGATAAAATCTTCTGGTGTTCGGTGTCCAATAGGTGGGCCAAGACTTTCCTGGCGGAGTTGGAGTTACCACCTCCTCCTAGCCCTCAGGAGATTGTCTGAATTTCTCCAAAGGGTTGTTGGCGTTCGCTGTCGTCCTGGTCTTGGCTAAGTGGCAGGGCTTGTCCTCTGCCAGCAATGTACTACCTCAACTGGACATATTGTATGAGCTCCTTAATCTACCTTTTAAGATCAAAGTAGTCGATAATATCATGGCCGTGGTTACGGTGAAAATGATGGTACTTGTTCAGGCTCCTACAGTTTGGGGCAGACTTCATTTTTCTGGGCCAGAGAAGCATTGGGTCATCCAGTATCTGGAACAGGATGTGTTCCATCGAGGCGTTGAGTGGCGTGAAAGGTTGCCATTCTCTCTGGGGTACTGGACCGAGACTGTCTTTGAGAGAGATTCTCTTAGTTTTCTGTCTCTTGTTCTCTATCTCCCTCTTGTCTTCGCGAGTGTCCTTCCTTTTCTTTCACTCTCAGGAGAACTCATCTCGACGGGCTTTGGTGACGTCCTCGGCATTTATGCAGTTTTGTATCCTTGATAGCAGCTTAGGTATGCTGGAGGTCAACTTCTTGCGGATAGAGAACATAGAACTGGAGGATCGCAGACCCACAATGAAGGCGACTAGAGCTACTTTATTGTCTGACTCTTCAATCTAGAGTCTTCTTGTTGAAACAAGTGATGTAGCTTCTGAGGCTTTCATTTCGGTCCTACTTGATGGTGAGCAGGTGGGTAACAGACTTCTGATGTCGGCATCCCTTAATGAAGTGAGAGACAAAGGATTTGCTCAGATTCGCGAAGGAGTGGATAGAAGAAGGTTTTACCTTCGCAAACCATTGTTGAGCAGACCCCTTAAGGGTGATATGGAAGGCTCTGCACATGATCTCATCAGGCACGTTGTGGAGTTGCATGAGAGATTTATAGGTGTCAATATAATCCAGAGGCATCTTGAGCTTCGATGGTAAGGGGTAGTTGACAACATATGCAAAGAATGGGGTATTAGTGCGCCTTACCAAGTAGTCCATCGTCTCGAGAGCCTGTGCCTTGATGGCGTTAAAGGCATCATCGAGTTGGTTTTGCACCTCTCTGATCTTCTCGTCCCATTGGTTGGGGACATCCTCTGTCGGGTTGTTGTAATGGATTTCATGATCGGCATACTGGCTTTCTTCTTCGTCCTTCTGTGCAGATATATGAGGAGGGGGAGCATGTGAACTTCTTAAGCGCTGAGGAAGGACTCCTAGACGAGGGGCGCTCAGACGTTACCCAGGGGCGTTTTGGAGTGAGGTTCCACGGTGGGGGGCGGCTTAGCGCCTAGAGTGGAGAGGTTGTGGTGCTTCTCTCGTCGGAGGGAGTGATGTTCCTCTTACATGCTGAGGTGCGACGCCTTCCGGGACGAGCATCAACTGAATGATTTGTTGGTTCTGATTTACTAGCAACTGTATGGTCTGTAAAAGTTGTTGCCTGACCATGGGAGTTGCCACAGTGGATGGTTCCGAGGGTACAAGGGGAGGCGGAGCCTCCTCTTGGGTAGTCGGGTTGTTGTCTCTCAGTTGTTGACTCATCAATCTGGTTGTGATTGCCGTGGAACAGCAAGGTAGTAGAAAATTTAGTCAATTCCCACAGACGGCGCCAAACTGACGGTGCACAAAATAGTTTTGCACATGATCAACAATCGAGTATGTGATAATGTGTAATTAATGGATAATAAATAAAACAATCAATGACAGTAATGTAAATATTGAGTCAACACACAAATATATAGTGGTTCGGTCCGGGTGACTTACTCCACTATTGAAAACGACAACGGTGGCCTGAGGCTCTTTATTGATGATTAAGATGAGAGAGAGAGAGCTCTGGGGGAGGTACAATAGCTAAGAGAGAGAGAAAAGCTATGAGTTTGTAGAGAGGCGCCAAGATGTATCCTCTCATCTGGAGAGGGCTTACAATTTATAGGTATGATGATGTGGTGACGTGAGACGGTGCTGTGAATGTGAAGGTACTAATTCTTCAGAGAGTATATTTACAAAAGGTAAGTATAGTTAATTCTTGTGTATCCATCCTGATGATCTCTCTCCATGTGTTCTTTTCTTCATGGACTCCTTAGATCTTGGACTGGGTTGGATTGGTTAACCGGACTTGGGCTACCTTCATAGTGGACCTAGACTTACTTGATTTACTGGGTTTGACCAAATTAAATCTGGGCTCATCAGTTTTGGTTGCTTATTCATAGTTCATGTACCTAATTAAATTTATTTTTTTCCATTTGTTGAATCATGATTATGGGGATAAATTTATTCATTTGTCATTAATTTGCATTAATTAGTTATTCGCTATTAACAACATTAGATAGGTTGAATTATTTCTAATCATGGAATTGAGGCTATCCTAAAAACAATGCATTGAAAATGTTATGAAATTATACAACTGTTAGAATGTTAGTCTATCTATCACATGGAATAAAATTTGCTCTATGTGCTTACGTTCTGGTAGTGGGCATCATTCATCACACTAAAAGTTCCGGTAAGAGGATTATGACTCTACAATGGGTTCAATCAGCCATCGATTCTCTTGGCAAAATTCAAGGGGTAGAGTTGCCTGTTACAATTTCCTCTACATACAACACATTTGTTGTACTTGCTGAAATCATGCAACTTATTGAAGGTCGGTGTGATTCAAGGAATTAATTGGACAATAGGAAATAGGTTATAAAAATTGGCATAGTCCATTGTTCCTTAAATCATGCAAACAAATAGGCTTTTCAAAATTAGTGGTAACATCACTAAAATTTTATGTTATGCTAGTGAAACCAGAAAATTAGTGAGAGTTGTTTTGTTACATTCTGATGTACTAAGTGATTGGTTTAAAGTTTTATAATTCTCTCATTGCAATTCTTACTAAGTATTATGTCACCTTTTAGATTAATGCAATTTGGGCTTTTGCGATTTTTTTTAGTGTTGTATAGTACCTTTAGGCACGGGTAATTTCTAATATACAATATTCTACATGATCTATTATATATTATGGATAAGTGAATTTCGTATAAGCATTTGATAATAAAATATGCATGGGTAATTTTTTCATTCTTCAATTTTTCACCTACACATAATATTAAAAAATTTATCTCTCCTCTTTTCAATTCTTTCTATCAAACACAAGAAGAAAATTTCTTTGCTTCTTATAATAAAAAAACAATGCTATTTAAACCTAATTTGCTTACCTAATCATTTATAAATATTAGATTGTGTTACATGCCAGCGATTGAGAGAGCGTAAATGGCTTAGCAAGGGGCAAAGAACAGGGATCAACCTTGTGTTGCTTCCCTATTGTGTTTGGATAGGATGGTTCGAGGGGTCCAGGACCTCCTAACAATGATTGAATTAATTGATACTTTTATTCATAACTTGCAATGCTTAAATAGGCAATTACATGTAGTTGTAACTGAAAACATCTCCTAGACGATAAGCATAAATATCGTAACTATTAGATGATAAATATAAATATCCTAACTATTTGCTAATCTAAAATACAAATTATTCCTATCCTTATCCTGGTGCTTGTTTATCCTCATCCATCTCCCCCTGCATCACGAGCTCTTCTAGGACTCCTACTATGCCTAATCTTCTCAGATAATGGCTCCAGCATTTGGACCGTATCATCTTGCCTCCCCCCAATCAACACCCTTGTCCTCAAGGGTAAAGTAAGGATAACGCAGCTTGAAGTCCTCTTCATTCTCCCAGTAAGCATCAGAAGGAGAAACATCTTGCCAATGCACCAAAACTTCCAAAATTCCCTTGATATTTTGGCTATCTAAAAGACTTTTAGGTATTGGATGGACTTTTGCCCCCGAGTCTATGAATGTAGGTAGGTCCGACTGGACTGCATGGTTTTCACCCATCATTTTCTTGAGCTTGGAGACGTGATAAACGAGATGCAGTTTTGATGAGGTGGGAAGTGTCAGTTTATACACAACCCGCCCAATGGGGGAGACCACCTGAAATGACCCATAGTATTATGTAGCGAGCTTGTTGTTCCTTCTCTGTGCTACCACGGTTTGTTGACAAGGTTGTTGTTGAGATAAACCCAATCTCCTACCTTAAAGCAACGTTCCGTGTGTTTTGCATCATACAATCTCTTCATTCTATTTCGTGCGGCCAACAAATTCTCCCTTGCTTCGAGTATAAATTGGTCACGTTGAATAAGGAAATGATGTACAGATTCAACATAGCCGTTCCTTGCACATAAGCCAACAAATTCGGAGGTTCCCTTTCATAAACTAACTCAAATGGCGTTTGTCTTTGTGAGGGCAAAAATTTGCACAATCACTAAAATGTTGAAGGTGCGCCCTAATCTTTGAGTATCACCAAATCTATGAGCTGAAAAATCAAAGAGAGGTTAGAGGAACCCTCGGCGTTGAGCCAGGGGAGGCTCCTCTAATGCCTAAGTCAATATTGCGATCAACACATAAATAGGTTAGTGTATAAAATTAGAGAAATGGTAAAAGGTGTGTGTGTGGAGTATGGAGCCGAGGTGCTCATACTTGAAGCCCCTCTTTCTTGGGTCTTCACCTATATATATATAGAAGGTTAGAGAGCTACTTACCCTATTTTCCAGCCGTCAATGCAGGGAAATAGATATGGACTAGCCTGCCAAAACACTCACTACCTGCCATATATTTATTGTAGTAGGTCTCACTTGCGATATATGTCAAGTCATTTATACTCTTTTCTTGGGAGTAGGGCTGGCAGACCCACCTTTGGGTCTTCACCCATCTTTATAGAGGCAGTAGAGAGCTATTTACTGTCTCCTTGAGTTGACACCTTCTTGAGATGTGTATCTTTGCAAGTGCTGACAGCTTTGTCTTGGAAAGATGAGCCATGGGTCTCATTATGATACACCCATGTGATGTGGGGCCCTTCCCATTGATACAAAATATAGTTCATCAACTGCCCCCAGCTTTTATTTCCTTCGTAATATTAGAAGGGGATGAAAGCTATGAAGAATATTCATGCCGCCTTCCAATAAGATATAGTTTAGAATAGATATTTTGAGATCTTCCATATGTCATCAAAGCAATCATGAAGCCAAAATCAAATAGATAATAACATGCATAGAGTCTTAATGCATTTTTCATTCCTAACAGAATACCAAGATCAATATATGTAGAGCTCGAAGATCCTATAATCAACAAATGATAATCCATATAATCAAATCAATGCGTTTGTCAGATATCGTAGTTGATCTTTTCATGTTTGATCAAAAGGATAAGAAGTGGTGGACCCAACTACTAATAGTGATCATACAAGAAATCCGTCACACCGAGCAATAGTGTGTCCCACTGAAAGGCAGAATAATGGAATTCCAAGCATAATCATAAGATGCTACTAGAGAAAGCCGAGCATTATTGAAATGCCTTATTAAGGGGATGGACAACATAATACCAAATATAACCATAATAATAATATTCGAATCTCGAGAAAGACAATAACTGAATCCCAACACTAGCCCTTAGGAATGGCCCAAATAAATCTATCTATTTAGAGAAAACTCAAGTAAACTTGGACCATCTAGGTCATAAGAGAAGACCCGAACATATATGTCCCTTGGCCTCGATAATCTCAAGCTGGCGATGAACTCGACAATGAGTTGTATTTTCCTGTCATGTTCAAGTAACATTTAAATAAAAGCGTACCTTGTGAAATCGAGCCATGAACGTACTGAGCTCGTGGTTGAATGATCCAAGGTTTTCTCAGATTCTGCTTGTGAGAATATTTACATCTGATCTCTGATCATGCAAATTGATGTTGGGCCAGTTCTTTTCTTCATAACTGTATGTCATCATGTCAAGGGTTTCATCCAGAGCCTCGTGTCACCTTCCTAAGCAAGGAATACACCCCAATGACGGTTCTTGAACCCGTATCTAAGAGGATTCATGTTCCAATAAGATTTTAGGTGCTTTGGCCATGCAAAGGCTTTCCCATTTCCAGGGCTTGGAGCCCACCAAGTGTCTAAGCATGTAGGGCTTCTGATGCTTTGGCCATGCAAATACTTACCCGTGTTCAAGTCATAACCCCAAGTCTCATGTCACCTCCTTAAACAAGGAGTACTCCCGAGTCCGAGTTCTTGAAACTGTTTCGAAGAGGTTTTATGGGTATATTAGGACTTTTAGTGCTTTGATTGAGCAAAGGCTTACTCGTTTCTAGGGCCCAGAGTCTATTAGATGCCTAATTACATAGGGCTTTGGGTGCTTTGGCCATGCAAAGACTTATCCGTGTTCAAGGTCTAGCCTCGAGTCTCATGCCACCTCCTTAAACAAGGAGTACTCTTTAGTCCAAGTTCTTCAACCTGTCCTCGAAAAATTTTATGCCTATATTAGGACTTTTGGTGCTTTGGCTAAGCAAAGGCTTACTCGTTTCTAGGGCCCGGAGTCCACTGAGTGTCTTGGGCACAAAGACCTTCCTTCCACTACTAGAAGAATTCTTGTTTAGGCCAAGCCTTGTCAATTCATGTGCGTTTATTCTTGCCCTCACTTGATTTAATTGGAGATGATGCCAATTACTTTTGAGTAGCATTCCGGGTTAATGACATACTATTCCTGAGGGGGCAGTGTTACTTTGGCTGCCGAAATTGCAAGAGAAATACCCATATGAGAGCCCCACCACCATCGATGTCATTGAGATAATAAGAGTATTGCTGGTCATTCCATTCCATTTGTTTAAGACAAGGAAGATGTTTGTTGCTTTTGACCGAGACTGTTGGGTTTTATTGAGGCCGCTGAATACCTGGTATTCTTTGCGCAGGCAAGAAGTAGAAACTGAGTAACTACATCTTGAATGAGGCTTTTTTGGTCCTCTACCCCAGCACTTTAATAGTCATGGATAGTCCAAGCAAATCTGGGTGTGAGACCGAACAATTCTCATTATGACAAGCCTTCCAACTGAAATACTTTTGGGTTTGGTAGGCGATGCGACTGCTTAGCTCATTTATGCTGTGTTACCGGCTTTTTTGAAGATGCTGTGCAGCTCTCATGAATCAAGGAGTGCCTAGGGACATAGGCGTCGGGCCATAGTATTGTAGTGCCAACAACCTCCAAGGCTCTAAAAGAGAACTGTTAGAATAATCCAAGAATCTTCAAGCACACCAGACTGGATTTTTTAACTCCATGAGGGATAAAAGTGTCAAAGACTTTACTTGCCGAGCCCTTCTTGATAGCTGGTCATTATCGTTGCCTTCGTTGGAGCAACATAAGACCCCATTTGTCATGTATCTAGCTTCAATACAAGTTGAAATGATACTAGGCAGGTTCAAAATTTGAATGCCGAAGAGCTGGGTAAAGCCTTTTTCCCTGCTTGTGTATGTTACGATCTCTAAGATTATGAGAACCCCGCTTAACCGATGCTGAAGCCAAAGGAGTGATAGGTACGAATGGGCATTCAATTGAGGAGACCCGGCAAGGCATCTTGTCCAGAGGCAGTGATGACCATTGCATGATGATGGGCTGACCACCCAAAATATTATGGGTCAAGTAGGTGATGCAGAGAACTATTACCCGAGAGGCCCTTGTTTCGAGAACATGTGGCTTCGAGACATGCCCCCCGCTCTGAGCAATCCCCCAATATGATGAAAAAATAAAGAGGCTTCTCAGCTGAGATGTCTTGATGATGCCGAGCACTTCTATGGGCCAGTGTAGACCATCCTCTGAGTTGATGATTGTGTCCGTCAGCGGGTTTTTCAAGCTATGCTTCATGGAAATGGAGATAGAACCTATCACCAACAATGCATAAAGGTGAGACCAACCATCCCCATAGGAGGGGCAGACCATCTAAGAAGCCAAGATTCAACTAGTGATGCCGATCGCCTTGGTCGTTGATGCCGACCCAAACCCCTTCAAGGGCTTGACCGCATTCCTCGTCCCAAACTCCCTTAGTTGCACCCCTCAACTTGGCAAAAAATGGTTTGCACTTATCGGACGACTTGGAAATAAATCTATTAAGGGCTGCCAACATCCTGGCCAATTTCTGAATATCCTTAATGGTCCTAGGCGCTCGGACATTCTGGATTGCTTGTATCTGCTTGGGGTTCGCCTCGATCCCCCGGTGAGTAACCAAATACCCCAAAAACTTACCTGAGCTCACTCCAAAGGCATATTTCGAGGGGTTTAGTTTTAGACTATACTTCTAGAGGATGGTGAATGTTGTCCCGAGATCATAGAGATGGTCGGCCCTCTCTTTGCTTTTGACCAACATGTCATCAATGTACACCTCCATCGTGTCGCCGAGTTGGTCTTTAAAAATTTTGTTCATCAAACATTGGTAGGCCGCCCCAACATTCTTCAACCCAAAAGGCATCACTATGTAACAGTAGATCTCCCAGGGCGTGATGAACGTCGTTTTCTCCTGATCTGATTCATGCAAAGGAATCTGGTGATATCCAGCCCGAGCATCCATAAAAGTGATGCGCTTGTAGCCGACTGTGACGTCTACAAGCTGATCAACCTTGGGCAAGGGGTACTCATCCTTGGGGCAAGCCTTGTTCAGGTCCGTGAAATCCACGCAAACTCGTCATTTCCCTTCTTTCTTCTTGGCGCACACGGTATTGGATAACCACTGGGGGAACTATACCTCTTTGATGGAACCTGCCCCCAACAACTTATCCACCTCTTCATCCACAACTTTCGCGTGGTGAGGCATCGTTCTCTAGACCTTCTGCCTAACGGGTTTGAATGAGGGATTCACATGGAGCCAATGAGTCATCACCTCGACACTTATCCCCGTCATCTCAGCTTGAGTCCACGCAAAGACATCGGCGTTGTGGCATAAAAACGAGGCCATATCATTTCTCTATGCGTCGCTGAGTGACTCTCCTACCAAAAAGTACTTCTCACCATTATCTGGGCTCAGGAGAATCTTCACTAAGGCCTCAGTAGACCGGTCGGCCGGCTCTGTAATGGGTTCGTCCACTCCCGGACGACCGCTCTGTGATTGCTATTTGGCAACCACCACATCGGGATCACGCTCCTGACTCCAGCCGCTGACTCCCGTTTTCACCGTGGCATAGAAACAACTTTTCGCCGACGCCTGGTCACCCCAGATTTCTATTATGCCCTGCGGTGTTGGAAACTTTATCTTCTGGTGATAGGATGAGTGGACCGCCTTTATTGCATGCAACCACGATCTCCTCATAATAGCGTTGTAAGGGGAGTCGGAGTCCACCACCACAAATTCCACCAGCGTGGTCACCATCCCCGCCCATACCATGAGGGTGATTTTTCCAAGGGGCAGGGCGCTGGAACCATTAAAGCCAATAAGGGGGATTTTTAAGGGTTTCAGATCTCCCTGAGAGAGTCCCATCTTGCGGAAGAGATGATTGTACATCATCTCGGAAGAACTGCCCGAGTCCACCAAGATCCTCTTGACGTCGAACTTCCCGACCCGCAAAGTGATCACCAATGCATCCTCGTGAGGGAGGACCACCCCGCCGAGATCAGCGTCAAAAAACTGAATAACCTCGGCACTGCTCCGCGGCTTCTTGGCCGGCCGCTCATCACCCCTTTCTTCCACCCTGACTGCTTGAGAGACCCTCCGTAACTCGACGCGGAGGGAGTGGTATGTAGGCCTCTCCACTGTGCAGACATGAATAATATCAATCACGGGTGCTACCTCAGCTGGCACCTCGGCTTGCTCCCTCGCCGACCCGCAGGGACGACCCCTGTCGATGAATTTCCCGAGGTGTCCGTCTTGCACCAATTGTTCAAGGCAGGATTTATAAACCTTGTAATCCTCCGTCAAATGGCCGATATCTTTATGATACGAAAATCGAAAGGCCGCATTCCTTGTCGACGGGTCTCCAAATATCCTCGGGGGCCACTTGAAGTAAGGTTTGTTTTTAATTTTGGAAGTATCCTGTGAATGGGCTCGTTGAAGACCGTGTTCATTCCCTGGAAGGATAGGCGAGTTGGGGGTGGAACAGGACCTCCCCTTCGAGCCGACTACTCCCTTTCCCTTTTCCTCGGCACCGTGACCCTACTCTCGGGCGCGACAGATTCTTCTTCCACCTGGGCATATTTGTTAATCCGAGCCATTAAGTCTTTTATATCCATCGGAGCCTTCTTAGTTAGCGATTTGTACAAATCAGTGTCCCGGGACAGCCCCAGCCTAAATGACGCCGCGGCCAATGCCTCCGAACATGCTTCCAACTCTTTCACTTCATCCCAATACCGGACGACATATTGTCGAAGTGTCTCTCCCCCTTTCTTCCTAAGCGTCAACAGAGTGCTAATGTCCTTCGATTTCTTACTGTTGGTGATGAATCGAGCTATGAAAAGCTCCTTCAATTGTTTTCAGGACCTAACGCTCTCAGGAGCAAGGTTCTCATACCACTTCATGCCTGTGTCCCCTAGGCTCATGGGAAAAACTAGGCACAACACCCTTTGGTCAGTATCATAGATTGACATCAATTGTCTGTATTGCCGAATATGGCTCTTGGGATTGATTTTCCTATCATAGACTTTGAACCTTGGGACAATAAACTTCTTTGGCATCTCGGCCTCCCCTGATAGCCCGAACAAACAGTGAGATAACTTCTTCGGAGTAGACCTCGGGCACATGGTTGCGCTGAGCAACAAAGGGGACCCTGGGATCCTTTTTTGATCTTTCTTCTCGAGGCATTCGGGGTATGGACTCTGCTTGTGATTCGGCGGCTCCGACGCCCTCAAGTATCCCTCAGCGCAGGTCCCACCTGGACTGGCTTGTCTTCTGGCCCGATTCCGACTTACCCTTGGAGGCCGAGAACCTTCATTGGCGGTTACATCCCTCGGGTGAGTGTCTAATCCAATCTTTCCTAGAGGGTCAATGCTAGGGGGGGCTGGACAGGTTCTAGCTAAGCACTTGGTCCCTGAACCTGCGACTATGTTCACTCACGCTCGCTGACTGCTCAAAATCGTCAAGATGTTGTTGAACCTTGTCGTTTTCCCTTTCAAGCTGCTTAATGTGTTTGCCCATCCGCTTTTCCACCATCTCAACGATGTCATGGGCCATGAGGTCACGCCCCCCAAGGCCTTGATCCATAGGAAGCGTTCTTTGCGAAGAATGCCCCACCCCATTTGATTGACCCTATGAACTCGGCTCTCGAACCATTGAAAGCCAGATGGGCTCTGTGTTCCTAGCCCATACACTTGCTCCCTCACCCTGAGATTAAGTGTTCACCTTTAGACAATCGCTACCGGGAAAAATGTCTTCGTTTCCCACAGACGGCGCCAAATTGCACGGGATAATTCCTGCAATAGTATGAGACAGCGATCTCCAAGCTGGCAAACCTGAAACAACAGGGTCAGATGAGCGCCCTGCTAATCCCCTCCAAAGCTTAAGTCAGTATAAAGTCGAACGATTTTGCTCAATGGACTATTTTTCTGATTCAAGTTTGCGTACCTTTGTTCATTCGGATCAAGCAAATAGGGCAGTGTACCTACCACCTTAATTGCCGGGATATTTCAATCCAATGCGTACACGTGGTTTAATCTTCAGAATTACACTATATCTTTTCTTCTCTTTTATTTTTTTCTTTATGTGCTTTTCTGTGTGTATTTTCTTTCAAAACACTGAAGCCCCTTTTATAGGCAAATGAAGGGTTTACATTTGGTGTCGGCAAGGAGAAGCTTTAATGTGGTGGGGACGGGATTAATGCTGTGGGGGGTCATCCACATGCAATTATTTACAGCAAATATGACCTATTTTCAATTTCTATTGAATTTTGCCGGATTAATGGACCAAGCCCTTTGGGTTGCCTGGATGATATCAACTAAGGCCCATGACACTTTACATTGGGCTATCGACCTTCCACTAGTTATCACATGGAAGGCCGTAGGGCCGGCTCAATCACATAGTCATTAAAATCGTCGCTTTATGCCCCTGAATCATTAGGGTCTTATTTTATGGATGTTTAATTAAGTTTAATGTTCAAATAAAATTTTTAGATATATATTTAATTAAATTCAATTTTATTTTAATATTCAAAAAAATAAAATTTAGAGTTTTTTATATTTGATTTGAGTTTATTAAAAAATTATTTATGTTGTTAATGACAATATAAAATACCATACGAGTCTGATATTTAGCTTAATGTTTATTATTTATAGTTTATATTTTTGTTTCTTTTAATTTATTATATTAATATTAAAACTAGTAAAATCCTATTTTACCATTATATTAGGTATCACACTTTGTTGGAATTAACTATAATATCTAATTAAAAAACATGTTAATAAGACTTGAATACAAAATTTTAATAAATATTTTGGTACCTCAAAAGACACTAATTTATTTTTAAAAATTGTAGGACCTCATCGGCCACGTACTACTTGTCAAGGCTCACGTTATGGCTTCGGTCTTCAACCCCAAGGGTAGTAGTCTAATCGTAAACTCAGGCTTTTTGAGTTCAACATTTAATAATTTTTTTTAGAGTTAAAATATGAAAGATTTATATTTTATAAATTTTTTTAACTAAATTTAAAAATAGATTAATCGAGATACTCGTAAACTAATTTAGACACTCTAACCGTAATATCAAAAATAAAAAAGAGAGATGACAAGGTCTAGTCTCAATATTCATTGTTCTAATCGTGTCTCCACCTAATTGGGGTGCAACTTGGGTCGGTCAACACGAATTCAATCTAAATTCAATTCCAAAAAAATAGGACTTTGATTAGAATTTTTAATGTTTGAGTTGGGCCTGGGCAAAAAAATCTCAACCCGAATTGAATTCTAGCTAGCCTCGGGTTGAGACATCGAGTTGTCAAGTTCAACCCGAATATTAAAATCTCGAATATTAAAATAATAATAGGGCTGAACCTGAATATACATAAATATATAAATATATTTAACTAGAGTTAGTATATATCTTCACTATTCAGAGTTCAGACTTTCATTTCACTTCAAGTTTTTATCCCTGCGCCTCCATCACTCTCAAATCTCTCTCTCACTTGTCTTTCATCTGGTTTCAGATTCTTAGCCTCCCTCTCTCACTTGTCACTCCTCTTTCTCTCTCTCTCACTCCCTATTTCTTCATTTATGCCTCGCCTTTCCTCTTAGATTATTTGAAAAAATTAGATCTACACTTGAAAAAATCAAATTTACACTTCAAAAAATCAACTCAAATTAAGTGACCCAAGTCCAATCAAATTTTTAATTCAAAATCAACCCGAGTTCAACTTGAGCTTGCCAGAATTAAACTCGGACTAAATACCTCGAGTTGAGATAGGGTTAAAATTAACGATTATATACCTAAAATTAAACTAGAATTGACTTTTCAACCCACCTAACATGCCCGAGTTGCACCCTACAACCTAGTGACAAAGGAAGAAAAACGACAAAGTAGTGTTATAATCGGAACCATTCACCATCTTTTATGATAAAAAAGAGAAAACAAACTTGTGATACCAACCCTTCGTGGCCCCAATGGCATCTTCTATGATTGGATGGATAACACACTAACCACCCTGCCAGAAGACATTAGCTTATTATTCATCAAAAAAATTTGAAAAATAGGTCACATTTTTGTATTCTGAAACTGGGACCCACCTTCCTACCTTGAAACAGTGTTTTATTCTGATCAGCCAAGAGAAAAACTCTTAAACAAACATGAATTCTTGTCAAGTGGAGCAATATAATTTGGGGGTAATTTGACCTCATCTTAACCTTTTTTTGTTGGTTCTCTTTGGTCTTCATTTAACCCTATTAGTTTGGTCAAATAATACAAACAATAGACGAAAATTAACTTATAGTTTAGAGCCTCAAAAACACATGAATAAGATCCCGGGTTTCACCAATGCATGTGATTGGCAAATGACGAGATTTGTGTTATAATAATGAGTTTAAAGAATGAGTGATTGGAACCATTCTCTAGTATAGCAAAAAAAAAAAAAAAGAAGTTACTTTTTTGTAGCTATAATTGATAACTTAAGGACGTGTTCGGTTCGGGATTAGTGCAAAGATTCTTCAATAGTAGGTTTGTGTTAGAGTGTATTCAGAGAGAGTAGGAAGAGTCTGCAGTAAAACATGGGATTCAGTTAGTGCAGAATCCATTTTGAATTGTTCAAACATAAAAATTATACGTTAGGCTAAATTGAATCCTTCTGTTACTCCTTTTCTTGCTCAGTTAGTTTAATTGTATAGCTATAAATACAAAGCAATACACAAGGTTTTGGTAAATAAGTCAAACCATTCAAACAAGATCTCTGTTTTTTATTTGTTACCATAGTTTGACATGGTATCAGCCAAAAGATTGGCACACGCCTGATCCAACATACCACAGCTTCTGCAATATTTTCGAATGGCAACACCAGAGACACCCTCCTCCACTTCAAATGACACCCCTTACCTTCCCAATCTTGCACTATTAACCAACAATCACTCATCATAATGAACATTCTACTTAAAAACTAAATAAAAAACGATTTGTCAAGCGGTTACTTTTTTTCATATCTATATCCTCTGCTTAAAAACGAAGATTAAGACAGGAGTTTCTTGAAAAAAAAAAAACCCTTTATTTGCCCTCTCCTCTCCAAAGGCCAAGGGAGAGACTGCATCCCTTTCCTTCGATAGCTCTTTTACTTTCCCAAAGATAACGGTAGTTGGGACAAAGCCGGCTTTCTTCACTCCGCGAATGAGAGAGAAAGTCAGAGGAAAAACATGTTCTGGCTAAGGGGAATCTCTTGGGTACATTAAGACAGAATTGAACATCAAGCAATAAAGGTGGCTCTATTGCTCTCCCTCCAACAATGGGCGACTCTAAAAGACTGTAAGGTTAAGGTCCAATCTTATTGATTTTGTTATTATTGGCACAATGTAATAGTATCATTTAACACCGTATACTAGGTATAAACTTGTATCGTATGATAGGTGGTATTGCCTAAGACCTGATTGGCATTAATACACAAATGACTCGAGTATCCCTAATAGGTGGTAGAGTCATGGATTGATTGACATTATGTGCTTTAATCTCTTTAAATTTAACACCAGACATTAATCTCCCATCCAAACTCGGAATTGATACTTAGACAACGGATTCACAATTCATTCAAACCTTAATCCAAACCCAGTATAAAAATGGATTGAAAATCAATTTCTAATCGCCTCGTATTATATCCGAATCAAACATGACATAAACATATATAAATTACCTCAATTTGACCGGAAATGCTGGATAGAAAAATCATTATTGTATTAAGTTATTGTTTTCTTGCACATCTAAAGAGACTAGAGGAATGCAACTATTCTGTATTCTGCTAGTGCAAGGTGACCTCTATTAAAGGGCTTTCCAAGTCCTAAGATAGAGGAGGAAGCATCACAACTAAAAACCCAGAAACTCAATAACTTCTGGGTTAGCATATATCACATGAGCATGGCTCTTTCTCTCCTAGAGTCTTTCATTCCTGCTGCTTTTGAGCTTTTCCACGAATCTTTATCTATTCCGTGCTGCTGCGGATCCCACAGATGGATTCACCAAGGTGCCGTTAACAGACCGGAATTTCGGTTTACAAAAACCGTATAATGAGCCCCTAGACGATCGATACAGTTATGAAGATGGAAACTGAAGATTATGGATGTATACAAATGACAAGCCTTTCAAGACTGGCAGTGGCACAAGGCCACGCACAGAAGTTCGCATCCAAGTACTCTCTCTCTCTCTCTCTCTCACATGCATACTTTGATATAAATATTGTAGCAACAGTTAAAGACACTGATCTATATGCTAGGCTTGACTTAATTTTAACTTGTTTAGATTCGTTTAAATAGCAAAATGCATCAAAAGATTGATCTTGGTTTCGACAAGTTGGAGTTGAATGCTTATATACTTCCCATGAGATAAACTTAAGCAAAAGTTTAAACTCAGTAATTGAGTTCAATTTGAGATTGAACTCAACCTTCAATCACATCTACATCAAGTATAAGCATACCCAAACTCCACAAACTCACTTAATTACCCCTACTTGGTAGTGGTTCATTGTACTGAAAAAAAAACATCGGAATGATTATCAACAGTAAATCTCATTCACTTGGGGCTAGAAAGGGAGCTACGACTCTGCAACTAAGAATCTACAATGGCGATATGAGGTACAACGGGTTTGAACTGGTGGATTCCAATCTGTATGACAGTTGGTTCAGATTAAATGTAATCCACAATGTGGATGAAGGAAACCTTACAGTGTTCATCGATGGCATCCAAAAGTTTGTGAATAATGATCAGGGGTCTGGTGACTTGTACTTCAAATGTGGAGTCTATGCTGCACCAGATAATTCAAGCAATTATATGGAATCAAGGTGGAAAAATATCAAATCTACAAAAAGTAATGATGAAAAATATAAATTCAAATGAAATTTGTAATACATTTATTCACAACCTTTGCAGTCTTCCTCCTGAAAATCAATGCATCAATATGAAATAAATACATGATGTAGCAGATGAACTCCAAAAAAAAAATAAAGAAGAATAGTAAGATTGGGATTTTGTGATTACAGAGAGACACCTGCAAGATTGCCATGGTTTCATTTTTTGAAGCAGGCCAGATTTCCAATAGGTGCAACTCGACTCAGGTAATGTCGAAAATGTTGCCAACATACTAGTCCGAGCTCCCTGCATGAATCCGCTTCTGCTCTTTTGCTATGCTTTGATAGGTGCTAACAAGTGCAACTCATATGAATTTAAAATTCTTAAAACTTGAATCATGTACATACAAGACATCCAGCTGTTCAAAATTTTACATTATTTTGACACAAAAAGACTTTCACACAAAAGCAATGAGCAAAACGGTTAGGACATAGGGCAAGGATATGAAATGGCAGCTAGCTTAGTTTTCTCTAAGCAGATGCAGAAATTATGTCCTTCATGGCAGAAATTAGGCTTGCTAACCTAACTATCACTTGCATCAACAGAAGTAAGTCAACCACCCTCAAAACACAAGCTCACTTTCCAAAAATCAATACAATACAAGCCCAAGGAGTTGATGATGTTTTGTAGATCATACTCATGAATTGTAAAAAATTTAGGATTGTTAATTTACAACCCAGGTACCCTCAAACCATCAGCTTAATTAAATACAGCAAACGCAGACACAAGAATGCTATTTTTGTGTCACAGAACATGTGAAGCTGGATACCTATACTATGCAAACCCACATAGGAGATCCCTGAATGAAATGAATGAAATGATGAACAGATACAAACAAGAAGAAAATACATCGAAAAGAATTATATCTCTACAGTGCTGCAAAAAACTACAAACCACAAGTGAGGCTGCAGAATTTCCCAATTTGGATAAAGAGCCTTTGCAAGGGGTTTGGATGGTCATCATCTTCTGAAGATGGAGTTGGCAATGGTAGCTCAGGCGGCAAATGACGGTGAAATGCATCAACCGCACCAGCAACGCCGTCTTCATTCTCTATCAACTTTGCTAATTCTATTACTCGAGATTTCACCTGGCAGAGTCAAAGTTTCATCAAGGAAAAAAAAAATTATGCAAAGTAAACAAGTGCTTCTATTTTCAAGCAAAAGAAAGCCTTACAGCTATTTAAACAGACATACCGAACATATTGTTCGCCATATGAAGTTTAGAAATTTAGAACAAGCATAAAAAAGAAAACTTATCATAATTACAACACTCGGATGTAATTAGAAAAGCATACATTGTATAAGAAATCTTTGTTTCTTCTCACTCTACTAAAACAAGGAAAAAAAATGTGCAATAAGCACTCCCTAGCAAACATAGCTTCAAAGCACTCATATAGTTTGCCTTAATATTTACAGAAATTACCAAATCGATAATGTGCACTAATCACTCCCTAGCAACCATAGCTTCAGATTGCCCATTTAGTATGTTTTTGAATTTTCCGTGCTATCCCATGCCAACTGGTGAAAAACTTACCCTTAGTGCATAGGCAGGCTGCCACATAGCATATATGCATCCTGCAGTGTAAGTAGCCTCACCAACTTGAATTTACTAACCCCTGATCTATAATGTCTCGTATTGTGTAGGTCAGGGGTATGACACATTTTGTATCAAGTTTCCATATAGGAAGGACTCCCAATAATATTAGTTGGGCCTTGCAAATGTGTGTGCAGGATTTGTTTTTTTTTTTTTTTTTTTTTTTTGGGGGGGGTTCTAAAAGCATGTTCAGTGGATGATTTTCAAACGGAGTCTTGTCATGGAGTTAAAGATTGGTTGCATTATCCTAGAAGCTAAGGCAACATAATTGATTTGATAGCCCTCCTCAGTTGATGCTTGAAAATTACCAAGCACAAGTTCTTGGGTTTCTATGTTCTTTGACATTTTCCTTCAACTTCTTTACAAGTTTTCCAGTCTTTTTTTTTTTTTTTTTTTTTTTTTTGGGGGGGGGAGGGGGTGGTTTGCATCTTATCAATATGTATGGAACTATGTATAGCTCCAACAAATTTTTGAAGTTGAATGTAGAAAGGAATATGTAGACATTCTCAGTAGCGAATTTTGTTGAGACTACACATAACTTCATATGTGAAGTGGACAACAATGATTGGCCTAATCCATCAAACAAGAATTGCATTTGAGATGACTCTTTTGTAAGTAGGTATACACCCCCACACATGCTTTACTTACCTCTGGTTGGAGCATGAATTTTATAGCATCTGAAAGGGCTTCAACACTGAAGTGAGACATAGGAATTGGAGCTGGTCCCAGTTCCTTTTCATAAATTCTTTCACCCCAAAAAAATTGATCTCCAAAAAATGGCACTATGGTTGTTGGACACTGCATCTCAAAATTAGACAACATATTATAGCTTTAACATATAGAAAAGAAAAGTGATTACCATAAAGCATCGAATCTCAATTTTAAGCACAAATGATAATAGTACAACGAAACTAACAAGAATATTTACCCCAGCCCTTAGTCCTGTAGCTGTGGTTCCAGCACCACCATGATGAACCTACACATATTAAACAAATGAGCAACTCTTAATGGCAAGTAAAACAATCACTGATACACCATTTCCCGTCATAAACACCACACGTGAAGGTGCAACTTCTGTTCTCTTAATGACAATAATGACTATACTTGAGCATAAAATTCTTGGTATTAATGTACAATCCCATTTCAACATCCATATAAACCTAGAACCAAGAATTAACCACTAAAAAACCAAAAAAAATATAGCTCACCAATTCAGAAGTAGCTTTAAGAAAACTTACCACAGCGGAACACTGAGGAAACAACCAATCATGAGGGCAATTCTCTAGAAGGAATACATTGTCAGGAATTTCTGGAACTGCAATATAAATTAGAAACGAGAAAGAATTACCCATAAGAGAGAGTAAAAAATCCACTCAGTAGAGTGAGGTATCCTATTTTCTCTGCAACCAAACATAGCTTTATAAAGTAAAACACCAGCAATAATAAAATTAGAAAACAGGACGGAAAGAAATCACCAAGTAAAGTAGTAGTTTGGACATCAAACATACAATCAGCTACCATGTAATCCCCAAACCCAATCCATACAAAAAATTATAAGAATTGACAGCAAAAGGACACAACCGAGCACGAAATACCCTCTGCCTTCTCTATTAATTCAATATTTTTGTTTGCTTCCACATGCAATGGAAATGCAGCACTCCTGCATCTAAGCGGAAGAATAGGCCCCAGATTGAAGACAAGGAAGGTGTGCATGGTGAATGGAAGACGTTTTGTGTGGGTTCGAAGAATCTGAGATATCTTATAGAGAGAGAAAGAAGTAGAGATATGAATCGGACCCTAGCTGTAACTCAGATTCTGGAGTGGGAAAGAAGTGAAGAGATGAATTGGAAAAAAAGGGCGTCATTTTGTTTTGAGAGAGAGAGAGGGAAAGGGTGTTGCGCTAAACCTGAACACAGATGGGTCTCAAAAACCCGAGTACTGCCCAAATAAAAACGGGTTGAATTTATTTTTTTACTCACTCCTAACTTAGAATACTGAAAATCTCTATCCAACTATTGAATTTTTTGGGTTGGATTCAGATTGACCCACTGAACTAAAACCCTACAGGGAGCTAGTCAATCCAACACTGAAGTCGGAGAAAGAATTCGGTAAAAGTAGTCGGAGAAAGAATTCGGTCAAAGTAGTCGGAGTTCGCTTGCCGAATAAGTAAGTTGAACAAAGCCATTACAGGAGGTTTGAAAATATCACCGAGGAAGAAACAAATTGGTGAGAGACAACTTGAAGAATCGTATAAAAGTCTTGTGGGGCTAACTACCAGTGATCATGACTGGTCAAGTGCATATGCATGCTCAGGTGTCAGCCAATTTGAAGTGTTTTTTTTTCATTTTTCCTTGAGTGAAACTGGACAGAACATAGGTAACATGAATTAATTCGCGTGAAACGACATCAGGACAATAAAGGTGAACATCTATAAGGGAGGAAAAACAATACTCATGTATGGCAGAACACATGAAACAAAGAGCTCATCAATGAACAAGTAAAATGCAGTTCCATACAGAGTATAACCTAGGAAGCATGGAGGATATACGATACGGGTACAATACGGATATGGCGACACAACAAAACCTAAAAAAAATAGGATACGAGTACGGTTAAGATACATCTATAGTCAAAAATATTTTATATGTTACTATTATTTAATAGCTTAGAAATTACAATTTTTAATAATTATTTAACAATAGTAAACTAAATTAACAATTTTTACCATGAAAAAAGTGTAATATCATCTCATTATGATATATTCATAAAGTGAACGTGACTAATTAAAAGAATCAGAACTAACATTTAACTAGTTGGTTTGTTTACAAGTATGATATATTCATAAAGTGAACGTGACTAATTAAAAGAATCAAAACTAACATTTAACTAGTTGGTTTGTTTACAAGTATTTATTTCTAAGACTATAGTGAAACTACTCATTTCTTTAAAGTCAAATAGAATTTTATTGATGTATTGTATTGTGTATGAACTCAAAAAGAGAGGGTACAGATTAATATTAAAAACTATACATCTTGCTTCATGTGTAGAAGTATTCACGGAGTATCAACATATTTTATTAATTATTAGATATATATGATATGTATCCAACGAATATCGTATCTGATACGGTATCCGATACAAGGACGTCGACCATGACAAAGTATCCGTGCTTTATAGGGTATAAAAAAGAATTTTTCAAACATTCAATCCAAAGTAGCACAATAATCATAGATAGGTGCATAAATAGATAGCACTATATATATATATATATATATATATATAGAGAGAGAGAGAGAGTATAAGGTTCTCATAGTAGAGAAATGTTTAGCAATTTTTTTTTTTGGTTGGGGGGAGGGGGAATCTTGCTCAACCAGCAAAATGATGAAAGAAAAATGCATAAACAATGCATTGACCTGACTTGCTAGAAATACATTCAATAGAATCTCTCTTAGTGACGCACCATATTGTAGTGAGCCTCTTCAGAAAGCAAGAAGTAACACGTATGTCTAAGAAATACTTACAAGTGCCAAGATCTCCCCAACCTCGGTCAATTATTCCCCTTTGTCCTGTATTCTTCAATGCCTCCAAAATGATATACGTGGTTTTCTTGGGATCTTCAAGAGGCTTAACAAGCAACAAGTAACAATATCAGCAAATTAAACACGTTACCCATCATAAATGTAAATAATGACACCCCCAATAAAAAAATACAAAGAAAAGTAACCAAAACCAAGGAGAATGTAACTCATAAAAATATAAACACATCATCATACCATGCTTCCAAAGCCAAAATATATGGGTTTGAGTCCTTTTTGGATCCAACGTACGAACTCTTGAGTAGGTTGATACTTTGACCCAAGATTTAGGAAACAATAACCAACAACATCAACTAGGGGGCCCCAATCTGCACATGGATCAAATAGATATCAATCCATGTAAGTTTGCGATGCATGAAGTATTAATATTTCTAAAATATTTGCCCATGGTAAGAAGCTTTGAACATGAACAAAAACAGCATATGTGACATTTACAAGGTTGTCCAAATGTGTATTGCAATGCATATTGTTTTCGAAAAATAATGTATCATGTCTCGTTAAGATATATTCAATTTTTTAAAACACATTTAAATGACCATATCTATACTAATAAAAAAAATTCAATTTCTTATTTTATTCTTAATTATTATCATAAAGTCAATTATATCCTCATATTTACTTTGATCTAATTTTTGTTTTTTATACCTATTTGAGTTTCAAGTTCTGTTGGACTCTTTTAAAAGTAGCATATGACTTCTATGTTCTTTTGGGTTCTTTTATAAGTAGTATTGACTTCCATTTTTCTTTTTTAAACTCATTTATAAGTAAGACAGTTATATACAATTTCTATATTCGTGTCTATATCTGTATGAAAAAACAAAGTCCAATCTATATTCTATTGTTATATACATATAGTTACAAGATTGGGTTCTACAATCAAATATATGTTATAAATGATTTTTTGGTATGCAACAATGTAACAATATTTTAATAAGAACACTTTATCCGATATGCAAACACTCAAGAAGAACAATTTTACAATGAAGCTCCATTATAAGCAAAAGAGAAAATGTCTATAGAGGACTAGAAAGATTTCTTAATAAATGACAGATTAGGTAGTCAAAGGGCTTAGAATAGATCAACATTTAAGTTTGGCAGAATTAAAATAATGAATAATTCTACAATAGCTAATTTATAATTTAATTTGAATTACTCATATAATTCATATTTTCATATATTTAACATAAAAATAATTATTTAAAATTGTTTACATACAACGTATATGAAGCATTGCTAGTCTAGATAAATATAAAAATACATAATGTCCAAAATAATATAAATACGGTTTCATCTCTCATCATCTCATAAGATGCATATTTGCGATAGAGATTGAAAGAGACAACCATACATTGTGGAAGGCCTAAAGTCAAGATCCAGAGGTTGATCAAGAGCCAAAAAATATGAAACAGATTCATTAAAGGTGACATCAGCACTAATGAAGTATCGACGAAGGGTGGTACTATAACGTTGTCCCTTCGGTGTGCGAGAATATCTAAGGAAGACACATTTTGTAGGACGAAGATCAAGTTTATCAAACTCAGGCCCCAAGTAATGAACATAAGAGACACCCCTAAAACCTTAGGGGATGTGTTCGGTACAAGAATAGTATATAGACTTTGCCCATTTAACACAAAAGACGGCATGCGATTAATCCGGTGACAAATAGTAAGATAAGCTTCATTCCAAAAACAACGAGGAACATGGATCTAGAATAACAATGCGCAGATAACTTCCAACAAATGTCAGTTCTTACGCTCACCAACACCATTCTGCTGAGAGGTATAGGCACAGAAAATTTTATAAATAATGCCAATTTACGAAGATAAGACAAAAATGATCAGATTCATTCTCTCGAACATTAGTAGAACGTAAAATACGAATACGACAACCATATTAGATTTTTATTTTTTTATGAAAAGTTTCAAATATAAAAAATAATTTTGAACAAGCTTTCATAAAAAATAACCAAGTCACACAAGAATAATCATCCACAAATGACACAAAATAAAAAAATTTATTAGATGAAATATTATTTATTGGACCCCATACATCAGAATGGACTAATTCAAATGAGTTAGACACATGGTTATTGCCTCTAGACTGAAAGGACACAGTAATGCTTACTCAGTTGACAAGTTTCACAAGACATAGAAGACACATGACTAAGGCTAGGAACTTGACATTTCAGATTCTTGAGAGAAGGATGACCAAGACGATAATACCACTGAAAGGGAGATGACGAGGTCTAAAGGGCCCGAGAGGTTATTGCCTCTAGACTGAAAGGACACAGTAATGCTTACTCAGTTGACAAGTTTCACAAGACACAGAAGACACATGACTAAGGCTAGGAACTTGACATTTCAGATTCTTGAGAGAAGGATGACCAAGACGATAATGCCACTGAAAGGGAGATGACGAGGTCTAAAGGGCCCGAGAGGTAGATCAAGGTCAAAGTAATAAAGACCACCAGCTTTATGGCCCGTACAAATCTTCCTTTTGTAAATCCTGAAACACACAATAAAAAAGATAAAAAGTTACTGAACAAATAAGGGAGTGGTAAATCTTGCTAATAAAAAGTAAGTTAAAGAGGAATTTGAGAACATATAAAACGGATGATAAGGACATATCAAACTCAATTGAGTAGTCTTTAAACCTGAAATTTTAGAAAAGTACCATTAACAATAGTAATATTGTGCAATAAAGTAATAGACTAATAAGTAAAAAATATACGAACCAGTCATATGGCCAGAAACGCCGAGATCTAGGGCATAGTTTAAAGTGTCGGCCGATACCGATATGAGTCGGTCGAGTCTCGATACCTTTGGAGACGATACCGTTATATCATATGTATAATCTCCGAGTCTCGCACAATTCAACCAAGTCATCCAAGTTGTATCCGAATCACTGAAATGTCGTCAACGAATTGGCCAATACGGTTTCATGACGCTACTATATAACTTGAATTTCTCGTCATATTCAAAATTTTCTTTTAAGTCGTATCGCCCGATATTGCACCACGACGACGCAACCGATGTGTCTCAAAACTCTCCGAGTTGATGACCGATACCACAACCTTGAACTATGATCTAGGGATTGTGAGTAAAAGACAACAAACAAATAAAAGCAGTACATGATTGGACAAAAATAACGGTGGAGGAAGATGGAACAGCATAGTATAGAGACTGGAAATCAGAATACTCCTTTCGTGTAAGAGTAACTAACCCAGAGTCAGGTGGAGCCGACCGAGGTATAGACACAGGTAGGGAGGAATTGTCATCCTGATAGAAGACCTGATTAGCAATGCCTAAAGGCTTTCCATGTAAATCCCAACAATAATCAACAGCGTGGCCTCGACCACAATGAGTGCATGAACGAGAACTAGTTCAACCTCCAGTACAACCTCCATGACTACCGCGATTGTCTCGGCCACCTCGAGGACTATCACTGTGGCCATTAGAAACAACAAGAGTTGAGCGATCAATGGGCAATCCATGATCAATGCCTGGAGAGCTAATAAACAAGGTAGTACGCTATAAATGTGAGAAAACCTCATGGAGAGATGGAAGACTGAAGCCACCCAAAATCTGAGTGAATAAGCTCATATTCAGGTTTCAAACCCACAAGAAAACGAACAACATTCAAATATTTATGTTGCTTCTGTCAACCTACTACATCAGTAGTGCATGGGTGATAGAACTTCAATTGCTCACGAACTCCTCGAACGTAAGAATAATAGTCCTCAAGACTTAGAGTACCCTGGCAAAAATACTTTTTGCACACCTCATATGCACGAGTAAAATTATCTGGTGGCCAAGTAATCCCAAATTTGTTTTAGCCATGACGAGATAAAGCAAAGTAGAGCTAATACTGACATCAATGCTATTCAATAATAATAAAATAAACTGAGCATCTTATTGTTCCCAATGACTGACTGGTCATCATTCTTGGATTCCATAGTTATACCACAAAAAAATAGTCCAAAGAAAGATAAAGAAACAACAAAGAAATTTCACCCAAGTGTGATTCGAACACGAAAAAATCTTGGAACTGGCAAAAAATCACATAAACTAAGGTGAGGTGGCTGGATAGCTGCTGAACTGGCCTGAACCATGCAGAACCAGGCATGAACTGGCTAGATAGCTGCTGAACCGGAACTGAACCTACTGAACCAAGCCTGAACCGTGCTGAACCAGGCCTGAACCGGCCTGGAAGGTACTGGAAGTGCTGAACTAGACCTGAACTGTCCTGAGAGGTGCCGAACCGGCCTGGAATGACAATGAAGGGCTAGACCAAACTTCCTTGGGCCTAAGCTGAACTGGGATAAACCTGGGTTAGGTTGAACTGCCAACAGTCTGGCTGGACCAAATCTGATTGGGCCTAAACTTCCTTGGACCAAACTTCCTTGGGCTTGAACCTAGGTTGCTGGGCTTTGGAAATTATTTAAGCACACAACCGTGGAAGATCCGATCTGACTCAACAAAGTGAGAGTCGTCGTCTTCACTGTAAGCATTTCAACGAACCCCTAGCTCCAACACAATGGTTCACACAGATGACATAACCAAACTCCGACGACCACAATAAACTCTGGTAGCAACCCACGCCGACCACAACGCGACAACCCACACGATCACAGAACACTTACACGGCACAACGAAGTGACGATATACATCACCAACAATAGGAAACACAGTTATTATTATCATACGATATATTACGATATACCTAAAAAACAATACATATTGTGTCTCTGTACCGTTTTTGTACCATATCGTACGATACACAATACGATACGTGATGATTCTGTTTTTTTATTTTTTTGGTTTTTTGGAGCTGAAATGACATCATTTCAGAGCTTATAGATTAAAAAAATAAAATAAAGTTTGTTGTTAATATTGTTTAATTAAGTTCAAAATTCCTGATTAATATTAAAGTTGTTCAAGCAGTTGATGTTATATTATAAGTTTGAATTAAAGGTCTTTGCATTTTGATATTACTGAACTATATTAGAAACTTGAATAATTGGTGAAATATTAATGAAATGTTATATATTATTATGAGTCTCTGAGTTTTTTTACAAAGGTATATATATATTTTATTAATAATTATTTAAAAATTAAAATTGTGGATATCTTAGGATATACGATACACGATACGCCATTTTTTTAAAAACGATACGCCTTCCGATACACGATTTGACAACTATGATAGGAAGAGCAAGGACGCACTTCAGCAACGATTCTAACAACCACCAGATCCACGAAACCACCAAGGGCAATCGATACGACCACCACCAACCACAACCATAACCACCACGATCACCGACCACTACACCATCGGCTTCAACAACACCAATAGGTGCATGATTTCAATGCAAACCCATCACCCACCAATTGTGGGATGCGCGAGAACTAGGACAGACTTCTCACAAAGACAAAGCAAAAGGAGAAAAGAATAGAAGAAAGCAAAAGGAGAAAAGAATAGAAGAAAACAAAAAGAGAAAAGAGAAGATGATTAATGAAAGATTAAACTAGGACCTAATTGCTCTGATACCATGTTAAGTTTAGAGTAGAGACAAACTTAACACGATATAGGAGAGGCAAAGAGAGGTTTTGACTTACCCTAACTCTCATTATCAACTTGTATTTATACTTACTAAACAAACATGCAAAGGACATGTATACCCTTTGTGTGGTATACATATTACAATAAATGTAAACCCTAATAATATTATAGTAATACAATCAACAAAACCGAAAAAAAAAATATTAACTTATAGAAAATTATGTCACTTCATTGTTTAGAATAGGAAAAAAAAAGTAAAAACTTATCCTATGCATATCGTCTTTTCGCGGTATTGAAATGTATCATAAGATGTGTATCACGTATCGTACGATATGGTGAACAAAGATACGTGTCACTAATAGTAGTGTGTTTTTCACTAGATTGTAACATATCATAAGACACTAACAACTACGAATATTCACACAATGAATATGAAACAATTGCTCTAACATCTTCAAAGCACATTGGTGAAAAATCCAAACAGATGTCCCTTTAAGGAGAATAGTTAGAGAACATTAATGAAGAAGTTTATTAATCCCTAGATTTAGATACGCTGAAGTGACACCACTCATTTAAGATACACTGGGCACATAAATCAATGGAACTTAACATGCATGTACAGATATGTATGAACAGTAAAAGGATCCAAATCCTAAATATAAATTAACCAAGCCTAGGATAACCAGCTAAGCACATGTGCAGATTTATCCCAAATACAACTGCAAATCCTATAATGCATGCGGATTGGGTCTGGGTGAGTGTTCGAAAACTGGGTGAATTGATGGGTTGAACATTTAGTTACTTCATATGAACACTAACCAGCCAGCATGACCGCCTACCCCACACCCTCCTTAAAAGCAGGGCACGTGGGGGCACTGTGGTGCTACAGTAACCCATCTCTTTTTTTTCATATTTTGCGTTGGCTTTCTCTGGTTTTTTTCGTTTTATCTTTCTCTATTTTCTACTGACCCTGTGCAGGCATAGAGTGGAGTGCACTCATAGTAATGAACATCTAGGACACTATAAAGTGGAAGAAGAAAAGACAGTGGAGGGTCCTAAAGCCTTGTAGAAGAATGGAATGATAAAATTGTTAGATTTAAATCCCATTATCAGTGCATGAATAAATTCCACCCCCACGGAGGAATAAACAATCCTCACCATTCGGCTTTGGTACAACATGGGGACTCCACATGTAGCCAGTTGGAAAATGAGATATTGACCCATTGAACATGCTGAAGTATGCAATAGACGGAAGCTTCAACTTCTTTTTCCTGAAGTCATTAATGTATCCTCTTATGCCCCACCAGATCAGTAAATCTACAAGTATATAAGAGAGCTGGAACCAGTAACAAAAAATTAGGGAACGAAATTGTTGGTGAAATTTAAGAGAGAATCTAATTGTTGGTGAAATTTAAGAGAGAATCTCTTTATTTGCAGATGATGAAAACAAAAAAAAAAAAAAAGAATGGCAGATACTCAAAAGCATACCCAATAACCAGCGCTTTGAGGTACACGCGCCAATGGGTGAGGAAATTCATAAGTTGGCCTGCCTACAAAAATGGAAGTCAGATCGCCTCATCCTTGAAAAATGTCCCAAGAAAAAGTTAAACAATAGATAGATCACCAGAACACAAGAATCACATTCTGAAGACAATTTCCAGTCAATTTAAATTTCAATAAAATATCTTCAGAACATTAAATACTCTGGAAAGTGTTCTTGTTGGCGAATGTAAGTGTTATTTCTCCTCTCTTTTGGGAGCTGAAGAGGTAAGATCCCGCATACACTAGTTTTCCTAGCCAAAAGTACAAAAATGCACCCAAGACATCTAGCAGGAATATAGCATCAATTTTGCTGCGGATGAAAAAATATAGTAACCAACAAGAAATATAGTACTGCGGGAGGGTCTTTTTGATCAACCATGATATCAAAGTTTCAAGAAAAACAAACCAGAGTAGAAGTCTTACATAAAAGTTTGGAAATGCTTGAAATCATTTGGAAACCTTCATTTAATTCAAAGTTAAGCCCATAAATTCAAAACTAAGTCTATTGCAAATAAATACACCTACCCAAATAGCAAGAATTTTATGAAATCCAATAGAAGGTACGACAAAGTCATGAAGCAGCAACAGTCACACAACTTGAGCACAAAAAAAAAGGCTTACTAGTCATTAATAGCTATTACCCTATATCTGAGAGATAAATGTGGCCAAATGCATTACTATTCTGCCTGAATTATCCAATGTCATAATGGCGTAAGTACCAAAAAAAGCAAAAACCCCAGTTAATATTACGAAATCCGTTTATCACCGAAGATAAATATTATAAAGACATGCTTTAATACATTTTACTTAGATTCAGTATGCATTGATGAGTTCTGGGTAATTACGAGCTTTCAAAAATGGAGTTAAAAATAATAAAATAGTTTCAATTTACTTGCAAACCCAAAAAAGAAGTACTGAAACTCAAAGCCATGTATGGGGTTAAGATCTGATGGCATGCTACCTAAGAAGCATGGACATGGACATGGACACAGACACAGACATGGGGCACAGTCTCACAGATACGAACATGTAGACACCACATTTCTCAAAAAGGTAGGACACCGATACATTGGGGACATACTATAAATAATTGTATTTTATATTTAAATTATATAATTTATCATAAATATAATGACAATGATATACTATTCATAAAAAAAATCTGTACTTTGTGATAAATAATGTTATGTCTAGTCATCTAGTGTGAATATTTAACCGGTCATCATAATAGTCAACAATCACCAATTTTTTTGTAGACATGTACCAAACATATGCAATTTAAATGATTGATCTTTTCTAAATCTTTTATATATCTTTTACTTTTATTATATTTTGAGTACTACTTTAACATATTCAGTCTTGGTAATTATATGTTCTATCATAGCATAAGATAGTTATTAGTCAAATTTTTTAGCTTTGTTAATCATATGTCAACACATATTTATTATTTGGTAGTAGTCATGGTTTAAAAAAGTGTCGGACAAATCATTAAAGAAGTGTCCGACAAATGTCCAAAATTAAAATTTAATCATTTAATTATAGACAAGGAGTAAAAGAATATTGGACACGTGTCGGAGAAGTGTCGGTATCTACCACAGATATGTCACCTTC
The DNA here is from genome assembly GCA_963454935.2 of Ilex paraguariensis. Lineage (NCBI taxonomy): Eukaryota > Viridiplantae > Streptophyta > Magnoliopsida > Aquifoliales > Aquifoliaceae > Ilex > Ilex paraguariensis. Next base: position 149,765 of record CAUOFW020002502.1, on the reverse strand, counting down.
TTGAGAGTTATCTGCGGTTCATAGCATGCTACTTAGTAAATAAACAAGGAAAATCTGAAGTTAAAATATACTTTTCTACTCTTCTTCTTTCTCTATTTTTTTGCGTGTTGGTGGTGCTCTCTGCAGTATGGGAGGGAGAGAGCAGAATCATAAACACAATTATCTTGGACTTGATAACTTTTATCATGCCATCATCCAAAAATTCAAATAGTTTTGGATAGGAAACCGAAACCCCATGAGCTAAATAAATACTAAGCCAAATTAGAGGAAAATGAAAAGATTAACTTTGTCACAAAACAGAAGGATATGCTTAAACGATGCAAAGAAGTGCAGATTCATGCACACACCAACACACAGACAGCCATCAGACACATAATGACATACATGTACACGCTTTGAAGGTAGTTTAGAATTTGATTTCCCCAACATTGTCGTTTTTGTTCTCACTCCACTGTCTCAGCTCCTAGGCCATGGATCATACCATGAGTTGCTATGACCACAAAAAATGCAGCAATTACGGTATTGACCACATGACCACAAAGGATACAAGATGCATCAAGCCTGCAATTCGGGTTGAAATTGTTGTCCCTACCCAAGCTTGGGCACATCAGCATACAGTCTTTAATATGATGATAGATTGTGGTGGGCAGGGGTTATGGAAATATTGCAGCATCTGGAATTGAAAGGAAGAAGATACATGTTATAGGCTTTATAGAAAGGCTAGGACAGGCTTAGGTTTTGTAGGTCCTAAGTTGCCGCAATTTCAGAAATACGGAGCCACAATATTTGAACTGCAACTATCATCTATTGGTACAAGGTATGAACGTAAAGACCAAAATCGTAAGCAACAACCCTGCTTGTAGGATTCGGGGAAGAAATACCCTATTAGACAAGAATTGGTGATTAAGATAGATAATTCCATGCTAAAGAGAAATACGAAGGGGTGAAGAAGATGGTTATATGAATTTAAAATCGGACCTCTCGACTTCTCAAGAATGAGGGTTGCACTGAATCCCCACAAGCAACTCCATGGAAATGACAGGATATTTATAGGCTACAGATTAGCTCGCATTACCAAGACCAGGACTGCAAATACATATATTAAAACTTTTTGACTTCTAAAATTAATCCCTCCCTCCCTCCATTTGGAGGTCAGGTTACACAGTTCTACAAGGGAACTTGCAAGCCACTACGACAACTGTTTGTCTGGTTAAATTCAATACCATTACAGAGTAACAAGTGAAGTCCCAACCGTTACACAATAAAGAAATCAAAGTTATATTAAGGTGCGAAGACAGTTTTGCAATTTACCATACGAACTAACGAACATTATATTATCTCCATCTATCTAAGATATATAGAGTTCATACACATTTGAAAAGGTTTTGCCAGAACTCACGTCCAAGGCATTGTGAAGAAGATGTGAAGGGGTACACCAAGCGATTCAGCAACATGTGCATGTCCTGCCAGCCAGAGGGTCATGTTAAAACAGTGTACTCTGCTCATAAAAAAGCTATGTGAAATGAAAGCATAATTTTTACCTCATATATCAGAAGACAACCAACAAAGATAATGCATAGTAAATAACACTTGATGATGGAGAACTATGATTTATTTAGTGGTGGCAATTGGTCCATGTCAAAAGTTAATCGTGTCAAAATTGGGTCAAGCTATCATAAGTCATAACACAACCTGTGCAACCTACTCAATAAACAGCTCATGTTGGATTAGATGGGTTCCACGAGAAGCTAAAAAAAATGGGTTAGATGGGTTCAAAGTTCAAAAAGCACATTTAATAAGCCTGTCAACCCACACTTGCCCTATTTAACAAACTGACCAAACATAACATAATACGATTAACTAATCAAGTGAAAATATCTAGCCAAACTCAATATCTTCGTCAGATTCGAATCATGTTAGAGTTTCAAAAATTGTCAACCCCCCCTTCTCTCTCTCTCTCTCTCTCAATACAATGACATCTATAAATATCATTTCACCAGATAGTTAAAAATGTATAGATGAACAATAAGGAAAGGGAGTTATTACAAAAACTCTTGACAAATAAAGATGTCACCTATCCATCCTTGTCAAATATTTTATTTTAGTTTTACGCTATTGATTCATGTTAAATATTTTCACTTAGAAGCAGTTATTCTACTTAGAAGCAGATGTGACAGAAAGGAAGTAGATTATTTATGTCAAACCCAAGCATACATGCATAGTACTTAAATAAATAAAAAAAGGAAAGATATAAGACAAGAAAAATAAACAATAACTAATGGGGTCAAAACTATATTTTGGTATTAAAAATTTTTATGATTAAAGTGACATATTACAAAAGAACAGGAATGTATTTATAAATATGCCAAATATATAAAGAGGGATGAAACTATCGGTGGAGACATCTCTTGGCAGACATTCTCCACTCTTCCATATCTCTCTACACACTTTCTCTCTCTCTCTCTCAGTTATCACTTCAGAAGCACTAGAAGCTAAAATTTCTTCTAATTTTTCTTGTGGATTTGATGAAATTTGGGGTTAAAATTTCTATTGGTTGGATTGGAGATCTTTTGGAGAGGTAAGCACTTCTCTAGTTATTGAAATTGATTATTAAGACCTAAAAATCATAATTTTTTTTAAAGGTTGAATGTCATGATAATATGCATCCAGTGAGGACTTGTGTCGATCATAGGCCTATTTTATCTTGTTATACTTAATTTATTGGATTGCTCGTAGAGTAGTTGCTTAAGATTTGAAAATTTAATTTAAGTGTTTGCATATCTTGGTGGAATATCTGGATGAATAGGAGTGTGTTGGGTGGAGTTTTCATCAAGGAAAGAAGTAGAATTCATGCTTAGTTGATGGAATTGTTTCCACAAGCTGGAATTATGGTTTAGTTGTTGAAAGAGATTATTAAAATTGTTTACATTGATGCCCAAACTCGTTTTGGATTATTGAAAGATTATGGGAGACTGTTAGAAGGGTTGTAATTGATTTTGGAGTAGATTGAAGTGGGTTTTGGTTCATGGGTAGAAGAATAGAGATGGTGGTAGTAATCCCCTTTTTATTGGACAGACTGCGCACCTGGTAGAAAAATGGTGAGAACTTCCACTAGAAAATTCGGATTCGCACACCGTTTGAAGCATAGGAAACTAGACTCAAAGCCCGTTTTAACGGTATATGGTAGACCACCAAATTATGCTTGAGAAAATACAGTTTTTAATCTAAATGGATTGATATGCATTTTTCAAGATTTGAAATCCTAAGTAAAATTAATCAAAACATGGTCAATTGGATGACGATTAGAGGTCACGATCTATGGTTAGAAAGTATAGAAAGTCTATTTTATGATTAATTTGGGTTCTTATGATTTTAACAAGAATAGAAGGTTGTTTTAATTAAACTCGCGCGATAGGTTCTCATGTTATTTTAATGCATGTGAAGTGTTCAAGAAAATGTTTAAGCGAAGCGAATGAGCGAAAATAGGACTTAAGTGACCAGACCTTGTTTGAGTTGAATGTGATATAAAATAAATTAGATTGGTTTGGATCAAAGAAACAAAATATTGAAAAATTCGGATATGAGGCATATTGGACAGCTTTGACACCCTATAGTAAAACGGAAATAACTTTTTGTAGAAAACTCAAATTGATACACTGTCAATTTTGTTGAAAACTAAACTCAAGAGACCTTTCTAATGGTATATGGTAGAACATCATATTATTCCTGTGTAAATTCAGTTTTTAGTTTAAAGATAGCTAAAAACAGTACACGTATCAATTTTTTTTAACTTGTAGGAAAATAATAGGAACATGGTCTATGGGAGGTTGTTTTGAGCTTGTGACCTATCATTAGAAACCTTAAGGAGTTTACTTTCTAACTCATTTGGTTTCATGTTGAGTTATTATGAAAATAAACCATAGGATTAGAGTTTATCTTGATCTAAGTTGAGTTGAATCAGAATAAACAAAACATAAAATGAAATATAATCGTATGCATACATTTGCATCTGTTGAGTTATTTGGAGTTGAAACTCATTGTGTATGGTTATATAATTTGTGTTAGGTCCAAAAGATACTATACCGATTCCATTTAGGGATCGAGAATAAAGCTAAGTGATGTATTGGCTGTCACGTTGGGGGTGACAGGTTAAGTGTACTACTTCATAATAACTAGAAATAAAAATATATGACATATTGTCATATACTTGTGATTTATTGAAAAACTTGTGATTTGTTGAATAGATTGACATGGCTTATATGTTGATTTGGATATTGCGCATTTGTCATGAGACGGCTTAACATTGCTTAAATGTTGTAAATAACTTGACATTACTTATATGTTGTTGATAGTTTGATATTGCTTAAATGTTGTTATTGACTCGTGGCACATATGAAATATTTATTATGTTGATTTGAGTTTCAAAGTGGGCTGAGAACACTTTGACTTATTTGTTGTTTTCTCGGGTTGTAAACATATTTTGGGAAATAATATCTGATCCATATTTTTTTTATATTTCTATTTATTATGATGCTCAATAGACGGAGAAAATATTTGGTTTCAGGAAGCAGAAGTTTAGAGTTTGGTCCACTACAACACTAGCAAAGTCGAGCTGGAAAGGTCTGGAAACTGGTTGTGAACATATTGTACAGGGGTGTTTGTTTCCTTGTTGATGTAAGGGATGAATTCTCTAATATTTTGTTTTGGTTTAACTTACATCGTTGTGTACTCTGTCATAGAGTTATATGGTATATCTCTTTTATAAGATCTTCAGTTGGTAGTATTAGTTTTCAATGCACCGCTAACACAAGTATTGTCACGTGTCAAGTTATACTTACATCTTAAGAATACCAAGTTGGTCGCTTGGGATGGGGTGTGACAGTTTCCACTAGACATTGATTTTTAAAATCTTATCATTGGATTTTTGTAAGCTCCAAATCCACTTTCTTGCACCTCCTCAAAATTCTCATTGCTAAACAAAACGATGCAATGATGCTTCCAGAAAGTATCAACTATATCAATAAGACCTCATAATAAGACTAGAAGCAGACTCCTATATCTATGGTTGGGTATCTAGAAACACTCTAGAGGTGATTCTGACTCCAAAGGCTATATGGCCAAACTATTCAAGATAATTCAACATTTATTCAGAAAATCCAATGGAGCATTTACGACTCACCATAAGCAGGAGGATTTGCAATAATAGCCTGAGCCCTAAAAGGCTCACCAGTTTCCATATCAGGTTCTATGCACGCTGGAAGAAGTGATTCAATAATAGCCTTTAGTTGTTTTCTTTGTATAGATATTTCTCCCGGTGCAGATGAAATGAAACCTTTATTCCTGGCCATATCTATAATGATGGAGAAAAACTCAATTTAGTTAGACAATAGAAAAACTCAATTTAGTTAGACAAATACTTAAACAACGTCAATTATAATTCAAAATTTTAGAAACAAGTTGAGAATTGATGCAATTGGGTCTCAAGAGAGGAAAATCTCAAAATATCATATCTGAAGGATGCAACTAACAGTGAGAAGGTAATTTTAAACAATAATGTTCAATTAGACTTCGCTCAACACATACTATTCAGGTTTTTGGTGACAAAATGGAGACATCAAATAGATGACAAAAGAAAACAGGAGGAGCAAAAAGCACTATGAACTGATGCACATTCATGAAGTCCACAGAAGAAATAGTCTTCATAAAATGCTCTGATGATAAATTTACCACACCAAATGAATTAAATTGTGTTTCCACATAGAAATAAAAAAATTGCATGTCAAGGACCTCTTACATCCTGCCAAAACCCGAGGATCACCGCCCAAAGGATAAAAGTCTATACCATCCGACTTCACAAAACTACGGAAGTTAGCATGAGTAGCCAACCTAACATGATGACCAAACTCCTGCAGGCCAACACATAATTAGTTAGGGGAATGACACATGATATTGCAAAAGAAACAGAATCTCGGCGTGCAGAGTGTCAAAGCAGTAGCTATTTTTTAAATACATTATCACAGCTAAAAGCAGAGATACGTATTAAGTGAAGGTCCCCTGACCTTGACATAAACCCTCAAGTTCAAAATTAGGTAATTCCAAAAAAAAAAAAACACATCAATATAGAAGCAGAAAATTTACACAATAAATTTCAGGATATATCCATGCTCAACAACAGATCAACTCCTCACCAATGCAGTAATTAACAATGTCCACCATGGGCAACCAGGGCTTACCTTAACAAAGAGCATCTAAAAGCATGTGCAATCAAGTAAAATCAAACCAAACGACAGAACCAAGGTAACAACCCTGTTCAAGTAAGCACACGCAAACATTACAAAATAATGTGAACTTATCCCAACTTGACCACAAAAGAAATGGATAAGTTTACATAGGATTTAATAATATCAGAATTCAGCTTCTTACTCCTATCGGACCTATCCCAACATTAGAAACACTTTTTGTAATCCCAGCTTTTAGCAAAGATTCTTCACTGAAGTTTGTACCTAACTACCCGTTCCATACCTCCATTAATGAGGACTAAACTGGGTGTTAGTTTTGTGGCAAAGATTCTTAACTCTGAACAAATACAATATAGCATACATACTTCAATCCATAGACAAGGGAAAGAATTTGGAACTGTAGATTCCCTGGTTACATCTTGAAATATGTAGACTTAACTACTTCTCATTAGACAAAACAAAATCATGCAAGAAAAAAGTACATTAGGAAAAACGAACGTGCACAATGATAACAGAATGCAGTAGATATATAAGCAATTAGGTGGAACAGAAAATTGTTTTAAACGTGCCTGAAGTCTCTTTGCCACAGCAAGAAAAGGCTGAACATCTCCTCTTGTTCCAACCACAAGCATTGCAATTTTCAGTCTCGGAATTGACTTGTTCAAATCAGTGGTGACGTAATCGATATTTGAAGGTGCCCTTTCAACAGAATGAAGTTCTAACAATTCTGAAGCTACTGGTGCACTCTTAGTTAGATCAACCTTGACAGTCCCATCATTTTGGATCTTTACTAGCTTCTCAATGAGTTTTATCTAATACAGAAAACACAAGGAGGAAGGATATGAAAGAAAGCGAATTTCATACATGATATAGACAGGAAATATACAAGTGCAAGTGAGAGGTAAACATAAATTATGAATTTCATATGCAAGTGCATGACGTAGAGAAACTAGCTTGAGGAGGTGCATAAACGTGCTTACTCGGTAGCTAGGAAGCACAAAAACGAGATACAACTATGATACGAAATAGATACGGCGATACAACAAAACTTGAAAAAATGATACGGGTACGATTAGGATACGCATATAATAAAATATATTTTATATTTTACTATTATTTAACGACTTAAAAAATATAATTTTTAGTAATTATTTAACAACATTAAACAAAATTAACAATTTTTACCTTAAAAAAGGTGTAACATCATCCCATTATGATATATCCATAAAGTGAACGTGATCGATTAAATGAATTAGAACCGATATTTAACTAGTTAGTTTGTTTACAAGTATTTGTTTCTAAGATTGTAGTGTAACTAACTTATTTTTTTACAATGTTTTGACATGTAATAGTGGATAATAATTAAAAAACACTCGTATCTACAAAATCAAATGAAATTTTCTTGATGTATTGTATTGTTTGTGAACTCAAAAAGAGAGGGTGAAGATTAAAATTAAAAATTATACATTTTGCTCCATGTATAGAAGTATCTGCAAAATATTCACATATTTTATTAACTATTGGATACGTATCATGCGTATCATTGGTATCTAATGCGTATCATTGAGTATCCAATGAGTATCATATCCAATACGGGTACGTCGATCGTGGCGAAGTATTCGTGCTTCATAGCTCGGTAGGCAGTTGGACATATCAATAGCTACTAAGTATCCAATTGAGCTAGCCATCCTTGATTAGTGTACCTCTAAGACCCCTTCTTGAAAACGGGGTGGAGTGTATCCGTGGTTGAATGTTTTTTGGCCAACAATCGTAGTAACACTAGCAAACAATGTAGATGTAATCCTGATGAAGAGTTTATGATAGAGTTGTTATAGGTTACATGGACTAGTTGATTAATTGGTAGTTGGTAGCAATCTAAAAGGAAGGTTGCATGAATAGGACAATTCAATTGAACGGGAAAATTTTCTCCCTAGGAAATTACGATGGAAGTTTCCGAAAGATAGAACTCTGCATACAATTGAATATTCAATAGAATATAGGTCTACAAGAAGATGGTTGTGATATCCCTTAGTCATATAGACTCACTTTGGTCATCAGAAAGCTACTTTTCAAAGTTACTCGGAATTCTCTGTTCAATAAATATTCATAGTGGGTGATGGCTCAAAGATTCACTTTTAAAAGGGACTCCGGTTCACATATCATATCTTCTGGTTTTTAATGTTGTGGCAAAACTTCCGTCACACTTTAAATTTGCGAAAGACAAGGATTGTCTTCCTTTTCCTAATCAATGTCTTTCCTCTTTTAGTCTGCCTAAAAGATGTTAGTGTCTGAATTCTAGTGTGGAACATTTCTAAATTATGTTCAATTTTCTCTATGTAACAGTTGTTCCCTTTTCCTGCTACCAAGGTTGTCTGGAAGGCCAAGGCTCCTCGTAAAGTCAAGGCTCTCACCAAAGATCAAAATTTTGTTCCAGTGTATTGTTTTGATAAAACCGAAATACTTCAAAAATATTTTGAAACAAATTGATAATTCTAAAACATTGGTGAAAGCAAACTGAAACACCTCAAAACAGTTTGAAACATTTAGAAACGTAGGAGTTTCAATATTTGACTCATTTCAATTTCCATGGAAATGAAGACATTTCATCTATTTTGAAACAAAATTTGGATCATTGGCTCTCACATAAAAGTACCAATGGGATGCCACCAAAGAAGACTAAATTAGCCTAGTCCAAATCCAAATATATGTGATCAATGCAGAGGTGATGGAGGAAAATCCAACCATCTTCCCATCACCAAGTTTTTGAATCCTCAACAGTGCAATTTCAATCCCTTCTTGGGGACCCCTCTTTTGGGGGCTTTTATTAAGGGGAAATGGATAAATTGCTAGTGAATTTGTGCCACTTTGCTAGCAATTGGGAGATTTAGATAAAAAAAAATGCGTAACTTTTGTAGTAGCCTATAAAATATAGATGTGTACCAATCACAAAGCAACACGTGGCAAGATTAAGGAAGGACCACGAGCTGACGTGGCAAAATTAAGGAGGGACCACAAGCTGCTGTGGCAGGATAGGCCCACCCTCGAATGGTAAAGGTTGTGGTAAAAGACCTGTGACCACGAAGAGGGTATCCACTGCAAAGAAGCAAGGCACACCCTCCTCACCAAAGAAGTGGTTAAAATGGATCCTTGACCAAAAGGGACAAAAATAGCACCGCAAAAGTCTGGGACAACCTTGGCGAGCCTATAAGTCCAACTCCACCACATAAGCGAATGGATATAGCTGAAGTTCGACGGTAAGCCTGTGGCCTCGAGGGGGACCCTCATGGATAAGGCCTGATAATGGATGAAAATTTTATTATTCTATTGGATTAAATGAGTATTATTACATTTCTTTTAAGCATATTTTGCATTTTGAATGAGTTTTGATGTTTGATCTCATTTGAGCTTGATTGGAGTAATCAATAAAAAAACTTACTTATTATAGTACTTTGTTTTGTAGGAGATGTAGAATGGTTACTATGACAACCCGTATATAAATTAATTATCGACACGCTAATTAGGTCGTCAATTATGATTTTATCTTAATAAATAAATAAAATAGATTTTTTTATGAACAAATGGATCTCAAATATAGAATTTTCGCGTGAAAATAAGTCAAATGACTATAATATAGGTCAAATATCGTAACCCTATAATAAAGTGAATATATTCATATCTATATATATAAAGATATTTATAAAGCTACTATTATAAATTCTAGATTTTTACAAGCACAGTAAGTGCAAATGTGAAACGTGCAAAGAAAAGAAAGGAAAAAAAAAAAAAAGGAGAGATTGGCAAGAACTGGACAACTGTCCATGAGATGCTTGGTCCCCAAGCAATTTTTGGGCTATAAATAGCCATGCTCAGTAGCTTTGAACGGCACAAGGAAAAAAAAAGAGAAAGGGAGGAAGAGAGAAAGGGAGAAAGAGAGGAGAGAGGGAAAAGGGGTCAAAAATTTTGTTGACCTAAGAGTTTGCGGTCGCGATCAAAACTTTGGGTAAGAGTTTTTAGTTATTATTTAATAACTTTTATATGTTCGAGTCACTTAAAGTTGATCTGCATTAAATATTTTCAGATCAAATTTAAGTATTATTATCTTTCGTTAGTTATTCCAAAACTTATTTTAGGTTAATTAAGCCCTTAGTACCTATTGTTATTCTAAAATATTATTTTGGTTATTTTGTTACAGTACACGGTATCGAATAGAAGTCAAGAAGGAGGTAGAGTTTCTTTTATCTTTTACTATCATTGATATATTTTATGCATATTTGGAGGTTTCATATCAAATCTATTTTTAATTATAAAATGTAATATTATATCATGGGGTCAGACTGGGGTTTTATAAATAAATCGTTATCATGCACATAATGTATTTTTTTTATTGAAACCCTAATTATCTCATGAAACTATGTTGCATAATAAATGTCTATTTCATTAATTAATATTTAATGTTTGATTTGTTGTGGAGTCTGACTACGATATGATTTTATTTTGTGATTTTGATGAAATTACTATAAATGCACATAATCAAGGGCAGAGAGTTAGTAGATGCGTGATCCTTGCAAGGATTCACAAGATTCCTACTAGTCCTTGGATTCACCGGTTAGTAATATCGGTTGTCGTGGTAGCCTGTGTGGTACCACATAATTTTCGGTATTGGTGTTTCCAGAAAAGCAAGAAGCGCATTGGATTCCCTAGGGTGCAAGACCCCAAAGTTTTCTCCGGAGGCGATTCATGTGTGGACCAAAAAATTGACGGATTGATATGATCCATATGTGCTGAAATTTATTTATTTCATTCATTACTTTGCCCTATTCCTACATTTATTCGCGGTTTAATTATATTATTCATTGTTTTAAAACCTTGGTAGTCATTGATAAACGTTATCCACTGAACTGGTGAACTCATCCCTATTTAACATTTTTCAGATATATGAAGTCAAGCTGGAAGATAGGCTGAAAGGATAGAGTCTGCTATTATTATTTCTTTTATGTTGTATCAAGAATATTTGAAATGATCTTGTGAGGATTATGTACTCGTACGAAAAATAAAATAATATAAGGAAGATTATTGTAAGTTCGGTAAATTTTATTCCTTAATCACACCCGGGTATTTTTTAAAAAGGGAAAAAAAAATTCGGGGTGTGACAGTCACTTATTGAGATATAGATGATTCAAGGTAAATCTCAAGTGTTCCAAGGTCACTCAATATGGCATTATAGGTTTGGAGTTGAAGAAAAGAAATTTGGATACATTCCTGAGCTTAAACACATTTTGGAGAGTATTCAAGATGAAAGAATTTGTCACTACTTCGGTACTTTGATCATAAATTTTTATCCCGATATCCAATTGACCTAATTCTTGCGGTATTGGAAAGAAGACTTCAAGGGAACAAAAGTGTACTTCGTAAAAATCTTACCCGCGTCCATATGCGCCTCAACTGGTTGAAACATAAAGTTTAGTGCAACCAGACACGTGTTAGAAGTTAGGATGGCTTAGAACTTTTATTTTTTCAGTTCTCCGACCCTAGTTTGGTCTATACAACTATATATATGCCTCAAACCCTTAGGTATAGGGGAAACATACATTGTAAACTAGATCTAGAACCTCCAACCCTTCTTATTCTTCCCTTCTTTCTTTGTTTTCATATTTGTGGATTGCTAAATCCCCGACTAAAACTAGGGGTAATTCTTTCAATAAAACATGATATTTATTTTTAATTTGATGTTCTTTAATGCACGATTTTTCTTAGTAATTGATTCTTATGGTTTAGTAAAGTTTTTGCTCTATAAAATCTCTTAATTCGTTGTGTCATGTATATTGAATGTTTTAGATTCCCTGTAAGTCAAATAACTAGTTTTGTATATTTGGATCAATGAATCAGAATATTTATATAAAAAAAAATGATCTCTTGTTTGTGATAAAAAAAAAATTCTTTGTTAGAGATCTTGATTCATCGTTGAATCTACACACAGTGAATACTTGTGATCTACAATTAAATACATAATTTTTATCAAATCAAGTTATTAGTTATAATTTAGATTTGTTTTTAATATAAGCACCAGTAAACCTTCCGACTAAGATCACTTCTCAACTGATTCTTAATTGAGTTTGAAAACCGAATCAAGAATAAATATTCTGTGGAATTGAAAGAGAATCCTTGATGCTTTTGTATCTCTCGAATATTGTTTTACCTAAAATTTAATGCTTCCTTCAAATTCAATTCGCTCAAATTTTTCCAAAGCAATTCTACTTTTAATTTTTTTTTTCTTTCAACTTTCAATAATTCTCTGTGGTACGACCTCAAACTCTCGAGTATTTATTACTTTGCACAACCTGCACTTGGGTGATCAATATTAAAGTTGTAGCAAGGCCTTTAGAGAGAACATGAAACCCATTGGATGCTCACAATGGTAAAGTCAACCAATGGTATACCATTGCTTGACCGGCCCAAAGGATCAAGAGGAGAGGTTACAACCTTGAGAGAAGGAAGTATGACCACCCTCAAGAGAAAACTAAGTAACAAGGTTGGACGAGCATGATTGTTATTCTCAGTTTCAGACAAAGATTTTGAAGGTTTAATCTGCTAGAGTAGGCATGGCCACTAGGTTGCGCTTGACTGGAATCTAGAGGGACTCCTAAGGTACAAGGGGTTAATGGTTCAAATTAACATATGGAATGATGGGACATGTAGATTGGTGACTAAAGGACCGAAACTATATGGTGATCTTTGATTGGGGCACTTTGGATGAAGGCCACAAAAGGGGATCCAAATGAAAAGGAGAGCATCACAGTATGCATGCAGTAGGTGCACTGCGGATATAACTCTTCCGCGATGATGCTCTCACAACCCTTCTACCTTGGGTGCCCCCCCTTTACCTCAGAGAATGTACCCCTTCCTCAGGAATCGAGTCTAGGTTGCATCTAATGAGACGTCACATCTATCTAATTAATACTTGGGACACGAGGCACGCAATGCGCGAACGTCCATACAAAAATAGCCGAGACAATTGCAAGTAAGCACAGTTGTCGTGTACGGCGTTGACCCTTGTACCGAGGCAGTAAAGGTCCCTTAGGGGTGGTCTTTAGTCGTAATCATCTGATGTGTGATAAAAACTCTATTTACACCCTCCTTCACATAGGACACGAGCTTACAAGTGAAACTGAGTGACCAACAACAAAAAAAGATAATCATGTGTAATGGCTAACCACGACAGGTAAGAGCTTTGACCACCAACCACCCTAGACTCAGCCTTGATATAATATTAAAGCATCCAACCCAAAACCAATTTTTAGTAGTTAAAAAGGCCTCTCAGGATATAAACAAAATATCTCTCTTCGTTTGTTAGGCCCCTTAACCATTTAAACCAACCTTGAATGATGCTAATCGTTTGACATCAGATACGAAATCTTTTAAAAGTTCAAGTAATATTTCTAATTATACATGCAATAATCAAGAATGTTGGGGGTTTGGAAATTGAGGCAAAGATTGCGCTCTTTTGAAAGGTCATTAGAAAAGCTTTAATACTATACCTCTAACAAGGCTTGATTAAGGTGGAATAGAATGGGATGGTCATGGGTTTGAATGGCTTCTCTATGCTCCTTGACACTGCAGTCATCTTATGGGAGATCTTACATTAGTCATCTTTCTATGGGGCACAAATTAAATTAATTTCCTAGTAAGATGGTGATGGCTTAAATTTATTGGTCAACCTTGCAGATTATTAAGTGGTTCCTAGGATGACTCATTTTTACCCATTTTGAGGGGATGGGCAGTTCTGCAGATTGGATTTCTCGTCATTTTATTTATGCAGCGCTAGACATTTGTCATTTGTATTCTTCTCTCCAAAGGATTCTTCTTCCTCCTCATATTTCCTCCCTTGCACATATAGAATTTCCAAGCCTCATTGAAAACAGGAAAAATGATATTAAACTAATAATAGGACTCTCCACTAAGTTCATTGGTCCTATACTAGTAAAAATATTGGTCGAACAAGGAGAAAACAATGAGCTCATAAACATATCAGCTATTACCTCATAAAATCATGCACAAGGGGTATAATGCACAATTTCTTTGTTGCAGCACTAGGCAAGAAGTAAAGGATTGCCAACCAAATTGTTTATGTCATCCCCATGAACCAATCAGGAGACAGCATATAACCCAGCACAGAGGAATAACAAATAGCATAGAGAGAAATAATAAGGCAAACAAGATATGCGCGTCTGTGTTATGTGCATGTATGTGAGTATACCATGCTTGTTTTACACGATTGCATAGTGAAGTTTATTAAACATATAAGCGAGGCAAGAGTATGACATTATTTTAAGGCTGTATGTAATTATAAGATTCTGACATTCACCTTCTCACGCTCTGACAGTCTATCCAATTTTAGGTCATGCCTTGGACTCTCCCTCTTCTCAGTCATTGACCGAGAAAATGCAATATCATGGCTATCAAGGAAGAGGTTTTGGCGAGTGGCCACAGGCGCAGTGATGCAGTGGCCCAAGCCTTCAAGTAAGAACAAAAAATACCATGAGATCAGAAAACATAAAACTAAAAGAACAGAAAGTAAGCAATTCGAAACCATTGGCACTATCTACATCATCCATAACTCAAGCTTGACATTTTAGATTTCAATTTCTGACATCCAAACAAAATACATAGTGTGCTTTCTTGACACAACTTTTGGGACAATAAGAGGCATGCAACCTTGTAAATTACAGTTAATATGACATCTCAAGCTTTAGTGAACTTTACAGAGAATTTGGTGACTGCCATCCAGAGCCGGCAGAAAGCTTGCCTCTAATACTGTAAAATAATTGCAAAATATAAAGAAATTATGCTAGCATAATGGGAGGGGGGAGGAGGAGGAGGAAGATGACAATGATGCACAATACCAAAGAGTAACATAAACCCTACTGTGGTTGCTCTTGTAAAATAAATAGGCTACAGAAAATATTATTTTCCGCCCAGAAGAAGAAGAAGGACAAAAATGATGGGGAAATGTATAACTGATTATAATTTTCTGTTTTCATAGTAGAAGAGGTTAAGTGTTAACCGCCGGAGGGGGGGGGGGAGAGAGAGACAAAAGGCTTCAATTTTCCTTTTTCTTTCCTTTTCACGTGCCCCAGGTTTCAAAGTATGACCACTTTTTTTCCTTAATTTAAACTCAAGGATGGAAAAGCGACCACAAGATAAAATTTCAAGTCTCCAACAAAATATTCAGCACGGAATGAGATATTGTTATCCAACAATATACAGATCACATCCACAGTAAAAAAGAGACCATTAATGCCTTCAGAAATACTGTTCACGACCGAAACTTGCTTAACACCTCCCTTAAGAATCAAATCCTAATCAAAAAATAAAGTTTTGAAGCTCCCTACCTCAGCTGATCATGTCCATTATAAAAAACATGGGTAAAGCTCACAGAAAAAATCAATGTCAAACTTTTTTACCATAAACCAAGTTTAGTATTGTTTAAAACAGCGAGACGACTAAAACGCATAGTGCATCAAAGTTAAGATGATATGGCCTACTGCTTGATACATATTAAATACTCTCTCTCTTTATTTGCTTCTTTTTTTTTTTTTTTGGAGATCCAACGAAAAGCAACTTGAAACTTCAAAGACATTTGAATGCACCTATTTAAATTCCACTCTTCTATGTGAGGACCTTCCAACCCCATTATATGGGGGTCTGTATGGAAACAGGGCAGTCAAAAATCATAGTTTCCTTCGCACCAACAAAGTTTAGTGATAAATGACTAAAGACAAAGTAAGTACGAACAATATTGCTTTAATTTGTCCCTGAAATTGATAAATACCAAGGGAAAACACAATGTTCTTTTAATCTAGCATTTTTCTTTAGATCCTTTTACCCTATTTGGAATCAATTTGCAATCGCAACATACCTAGGATTGCATCACGCAATCAATTGGGTTCCTGACTATATTTGCAAGTTAGCCATAAAGAAAATTGCCAATGTAATGGGCAGGCCTATCTAAATTGGAAATAAAAAAAACAATGTGCATATTAACAAACAAACAAACAAGACCCTCAGAAATCCTTGGAAACAAAGTGCAATTGCCTGATCATCATTCCCCTCCTGCGAACCCGACACAATTGCCACGGAATTAGTCCTGCCTGGTCATCTTTTCTGCCACTTAGGTCTAGCAATTTTAGATACAACCCGCGAATCCGACAAGAAATTGACATGGAATTAAGTGTTTGGGTTGAGTTTGTACGGGTTTGGGTGGTAAATGGGTGGACCCGCACCCGCTAAATAGGTAAACATGAAACCGGCTAATCACAACCCTCACACACTAAACACGACTTTTACACGAACAAACCCAGGAATACAAGAATACAAATGGGTTGGGTATGAATCGAGCAAATATTGACACTACACGACTCATTGACAGCACTACATAGCAGCCAGATGCTAGTGAATGTGGAATTCAATCATAATTAATTCACCAACCACTCTCCTTTGTTTTCTCTTTGCTGAATCTCATTTTGGAAATGCCAACACTAATTATATGCACTATCTACAGGAGTCATAAGAAGAGAGTATACGAGGAATTTCCCTAAAGAAGATGTTTCTCAACTCTTAAGTATCTCGAATCTCAAACGCATGTTAACAGCTTACAGATATAAGGCGTATGAAGCAGTGTTCCTACAATAAGATTAATGCTGTGTGAAATACTGCAGGTAGTTGTCTTTTTGACACAGTAATGTTTCAGCTTGATTTTTCAAAAATAAGAACTTTCTACGATAGCTTATTTAAGTAACTAACTGCTGAGTCTGAAAATAGCAGATCTTCAAAATGGCATTCCAAGATTGACTCAAAGCCTTGGAGTTGAATCCTAGCCCACTCAAATGATGCAAACCTTAAAAAGGTCAAAGACTCTTCTATACATTTTGTTATGGAACTTAACAAAATGTAATAAATTGGTGATAAATAGTGAGGCAATATAGTGTAGAGTCGAGTGAACAAGTATTTGAGGGGTGGATCTCAATACATAAAAATGCAATTTTCTTTATGCAAGCTTAATTCTTTTATCTTAGAAGTTAGAAACATAGTTACTGCAACACAAGGAAAAAAAGTCAAAGTTGTCAAGCACTAACCCCTTTTCACCCGAGGTGACAAACTGGCACTCAACTCTTTCGACTGAGAACTCTCTACAACTGATAAGGTATGCAATGAATTCGTTCTCCTGCAGTTTGCTTCAGGAGTAGAACCTACATCCAACTGCTCATCTGAAGACTCATTTTCAGCAATTGATGATGAACAAGTCTTCTGATCATCAGTGCCATCCAAAAAAACAGCATCAGTCGGTTCATTTATGGACTCACTGGTCATTTTCAATGAATTTGTCCTTGGATCCTCTGTCCAGTTTAAAGCACCAGCTTTGACTTCCTCAACCATGGCCTCATTTTCCATATGCAATGGTGGATTAACCCCAACAGACTCAGCAATACCCTTTGGTTCCTCTTGCCTTACTTCGCCTTCCTCTTCTACATCATTCGACGAACTAGTAAACCCGTTGGTGTCCATTTCATCTGCAGAGCTCCAAAGCACTCAAAACAACCAGAGCCAGAACTCCAAAACCCTTCAATAACACTGCTTAATGTCTCAATTCCTAAATCCACCAAAAACACAAGCTGAACAAGCAAAAAAGAAAAAGAAAAAAACCCAAATTCAATCAAACTGCAAAACTCAGAACCTCAAAACCCTTCAGGAAAAAATTTTCAATATTCCCGTGGACCAAGCAAAAGCCAGAAACAACTGAAACAAAAACACACCCAGAAATCGAAAACCCCTCAAAAACAGTTTTCTAGTATCAAAACTTCTCGAATTTGCCAGAAAAAAAAAATGGAAAGGACAAGTGATAACAATGGTTGATCAATGTCAAATCCTGTAACAGAATTCCAAATTCAAGCTGTATTTACACATACACCGACAAGAACACCACACCAACCAGTCAAATTCACGCGTGGAACGTTTGGTTTGGTCAACTTTCAAACAACAAAATCTCGACCCTGTTCATTAAATTCAAGAAAGATTCATGCTTTACACACCGCATAATCTGAAAACAAAAGATAGATATACACTTTAAGTTTACATATCACCCTTCACAGCTCACTGACTACGAAAAAATAGCTAAAAAAAAAAACTTCTACGGAATAATATACAACTAAATCTTGAACTACCAATCATTACACATTACAAAAATTGTAAGAAAGTAGAAAAAATAATTTAAGTCCATCGAATAAGTAGAAGAATCAAGAGGAGTGAAGTAAAACCCCAGATTAAACCTTTGGAGATTTGTATGGTTTGAAGTAAGGACTGCAGATGCAGGTTTGAAGAAGCTGCTTCAGTCTTTGTTGGGTTGTGAAGGAACAGGTGAATAAGTGATTAAGAAACTTTGAAAAGGTTAGAGTAATACGAGGAAGTAAATTATGGATTTTAAAAGTAGGGTTTTTTGAAGAACATAGGATTAAGAAACCAGAAGGGAAAAAAGTTACAGTAACATGACTACAAGGAACTGAATTATTGATTTTGATTTAGGAAACTAGAAAATAGTCCAGAAACTTCGCAACAGAGAAAGGGTAAGTGAAAAAATAAATAAAAGAAACTATGGTAAATTGCAACAGATGTCCCTAAAATATAAAATCTTATTTTAGTATTTAATATTTTAGTTGCATCATTTTAATTCCTGATATATTAAATTTATTTCTATGTGTTCCCTCCAGCAAAGAGCGTCGAGATTTCTGACGATTTTTTATTATAAACTTATCACGTAATATCTGGGTAAAAAAATAATTTGAATAACTTCTGACTAAATTTTTATCCAAATTTTGGTCATAGAACTATCTAAATTAAACAATTTGATCATGAGTTATCCAAATTTTAGTCAAGAGCTACTCATACACCGTGACAAGTTTATAATAAAAAACCGTTAGAAATTTAGATGTTGTCTAGTTGAGGACCTCATAGAAACATATTCAATACTTCATAAATTAAAATGATATAATTGAAATATTAAAGACTAAAATAAGATAATGTTCATATTTTAGGGACTTTTATGTAATTAACCCAAAAAATTAAAGATGGAGTATAAAATATGAGTTTATTCTTTGATTATCCTTCAATCTATCTATGTATATATCTAAAATATAATCAAATAAGAGGTAGAACGGAATAAAAAAATATTGGATGTAACGATGATATCACATCATTATTCTTACTTGGTGTCACCATTTAATAAAAAATATAACAAATAAACAAGTGGATCATAAATATTTAAGTAACTACCTTGTCATGTTGGGCCAAGGCGATTCATCTTACTTATTTGTATGTGTTATATTGAATAGTGACATCACATGTCAATAATGATATGGTGTTACCGTTACATCCTATATTTATTTAGGAGAGACGGTTTGAGAAGTCTTCCCTCTTCATTTTCTAATTTTATAGAATTTAAAATTTTTAAATTCAAAACTTAAAGTTCACTTCAATTGGACACTGACATGTGTCATCGATAACTACTCATCAACTCATTAATAACTAACTATTATTTTTAAAAATTTATTCAAAAAAAAACCATTATTTATCATCCCAAAAAAGTTATATAACTATTTTATATAATTTCTCAAATAATAAAATTAAAAAATATATGAATTATAATATAATGTCGCACGGGACAGACTATAATCTATACAATAAATTAGAACAATTTTGAATTTTGAAAATAAAGAGCGATCCAGATCATTTCGTAACCAAAAAAGTTATCATCCAACGGACGACGTTATCTCAAACTATCTTAAACTATTGACGTATCAGATCGTTTTAATCTGACATACCATATTAACTCTTTTGAAATATTTTTGTTGCTCAAAATTTTTAGTTTCTAAAATTGACACCCCTACATTGAATTCACCTCTTAATCTCGCCCAAAATTAATATCATCTAAATTTAAAATTCTTTTCAAATCTAAAATTAACGTCCATATTTAAATTTTAACCCCCGTTTATGCTGATCTAAATAATATCTTTTCCATATCAGCAAAATCACTTTTTCACATCATTGTTTCAGAATAATCAATATAATTATGATATTATATTATTTACTTTGTTTTCTTTTATCACCTGCATCCATCTCGATATTTTTACCCAATTATTTTTGATATCTTTTTTCTCCTCTGCCTCCCTCTCTTTCTCTCTTTGTTCCTCCACTCAATCTTTATCCCCCAACGAATAGCCACCCAAGGGCGGCCCAACAATATGAAAAAAAAAAAAAAAAAAAAAAGCATAGGCTTTAGGCCTCAAAGTTTTAGAAAGCCTCATAATTTTAGGTACATCACTAGCCCACAAAAAAAATTAATTCCATTAAATTTTAAGTCTTATAAAAAAGCTCCAAAAAATTAAATCTAATTAAAAATTTTATTGCAATAATTTAGGTCTATAATTCAATCCATAATATTAAAAAATTAGAAATTAAAAAATAAAAAATAAATACAAAAGTCAACTCATATTTACGCTCACTCACTTTTTCTCTCTCTCTGTCTCTCCCTCCCCATCTAAAAAATAAAAATAAAAGTTAAAATTAAACACCCTCTCTCCTTCTCTGTGGTAAAAAATAAAAAAAAATTAAAATCTCTTTTTCGACAATATTAACTCATCATTATTTTGTCTCCCTCTCACATAGAATATTAAAAATAAAAAATCCTCCATTTAATATTTATGTTTTAGGTCTCAAATTGGCTTGAGCCGCTCCTAGAGCCACCGGCTCCCCATTCTCTTCTCTATTTTTCTCTCCTCACTGAAACCCTCTCTCTTCACAGCAACACTATGGAAGCACCATCGTAGACATAGTAATCAACCATCGACAATCTTTAAGCCTCACCCAAGTATCCCTCCCCCTCTCTCTTTGTGTATGTCTCCCTTTACCGCAACTACCACTTCCTTCCCTCTCCCCTCTGCCACCGAAACTTATAACAGTTCACCAAACACCTTGTATATCTAAAATCAAACTTTTACTTGTAGCTAACCAGCACCTTCACCCCCCTCCTCCCCAGTTCCTACCACTGCCACCGAAATCTCCCTAGCCAACAAATGTCTCTCCACTCTCACACGCACACATTGCTACCGAAATTCACCACAGTCACCAAAATACCAAGTGTTTGTATTATTGCTTCAATGAGCGAGCCAACATTATCCTTATTTTTTAGCGAACTTACTTTGTCTGTTACAGAAATCATCTATAGCACAACGGCGTAGCTCCAGCGATTAGCAATGGCATAACTCCAACGGTACGATGATCTCCTAAAAAAGTGGTTTATTGGTTTGAGTTTTTTATTTTTTTTAATTTTACATATTTTTAGGTTATTTATAATCTTTTATGTACGTTGTAGGATATGAGGACCTAAGATTAGTTCAGGCTAAGCAATCATTTGCGAACAATGATGAGTTTATCTATTTTGGGTGTTTATTTTATCCAAAAACTGCAAAGAATTCTGAAAGAACCAAGGAGCCCTTTTGATCAAGAGTCAAGCCTTTTGTTTTTTTGGCACATTTGAAAATGGTTTGCATCAAAAGAAAAAATGATAGGAACCACTCTGAGGTGTATGCACAATATTTAACGAGTTCTTCATACTGTTATTTAGGATTCTTTAAGTTGTAGTGTCTATGTTTTTAAATATTATTTTCTCTCTAAAAAATTTTAAATCTTGACTTCAATTTAATGTTTTGTACACATTCATAAATTTTACAAGTTATACACTATTCCTGTAGTATACTGAAATTCAACTTGATTTGTTGTCAATATGTCTTATAGTTCATTTAATTTGTTGCCAATTTGATACATTATTTGGCTTGGCTTGTAGTTAAAAGTAAGCTCGCTTTTTTGAAGTGGTATCAATGGTTGCTGAAGATATCTTTTAGGTTTGAAAGTAATAAATGATGGTAGTCTTAGTGATAATAGTTAATCTCGAAGTTGTGATGGATGGGTGATGGTGGGGTAAAACTCTTGAGACAAATTTGTGCAACATAAAATTAACTTAGTTGATGAAATTTGATTTGAATTGAATAACAAAATTAATTTAACTAATTGATTTGGTTAGATTTAATTTCAATTTGAGCACAAAATTTGATTAGTTATCAAATTTAGGCTAAGTGGTAATAATGATAATGGTGGTATTAGTGATAATAGTTCTGTATAGTTGTGTTTTTAAAGGATTTTGCTTGAATTCTTTATAAGACTCAAATTTTATATATTCAATTTTTTAATTTGATAATGTTAGCGTAGTTGGATTTAATCATAAAAATTTGATCAAGACCAATTTTCATTGATAGCATACTATCTCTTTACGAATATGTTTAAGTATGATATATAAAAAATATATTTACTTGATAAGGTTTAAACATCTTTATATTTTTGCATGGTCTTATTTTAAGAGAGAACTTAGTTGTAATTGTTTGGAAGAATAGAAAAAAAAATATTATATTTAGAGGCACGCGCATTCTCTAAACTATCAGCATACTATGAGAACAAAAAGTGTAATTTAACCCGATAGAGTATTAAAAATTTAGTTTTAATTGATTTATGTTTTGTTGATATTGTTTATTATATTTTTTGTTACAATTCATCTCTTAATCCCCCTTCTTTGCTTTCTATTTCATATTTATCTGATTGTTTTCATACCACAATGATTTTTGAATTTACTATCATTTGAATTTTAATCAATAATTAAACGGTCATTGAACAATGTTTGAGATTGTTTTGATTTGTATTCTATCAATTTTTTTAAAAAAATTAATTGACTCATATTATATTTATCAATGTTTTTTCTTAGTTTTTCTAATTGGCAATTTTTTATGGCATACAATCTTTTAATGCACGTGTATTTGCTCTCAATTTTTTTGTTTGTTACGTCGTTCCTTCAGCGGCGATTGCTAGTATTTTATAAATGAGAACAAAACTTCAATAGAAAAAATAAAATTAGTTAATATTAACGAATTAAACAAAATGTATGGGGTACGATTAAGTTGGTCCATCATAATTGATTTTTACAACCTAAAGATAGGGAACATAACGGAATTTACCTCATGAGCTAATACAATATCGAGGATGAGAAAAAACAAAGAAATAAAACAAAAGTAATGAAAAACCTACATCAAGATTTACAACCAAAATGATAAAAGGAAAGCGAGATCCTCCTCCATGGAATCATCTCATCCCCCAAAACCCTCCTATTCATGTATTCATCGGATACTCTCCTCCTTTCTAAACTCTTTCTTCGGAATAAATATTGGGTATAACTATTACACTATGTCATAATTGATGACATGGTGTAACTATTTAATAAGAAAAGAACAAAAATGATAAAATAATGCTAACTTCCTATTATGAAAGTGATTATGTATGACATAGTTGTGCGGTTATAAATTTTAATGGGGCCTATTTACTGATTTGTTTATATATTAGTGGACCGTTACACCACATAACAACGCTATTTTTTCCTTTCGTCGATCCTTTCTTCTCCCCCCCTCCCTACCCAAAAAAAAAAAACGACCAAAAGCCCATTCTCTAGCAAACCCTTAAGCTTCTCCCCTCGCCTCATAGGACACTCAAACCCTTTCTCTTCATTTACTTGAACAGTCTTTATATTTCGAACAACTTGAAATCATACTTATTTGACCAACTAAAATTCAGAATCAGTCATATAAAGTTTGAGTTCCAAAAAGTTAGGAAGAAGAGTGACAGTCGGATGAAATCAAAAAAAAATCAAAAGCAGAGATAAATATCTGAAACTTTTTTTTCCTTCTGGGTCGGAAACTTGAATTCCGTTCCTTTGAAGAAATTGGTCGGCTAGAAATAAGAATAGCGCTCTCAATGTCCTCTATTACCTTTTGCTTCCTTACTTTTATGGCGAGCTTCCCATTACTCTTCTATAGGGCATGACACAGCAAAGCAAACCTCTTTCTTGTTCAAGTAAAGCAAGTGATTAGGAAAAAAAAAAAAGTCAAGCAAGCAATACTCTATCTATCACGGCGCTCCGCTGCTATTCTCTATAGAAAAGAGAATGGATTTTCTTTCTTTATCTTAATGGTGTTGTTGAGAACCTGTAGTCAACATTTTTTGAACACATTCTTTTATTCTTTCTTTCTTTTTTTTTTCTTTCTTTTTTTTTTCTGTAGTCAACATTGAATAGTCCAACTGTTAGCCACAACTTTTTTCTAACTTGAGGCCTGCGGAAGAGAAAGATGAGTCTTCTCATCGAGTCTCCCAACAATGGACTCACAATCTCAATCAAGCTCTTTTATTGCATTCGAAGTATGCTTAGTCCTCTTATCTATTAACAGGCTGACTTTATTTTCATCAATCAGTCAGCACTAGCATGAGTTTGGGTAAAATTCATGCTTGAATTAAATTTGGATCATGTTATGGTAATCTTGTTTTCCCATATGTGTATAGTAGCGGAGCCAGAAAAGGGACTAGGGGGCATTGGCCCACCTTGAATTTTTTTTAAAACATATTACCTATATATATGTATTTCAATTAATTCTTAGGTATATCTAAATAACCCAACCTTAGCATTTTCGTATGCTATCAATTAGTATGACCCATAGTTAAAATGACTATATATTTGGCACATATTTCAAACACGTTGCAAACATATTTAAATAAGTTGTTGACAAGTTAAACTCATTTCACAATTAAACAAATGAGTGATCAATAATTGATCATGAGGGCCTTTAATTGAATGGTACTTCTTATCTTCTAAAGATTTTACTTTCTTTAAGGTCAAGGGATCAAGTCCCGCATCCCCTTCCCCCTCTCCCCTCCCCCTTCCCCCCAAAAAAAATATATATATTAAAATTATTTTTGCTTCATTGATAATGAAACTATAAAATAATACTTTCAAAGTATGAAGGTTAAATTGTGAATGATATCTCAATTGGCCTCATTTTTTGTGAAGGGTTCTATATATATATACACACTTGTACATCGACATTTTTATCTATTGTAGAAAAAAATTAAAAACTTTTAGTTAGAATACCCGCCTTGGACAAAATTATTGGCTCAACCCTTGGGGGTGTGTGTGTGTGTGACTGAGAGAGAGAGGAGGAGGAGGGGGAATAGAGAATTTTTATGGAGGAATTTTATTGGAAAGAAGGATTAAGGTTGGAGATAGCAATAATTTATTTCAATGAGAAATAGGGAGTTATTTGGAAATTTTGGGAAGATTTACAATTTTTTTTTATCTGAGATGATTTATGATTATGAAAGTCCGACATGTTAATGTTACTCATGTTTTTGAAGAGGAGGGGCTTTTGTTGTTATAACATTACAATGTCAAGTGATTGCGGGTATGTATGAAATGTTAAATACCGATTGCGGAATAACCCACTTCATTAGAAAATAAGCTTGTTCTTTACCCCAAAAAAATTTTTGTGTGTGCGTGCGTGTTGGGGGAGGGGAGGGTGTTTTGTTGTTATAACATTATAATGTCAAGTGATCGCAGGACATGTATGAAAATGTTAAATAGCAATTGGGAAATAAGCTTGTTAATTGTGAAGAAAAAAAAATGAATAGACAAGAGCTGGAACATCAACTGGCTTTTCCCGGGCTCTAATTTGCATGAGTTACAAAATGCAAAAATCAGAGTGAGATTCTAAACTGGTTCCCATCTTCTTGATATGGTGAAAGAAGCAAGCTTATTGCTGACTCAATGTCCATGTCAATGTTGAGCTTCACTTGTGAGTTCCATCTCACATCGGAATGAGAATTTGATGGATATATATATATACATGATATGATTAAGCTTTTGGATTGGTATGTATGTATTATTCCAGACATACAAGTTGGGTCATTTGCTCTATTCTTTGGACTTTTTTTTTTCTTCAAAACTGTTATGTTTGATGAAAATATTAGTTTCACGAGATGTTAACTTTTGATTTTTTGATGTTTTTCATGTAGCAGCTAAAAGAGAACAATATGTCATGTTCTTATTGTTCAACTTCTCGCAAGTCACTTGTCGAATACTACAAAACCATACAGCACTGTGTCTTTTTTTTTACTGCCTTGAGTCCTCAAATTCCCACGAATAATCTCAAATCAGACTTACCAACACAAACAAAGACATTATCTCAATTCGGTCCATGGCACATACCCAATTGACTAAAAAGGTTATAGTATTTTACCTTGAGATCCCATTTTTCCTGCTCCATTAGGAACTTATATACATCACAGCAGACAAGATGTTTAATTTTATGTAATGATACACCGACTAACACATAAGATCAGACAGCACTCCTGACAACTGTGCTAAATCTTCCACACAAGAATTTTGAGATTTCCATAATCACCAAAGCTCTAGTCTTATTAATTGTCACAAGGCACAAATAAACATTTGCTCTTCTACCCGTTTCCTGAACCCAACTTATCTCTTCTTAAGCTCCTTCAGGCTTCAGCACTTGCAAAGAAAATCTCCCTTCCCTCCTCTCCAAACAGAACTGTGTCATTGCCTTAATGTGTTCAATCTCATCATGAAGACTACCCACAAGTCTACTCATTGTGTCAAAATCCCTATTCACAATATAAGTCCCCTTAGCTGCTACATCAAGTTGTTTTCCAATTTTCCTGAGAAACCCCACTTTTGAAAAACCTAAAATTGAGCAGTTTCTTCTTCACTGGCTTCATCGGTAACCCGAAAATCACTGGTGTCAAGAGCAGTTCAGTGAGTGTATGTGCTGCTGGGACCATAACAGTTATAGCTGCTGTCACACAAATCCCAGAACCCTTGTTAAAGCAGTTTATCAATTTAATCTTCCTGGCCACCTTTTTTCTCTTTGCCTTTAGGTGCGACAATACTGAGGAATATTTCTCATTAACTACCTTCAGAGAATTGGTTGTTGAGATTAGAGAATGGGTTGTTGAGAACAATGAATGAATGCAACACCGAAATACTAAGTCAAATTGATCGGGATCAAAACAGTCATCGAATGTGTCGAGAACTTGCTGAATGAATCTGTAGTTGGATTGAACTTGGTTGAGGCTTTTGAGTAGGTGGCCGCAGATTTTGGAGGCCTCAGCACTAATATCAAAGTAATTGAAGAGAAGGGCTTTGAGAACAGATCAACAGACTTGTTTGAAAGGATTGCAGATTCAAGAATTACCGATAAAGTCTCTTGCCCAGGTTCAAGGAGAATCTCTGAAAATCTGTGAGGACAATGAGAAGGGGACGATGGCTCGTTTACTATCAGTTGAGCTTTAGTGAAGAAATCACCATAAGATTTTGTTCTCCCTGCTTTAAGGTATTCCTCATAGACATTGAGGTTTCTACAAGCATCTCTCCTTTTTCCCATCTGAAACCCAAAATTAATGTTGTCACTTTTTGTAAGCTGTCAACATTAAAACTCCTGTCCAAGGATCAAATTGAAAAATTATAAATTAACAGCCTTGGAAAAAGCAACATGAATGAATACGTAGTGTAAACAGACCTAGATTTATATTTAATGTCCTTCCAGCTTGGAAGGATGAGAGAAAATTGAAGAGTGCATTCACACTCAACTACCATATAAAAGGGAAGACATAGAATAGGCCAGTAGTGGTCAATCATATAAATACATATGCAATTTGTACTCTGATGCATGAATGTGCAACGTAACATGAATATAAAATGAAAAAAAACGAGTTGTGTCCTATTTCAGACTATTTTTAAAAAAGGGCAGAAAGACCATCCAAAGTTTTTGAGCCTGGCTCCATGAAACGCTCTAAATTCTTTCATTTTTTCATATTATTTTGGAGACCACCATTCTCCACAAGGTATTTACCACTAACAAAATCCTCAGTAGCTTTAGTTTCCCATTAAATGAAGCAAAACAGATGAGTCAAATACAATCATAAACCCACTTTCAGTGTTAAGAAATGCCCAACTATATCACCCATAGTCACAAAGGGGGTGAATTAAAGTTTCAAAATAAAATAGTTGAGCCCAAAATACATGCAGAAAATCTAGCAGCAAGCCTTCAACTTAAACATTTAATGCCTCACTAAACAAGCAAGCATACAGAGCAGCAGCAAAGACAACCTAAAACCTGAGTAATGTTTATTTGATAACAACTATCTGACTAGAATGAACTATCCAATTACAATGTCGTTGAGCTGGTATAGAGGCACGGCTGAGTAGCAAAATGATCCCAAGCAATATGCTGACTCAACAAGATGCAGTTACTGCTTCTTTTCTTCGGCTTTCCTTGGCTGAAATAAATAAATATTAAGAAAAATAAAGAGGAAAGACACGGCACCACAAGAATATTAACTATCATAAAAGTCATTAAAAATTATCCTTTGATCTCATAGTATGTGCATGCCATATAAGCAAAAAGTTTTGGCTCTAACCATCCAAAGGCTGCAGAGGAGATCAGAATTCAGAAATCAACTCAACTTTGGTATGAGTTATCCAATTATATCAGTGGCCATATTGGTTTCCACCTTTCATTAGAAGAAAACGACAAGCAAGATTGTTACAATTATTAGATCCAACTGATGTGGGTGGACTCGGTAGTTAAACTTAGCACCTGTAGTAACAGTTTCAGTTTGCCAAGAACTCAGACAGGAAATTGTTATTCGGAGATTTACATTTTCAGATATCTCCTTTGTTCCATTAGTCCAGGGACATGTACTTCATAGAAGTTTCTGTAAGACAATGCACACTGAATGCACAAGTTCCAGAACGTATAATTCGCTCTAGCAATATTTATCGCAAAGCTCTATGAATCCCGAAAACCAACTGCTCATCATTCAGTCACATTTTCCTTCTGCAAGGATCAATAAACCTACCCTGGCCTTGTGCTGGTAAGGTAAAATGCTCTTACCTAGAGTTCTTTGGGCTCACATGAAGAAAAAAATTAAAGTCATAGAGCTCTTGGGCTTAAGCTATGTCACATAAAAAAACTATAAAATATTTATAACTTAAACTCCTTTAAACTAGAGAGGGTAAATTTAAGTGTTGCGGTTCTCCAAGAACCATCCAACTAGGATTGCAACTGACCACTCAAACTAACATAGACCTACTAAAGACAATGTAAAGACCCAATAACAGCCAGGATCCAAACAGAACACATCACATAACCAGGAATAACATAATGTTCAAGACCGAAACAAAATAAAAACTTCTAAGAGTAGTGTGGGCCATGATCATTATGAGAAACAAGAATTCCCAAACTCAACCATGAAACTAAAACAGAAATCAAAGTACTTAATATTCGCCAACATGAATCAGTAATTACTATCTATTTAACAAAAATAGATCCTTGAAAGATACACACCGTATCAAAATCAACAAGAATAACAATTTGAACCAATCAAAGATATTATTGACGAAGAGTCAGACAACAATTAGTAATCCATCATAAAGGATTGAACACATACCAGTAAACAAAGATTTCAAAGCTAAATAAGAAAGAACACCAACTGTTCGACTAATAGTCTCAACCGAAAAATACATATCAATTAAAAATTAAAAACAATGCAAAGAGATACAAACAAGAAATTACCTTAGTACCAGGGGCTGGCTGACGAAGTTCTTCTTCGGGAATGACGACGGGCCATTTCTCACCGGCTTCGCTAAACATTTGCTCGGTCTCGAGAAGCTGACCCTTTTCGAGAATCATGTCGCGGATGGTCTGTGCGGCGGTGGATGTGGCATCGAACACCTCTTCTACGCCGTTGACGAAGGTCACGGTGATCTGTGGTGGGTGGTCATCTGTTCGGCGCTTGACGACTAGTTGACATGCTGGGTTCGATTCCTTGGCCTTGCGGGCGTTACACTGGGCCAATAACTCCATACACGCCGCCGTGCGTGGGTCTAAGGCATTGAATTCGATTCTCACTTTCGACAAGAACTTCAACATTTTCCACTCTCTCTCTTCTCTATCGTCGTAATTCGGGTTGAGCCGAGAACATTCAACAAACCCAAAACAAGGAATAAGAGAATGAACAAAAAATACACATAAATTCAACCTTCAAACACCAAAAACTCCAATTTTTTTAGCAGAACACTACCTCAAATTGGAAACCACAAATATATCAAAATGTTCTGTCACTCGCACACATCAAATGCCAAAGTGCAAGCCATACTGGAAAGCCATTACAAAATAATAAATCACTGAGCTGATTGAATGCAATTCGCAGGGTAAAATTGATTTGGTTCCACCAATAAATTCCTAAAAGTATTATCGATTTACAAAAAAAAAAAAATCTAGACCTACAATTCACAAACCCTAGACACTAAAGCCAAAAAATCCACTCACTCAGGTCAACATTTTCGTTGAAAGAAACCAATCAATGAGACAAGATTGTAAGGTGTTCACTTCGACACCAATCTGCACTTGCAGTGAGAGATGAGATGAGATGAACGAATGGGAGATTAACCAGTAATGGAGGATCCGAATCTCGATTCGTTGAATATAAATTAACCAGTAATTGTCTGCGGCCAAAAATTGAATTAAAATTTGAAAAATACTATAGTGTCGGGAACACTTTGCACCTAAACTAAACCATCAATTTAAAATAATTTTTACATCATTTATTTCAATTAAATAAATTAAAATCAATCTACTTCTCACTAATTTTTCAAAAATTTCAACCAAACTTTCAGTAAAAATAGGAGTCCAAAACAATTTTAACTAATCTACAAAACTCACAATTATACAAAACAATCATAATAATGACTTGTATCACTACAATTTAATTTTATTTCCACCACAATTATCATACATCACAACTCAAATCCATACCCAACTATTAATTCACATCAAAATCAAACATATTCTCATAACCATGTGTAATTAGTTTATCATATTAAACACATAATAAACAAAACACATGCAAACTACACACAAAAAACACACACGTGCACAAAGACAGAAAAAACTTCCTTCATCATCATCTTCTTTAGAGTTAGGAGTTACTACCAGACAAATGTCTAATTGGAATGAACTTTAACTCGTATCTGAAAGCACGATTTAATTCAAAAAAAGTGAACATTGATCTTGAACACAATGAAAGAAGAAAAATAAATACCAGACATCATCATTGATTTTCAATCTAGTTGGTCAATCATAAACATCAAGGAGAACATGCACAAATTCATGTGTGAGTAGTGACGCCTAAGTATTTCTAAGTTTTAACTGATTTAATTTTGATTGTGTCTTATTATTATAGATAGTGATAAACTATGCCTAAAAATATCATACAATTCATAAAAAAAATCAAACATTGATTGTGGACTCAACAAAAATCAAACACTGAACAAGGACACAAATTACGCTGAAAACCTAAGTTGCATCTTTAACATACCCACACTTTGCATACATACTCAACCAAGTATTATCAATATAAATATTTACGTAAAGGGCATTATGCTAAATAAAAAAATAGTCAATATTTAATAAAAACATATTTTTGTTATTTTACACAATTTTGACAATTTCTTAAAAATAGAACCTCAAGAAATATAGATAACCTATAAAATGCTAATTAAATGTGTTGTGTGAGTGTGTGCGCCATTGTGAATAGAATGGCTCAACTTCTATTCACCACGTCACTTGGTTCACCAACTTTAAGAATTATAGACAACCAATAAAATCAATTATTGAAGTTTTGAAATCGAAGCAATACAAATCGCAAATTTAGTTTCACCCTTTATCAAACACGATCCAAAAATAATAAGTTAGAACTCAAACTATAAATTCAAAGAAATCAATAAAGACTCTGAATTTTTAGATCAAGACTCTGCCCAAGGAAACTAATCATTAACTATGAGATCCCATATTTCATATATATGATATTAAGTTAATAGTATTTTTTTAATGATTAAAATGATGAGAGAAACTTCGAATTGTTGTTAAAGGAACAGTTGCGTAAGTTTGAGGTACAAATGTATTGACTTTTTAGTAAAATTTAATTTTTGAAGGTGTTTAAGGTTGATAAGGGTAACTAAGTAAATATATTAATTTTTTTAGGTCAAAATAACATTACAATTGACTTCGAGAGGTCCAAAAACTTTGAAATAGACATTTAGCACATTTAATGGTTTGAAGAGGTAAAATGGTAACTTTAGTGTTTCGGGTGTAAATTAACTTTAGTTTTAAGATAAACCATAAAACTAAATATTTTTAGGTTAAAATAACATTAAAAATGAATTTGGAACGTCAAAAAAAATCTTAGGGTAATCATAAAGTTTAAATTTGAGATATTTAATGACAAAATCGTAATTTCAGAGAAAAATACAATTTTTGGCCCTATGAAAAGTAAAATTCGGAATTTGTTAGTATTAAAACACTATTTTCAGCCCCATTTGTCCCATTATTTCTTTCCATTTTGACCCAATTCCTCTTAGAACTCTAGGACAAGATGAAAGGAAAGAGAAGAGGAAAAAACAAGGTCTCTAGAGCTTGAATTTTTGATTGAAAATCTAAGAACATTACTTGAGATTCTTGGATCTACTTGGCTATTTGAAGGTGAAACTTGAGTTCTTGAGTTTTAAGGTAAGATTTTCTTTTCTCTTGCATATATACTGATGCATCTCATGTATGCTTTATATCTATTTGTTTAGTATGAACTAAATACATGTTACGAGTCTTAATTAAATGATAAGTTTACTATGAATTTGTAAACCTACATGTATTAAATGAATTTGGGTATTGTGGGTTTGAAACCATAGTTTGATTTTTGTTATGGGTGTTTGATTGAACTTAAGATTTTGGATTCTTTAGAATATATTTGATTTTGTATATAATGTATTTGATTTGTCTCTTAAGAATGAGTATAGTCCTTTGTAAATGTGTATTTAGAGATTTTATGTCCATCATGTATTTGATAAAATGACAAAATGAGTATAAGTATTAAAATAAAAAATTGTGGAAAGAGGTATTAATTTTTATGATGTAATTGAGTATATTTTACCATGATTTGGGGTATTGTTGAGCTATTTTAAAGTATGGAAAAGGTGGTGTTGATCTATACAACTTCTTAATCATTTAATTTGTGAAATTTGCTATAAAATGGTACAAATTGTATTTTTAGTGTGTATATGAGTTATTTTGAAAATGTGTAATGTTCAAAATAGATATGTAAGATTTTGTAAAATTATATATTTTTTTAAAAGTGTCAAAGTTGTGATTTGTGTTGGGAATGGAAGGTGATCATGAAATTATAGGGGAGATTGGTGATGGTAGTAGTTTTCAGTGACAATCTCTGTGTGTGTGTGTGTGCTGCTGTGTTTATGTGCAATGTGTGTGTACATATATTTGTGTGCTGGTGTGTGTGTGTGTGTGAAAGAGAGGTGAGAGTTGTGAGACAGAGAGATCGATTGGAGAGAGAGAACGAGAGGGAGATATCTGGGCTGAACTGTCATCGTTGGAAGTTGCTTGATCGCCACTGTGTTGAGCCATGGTAGAGGAGTGAGAGGTGAGCAGTCTTCCAGGGGGGAGAGAGAGAGAGAGAGAACGCGTCTAAGTTGATCTTCTGGAAGAGAGAGAATAGTTGTTGGGTCATTGTAGAGTGCAGGGCTTGCAAGGGTGGGTAGCGTGCAAGGGTTGGGTTCCATTTGGGCGGAATTTTTTTTTTAAGTGAGATGAATTGTGGGACATTAGATCC
The DNA here is from genome assembly GCA_963454935.2 of Ilex paraguariensis. Lineage (NCBI taxonomy): Eukaryota > Viridiplantae > Streptophyta > Magnoliopsida > Aquifoliales > Aquifoliaceae > Ilex > Ilex paraguariensis. The sequence goes on along the minus strand of CAUOFW020002502.1, from coordinate 115,851 downwards.
AATTGGAAGAATTAGATAAAATCTAGATCGTTGAGTTAAAATTAGAATGAATTTGAGCCGTTCTTGTGCTTTCTCAAATAAATTAAAATTAAATTAAATTTTGAAGTAGAAAAAGATTCAAATTGAATTCTATTTTATTATTATAGATATTTTTTTATCAATTTAAATTCGATATCTTTTCACAGATTCAAAATTAGATTCGATCTAAAGTATTTATATATTTTTATATAAATATTAAAAAAATTAAGTGATTATTTAAATAAATTTAGTTAATTAAGTTATTTAAATTAAATCAAATTTTTGAATTAGATCTCAAATTATTAACTAATTCGGATATAGACAACGAAAAATAAAATTTATCGAAATATTAGATCTGATTCAAACTCGAATTAGTCATAATCAATCTAAACCCGATCCGTTTGACAAGCCTAAATGAGAGAGGTTAGACGAAATATGAGAGGTATACTATTACTATTATCTGATGGTTTATTTCCAACCTTGACTCAAACTTCTATTTAGGGAAAATGTTACTTAAACTTAAAATACTCACTTAATTTATTGATTTAATCAGTTACAACCATTGAATAAATAATGAGTTCTAATAAATACTGAGATCTACAGTTAAATCAATGATAGTAATAAATCAAGTCAGCATTTTAAGTTCACGTAGTATTACTCTTTTCTTAAATTTTAGTCAATATTTAAGTAAAAAACTTAGATTTGATACAAAAGGTTTTGATAGATAAACTCAAATATAAAGGAGGACAAACTCAAATTTAAAATGGGTAAAATATGTTCATTAGATCTTTAAAAGAGAATAAAATCTTATCAGTAATAATTTAAGTAAAGGTTTAAATCTCTTTTAATTTGTGTAAAATTTTGAGCTTCCTTCAATTTAGTATGAATTTGGATATAGAATTGAAAAAAGTATTTAAGAATTTTGAAAACGCCTTTGTTTTTTCTTCTTTAAATTCAAGAAAGATTGATGATTTACACACCACACAATGTAGGGGTGTCCATGGGCTGGGCCAGGGTAAGCTCGTGAATTTTTTTTTTGGAGTTGGGTAGTGTAAGTCCAAACCCTTACTCAAGTGAATTATTAGGCGGGCCGGGTTAGGCTCTGGGTAGAGGTAGGCTACTCGCAGCCGAACCCGTGAGTATATTAGACGGGCTTTTTGGGCGGGCTTTTTTTATATACAACTTTACTTAAAAATAATGAATATTTTTGTAACTTAATATTTATGTAAATTATATTTTTAAATCAAAAGTGGAGTCAAAATGGATAAAAATAAAATAATGAATAATTTTATTGTTGATTAGAAGATGAACTACATAGAATAGAATGAATACATTTTAACTAAATTGACACCTACACACTTATCTATTATTTGCATTACTCTACCCTTTAAAACTTGTATGCTTAATACATGGAAGAAAAAATAATACATTTATTTATAGTATCTAAATTTTTAAGACTTCAAATTTTGATAATGGGAGACTTATTTCAAAGTTTCAAATTTAATGTTATAAAAGTATAATTTTTTGTCGAAGGAAGGATGTGCGAACTCTTGGGCCGAGTTTTTTCGAACGGGCTATTGGGTAGGGTAATGGGTTTAGAGGCAAACCTAAGCTCTCTTTTTAAAGATATTGGGTTGAACTAAGGTGGGCCAACTATCGGGCCTATTTTTTTGGAGCCAAATAACAAAACCCGTGAATAACCCGATCCATGGACACACCTAACAGAATGACATAATCTGAAACCAATTAAAGCTAAATAACACTTCACAGCCCACTAACTAGGGAAAAAATAGCTACAAAAAGAAACTTTTGCGAAATAATATACAACTAGATTATCAACTACCAATCATTACAAATTAGAAAAATCGTAAGAAAATAGAGTAAAGAATTTGTAGTCAATGGAATAAGTAGAAGAATAAAGAGGAGTGAAGTAAAACCGCAGATTAAACCTTTTGGAAATTTGTATGGTTTGAAGTAAGGACTGCATAGGCAAGTTGAAGAAGCTTCTTTGTTGGGTTGTGGAGGAACCAGTGAGTAAGTGATTAAGAAACATGGAAAAGGTTAGAGTAATATGGCAACGAACGAGGAAGTAAATTATGGATTTTAAAAGTAAGGTTTTGGGAGGAACATGAGATGAGATTAACAAACCTGGAAAAAATTATAGTAAACAGAGAAAGGGCAAGTGAAAAGACAAACAAAAGAAAATAAGGGATTGTATCCAAAAAAAAAGAAGAAATTAAGGTTAAATCATAATACTGCCCTTGAAATTTGAATTTATTCTTTGATCATCTTGCCATATTTAAAACGGAAAAACAAAGACGATTGATCATATATCTCATGCTATCGCTAGTATTTTATAAATGAGAACAAGAGTCCAATAAAAAAATTTAAGTTTGTTGGTATCAACGCATTAAACAAAATGTATGGTCTACCCTTAAGTTGGTCCTCTGGTAAAATAAATAATAAAAAGCAAAACTCTCCCTCATGGAATCGCCCCCTTCCCCCCCCCCCCCAAAAAAAAAAAAAAAAAAAAAACTACTACTTGTTGGGTCTTCCCCTCCCTTTGCTAATTTTCGTCCCCTCCCTCCCCCCAACTTCTCCTCTTGCTTTATAGTATGTGATGTACAAAAAAAAGAATTGAAAAGAAAATGTATTAGAGAGGATATCACTCTCCCTTTGTTTGAACAGTCTTTCTGTTTTGAGCAGCCTCAAATCTTGATTATTCGACCAAAATATATAATTCAAATTTGAGCCATATAAAGTTTGAGTCCCAAAATGTTGGTGCAATACATTGTTAAGTTGAGCTATATAAAGTTTGAGCTTGAGTTTAGATAAAATTCTCGACCTTGAGTTTACACTAATCTCGTTTCCCCACGTGTCTATTTGTGTGTGTATAAGAGAGAGAGAGAGGAGAGAAGAAGAAGAGGAGGAGGAGGAGGAGGAGGAGGAATGGAGAATATTTGTACGGAATTATTTCATTCGAATGAAGGATTAAGGGCGGAGATAGCAATACTTGCTTTCAATGAGTCATTGGGAGATAGCAATAATGTAAATGCTACTTATGTTTTTCAAGCGGAGGGGGGCTTGCTGTTACAACATTACAATGTCGAGTGATCACATACTTAAATAGCAATTGGGGAATAACCTAATTTACTAGGAAATAAGCCTGTTTTTTACCCAATTTTTTTTTAGGTATAGAAAATTATGGTTTGTACATATCATTTTCTTCATGTTAGAAAAAGAAAAAAAGAAAAACCAGAGCTAAAAGAAAACAGTTACGTCATGTCCTTATTATCCAGCTTCTCCTGAGTCACTTGTCAAACTCTGTCTTTTCTTTGTTGGCTTGAGTCTTCGTGATTTACTTATCTCATTATAAGCGTCAAATCCCCACCAACAATCTCAAATCAGACTTACCAAGAAAAACAGAATTAATCTCCAATCAGTCCATGGCACATGAATAGGCTAAAAAGGTTACTGTAATGCACCTTGAGATCCCATGTCTCATGCTCCATTAGCGACTGATATAAATCATACGAAACGTACAAGATGTTTAATTAATCATATGTAATGCTATACTAAGTAAAACATACGATCAAATAAGAGAATCAAATAACGTGGCAATATTTATATAGGGACATTTTTGATCACATACTTGCTTAAAATTCAAATTTTTTGTTTACGTGACCGTTAAAGACTAGTTTGAACATTAGGAGCAGTCCGATCAAATAAGGGATCAGACTGCTCTTACAAACACAAAACAAAAGCAAATTCTCATAGTTTGGAAAGATAATCTAAGTCCATAATTCAGTGAAAATAATCATATTTACAATATAAATGTAATGTACAACGTTCACTCCTGACTACTGTGGTAAATCTTCTACACAAGATGTTGAGATTTCCTTAATCACCAAAGCTCTAGTCTTGTTAATTGTCATAAGGCACAAATACACATGCTCTTCAAGCTCTTCTACTTGTTTCCTGAGCCCAAAATCACTCTTCTTCAGCTCCTTCAATACCTGCAGAGACAATTTATCTTCACTTCTCTCCAAACAGAACTGTACCATTGCCTTATTGTGTTCAATCTCATCATGAAGGCGAGACACAAGTCTGCTCATTGTGTCAAAATCCCTATTCAAAATATAAGTGCCCTTAGCTGCTACATCAAGTTGTTTTCCAATTTTCCTCAGAAACCCACTTCTGAAAAACCTAAAATTGAGCAGTTTCTTCTTTAATGGCTTTACAGGTAACACGAAAATCGCAGGTCCCAAGAGAAGTGCACTGAGTGTATGTGCTGCTAGGACCATAGCAGTTATAGCAACCAAACCACAAGCTGCTGTTACACAAATCCCAGAACCCTTGTTAAAGCAGTTTATCATTTTAATCTTCCTGGCAACTTTTTTTCTCTTTGCTTTTAGGTGCTGCAAAACTGAGGAGTGCTTGTCATGAACTTTTTTGAAATCTTGTTGTTAAGATTGGAAAACGGGTTGTTGAGAATAATGAATGAATGTAGCTCGGAAATAATAAAGTCAAATTGCTTGGGATCAGAACAGTCATCAATGGTGTCAAGAACTTGTTGAATGAACTTGTAGTTGGATTGAACTTGGTTGATGCTTTTGAGTAGGTGGCTGCAGATTTTGGAGGCCTCAGCACTAATTTCAAAGTAATTGAAGAGAAGGGCTTTGAGATCAGACTTCTTTGAAAGGATTGCAGATTCAAGGATTGCTGCTATAGTCTCTTGTCCAGGTTCAAGGAGAATCTCTGAGAATCTGTGATGACAGTGAGATGGAGATGATGGCTCGTTCACTAGGAATTGAGCTTTGGTGAAGAAATCAATATAAGATTTTGTTCTCACTGCCATAAGATATTCATCATTGACATTGAGGTTTTTACAAGCCTCTCTCTTCTTCTTCCCATCTGAAACCAAAAATTAATGTAGTTCATTTTTACAAATTATCAATATTAAAACGCCATGCTATCAAAAAAATCAACACTAAATGCCTATCTTGTTGATGAAGAACTGTAAATTAACAGATTTGGGAAAAGCTAATAGAAAGCTAGACTTATATTTCATGTTCATCTTACTTGATATGTAGACACCATGTAAAAACGAGGAAGGAAGGAGGAAGGGAGGGGAGGGAGGGAGAGAGAGAGGAGAGAGATGAGGAAACTTAAAGAAATTGTACAACCATCATGAGGACTTAGGTATATACTTTGAGTTTTATTGAAAGCGAAAGTTGAGAATAACAAACCTTTGGTGATATTTGAAACTGTAATTCTTGCCCACATCTTGAGTTTGTAAGGAAGAACAAGGTTGATGGTTTTAGATTATAAGGAACAACTTTCATGGAAAGAACTGAATTGATGGAGAGTTTGTGACACACCCAACCTAAGTAAGGCTAGTTTTTTGTGAAACCTTGCAACGAAAATGACAGGCTTTTATAAGCAACCTTAACTTGGAAAGTAGTCTGTTAGGTCATCAATGAATCTTATGAAGCCACTAAAAAGGTGTTTTAAGGATTGTCTTTCACGCTTTTTCTGTTTTGATAAAACTAGTTTCATTTCATTTCATCTCTCTCTCTCTCTCTCTCTCTCTCTGAGAGACTTCTCCAATATGTTTGCCAGTTTCAAGGCTAAATTGCTAAAGAGGTCGCTGTTCTTTGGGACCTTTATTGTATCTGTTAGCCTCCTTTATCTGTCATCTCCTTTTTGTATCATTTGATTAAAAGTCACAGAGCTTTGGCAAAGTTTCACTTAAAAAATAATGTTCTTTCAATTTTCATTTGCGCCTCTAAAACCATGCATGCAAAATAACATTTTGGGGACTGCAAATATATATATATATACACTAGCGCGATCATGAAAACTCTTCACCATAGTTTTTAATAGGTATTTTTTACGTATATTGTTGGATCACGATCTAATGGTCGCCAATTTGTCAAAACCTACTTAATTTAGTTCTTAATTAAAATAGGAAATGTCTATAATTTATTAATTATAAGAGAGAATTACACCCTTAAGGTTTTTTAATCACTCATACTCTCTAACATTTAAAAAATTATATATAAACTCTCTGAAATTTCTATACATGTAATAATTAGATCCTACCGTCAAATGTTTGTTATTAAATTATATCCAGATCCTCTGAAATTTGTAAGCGTATAATTTTTAGACCTCTCAAATTCAAAATGTTATATTTATGACAAAAATACTCTAATTAAATATAGAATATTAAATATTTTAAATTTTATAACTAAAATTCATGTTCTATTATATTATTTATTGAAATATAATTAAAATTTTAAATCGTAATTAGTATATAATTATATTATCTATTAGAATAAAACTAAAAAATCAAACAAGATATCTAAATCATTCATAATAGAACATTTATTATGCCATTTATTGAAATAAAATCAAAAATCAAAATTTAATTTTTTCTTAAAAATTATAATTAATATACAATTATACTATCTATTCGAATAAAACTAAAAAAATCAAATAAGGGGTCAAACTATAATGAACACAATATATTCTAGCTTTAATTGGGAGTAATTTGGTCGTTTAAACGGCCAATTAAATTCCATTAGATAGTGTAATAGTATACTAATCATAATTTCTTAAAAAAAATTAGTTTTACTTATTATTTGCCCAAATTATATTAACTTTGTCCTCTTTATCTTTATCTCTTCATATTTTAATCAACCTAATTTATACTAGAAGATTACAACGTTAATACATCAAGTGACAATGTTAGATTAAAATTCATGCTCCAGTTCAAAATAAAAAAAAAAATAATAATTGTTCCTCAATAGTAGATCCGCTGCGCTGCTACAAACTTTTGTGCCGTAGATATAGACATGAGGAGGAGGATTTGAATATAAGAGTCGTAGTCGACCGGAGATCAGCACGAGAGGAGATGGGTTTGGAGAAGTATTTTTAGTTTTTTTTTTAACCCAAATGAGTATAATAAATTAGATGAGTAATATAGATATCAGATAAAAATTGTATGAGTTATTAGATTCAATCCGCTCAATACTAATTAATAAAAAAAGAATATTTTTTTATTAACCATAAAAGTTTTTCTTATAAGACTAGATTACAATTAATAAGTTGTAAACATTTCTTATTTAGTTAAAAATTAAATTAGATAGATTTTGACAATTAATTTTAAGTACTTTTATTTGGTGACCATTAAATCGTGATCCAACAGTATACGTAAAAGGTATTCATTATAGATTATAGTACGGAGTTTTTTTTGATCTCCCTATTTTATATATATATAATTGAAGGATAAGCCACCAAAATATGCTTTAAAATACCGTTAATGATCACTTAGTTTATATATTCCCATGCTGGGTTAGAAGAACAACTTGACAAGATCCTTTTAAGAGTCACCGAGACGAATTAATGATGATATTGATGGATTTTACTCTACCCTTCATCACTCATCGACCTGCACCTAATCTCTTGGGATGTAAAAGGTATAGTTAACTAGCATCTTAGATTGTAATAATATATTTTTTTATTTCCTTGAGTATTTCTTTTGTAAATAAAATCCTTAAGAACTGCTAGGCATTTTTGAACCACAATATATATATACCTTTTTTTTTTTTTATTAAATATTAGTTTTATTTGCCAAAACATAATTAATCTGATCGTTTTAGTTTATTTTTCATTTTCTAGTTCTCAACATCATCCTCTTACCTCTGGTATCATCCTAACCTAGGAAGCACGGATACTTCAAAAAGGTCAAAGTATTCATATCGGATATTTTTGGATACGGATACGCGTCGGATACGTATCGGATATGTTTGAGAAGTATCCTAAAATTTAAAAAAAAAATTAGTTTTCAGATACGGCCGGATAGGTTTTGGATACGCGTGAGACACGCTTAGGATACGCATAAGGATATTACTCGAATTTTAAAAAAGTATAGGGGCATAAGAGCAATATATTTAGGCCCTTATTTGCAAAAAAAAAAAAATATATTATTAAACTAAAAGTCTAAAAGATTAAAACTTGTACACTTTTCTTCCACAGCCCGTCAAGCCCCCCACTCCCTTCGGTCGATACTCGACGACGATCGTCTCTTTCTCTCTCTCTCTCTCTCTCACTCATTCACAGTAACGATCGATTGACTCTGATGGTTAGTTATTATTATATATCTTTGATAGAAATGTGATTTAATTTATAAATCATAATTATTACATTAAATATAATAATAAAATTTTAAAAAATATATATTTTATGGACGTATCCTAGTCGTACCCGTATCCTGTTTTTTTTAGTTTTGTCATATCCCTGTACCTGTATCGTATCGTATCCGTATCCGTACTTCATAAATCCTAACCTAATATCGGGCATCATCTTTGTGAGCAAAGAATTAATGTAATGGTAATAGCATATCAGCATTATCACATAATATATAATAAAATATTAAATGGATAAAGTGAACTTAATTTGAGTAGTTATTGACTTATATGCAAAGATAGTGGATAGTTATTGACTTATATTTAGAAATAGTTATTAATTTGTGTGGGGTTCATTTTTTTATTTGTTTACATATTATTAATCGGTAATATCACATAAACCTTGAGAGTTAGCTCAAATGATTATATGAATGAGTTATAAATTTAGACATTTTGATTTTGAATTTTAGCAACCTCTTGGGGTCCTCTTATGAGAGATTTATCTTTCATGAATACCCTAATCTCGGTGTAGATGGTTGTTTTTGATCGAATCGGGAAAGGGATTATTAGAGGTGCGCGTAAGCTGACCCAAATACCGTTCCTTATGAATACCTTATACTCTAATCTCGACGTGCATGATTTGTTTTTTGATTGAATCGAAGAAAAAATTAATCAAAGTGTGCATAAATTAATTTAAATATCCAAGACCGACATTAAGTGACAATTTTAACGTGATATCACTAATATATTTAATATTTATGTCATTGCCTCATTTAATGATCATATGGATTTCTCTATTTCTAGACGCAAGAACTGAAAGCCACAAGGTTGAGTGATGTTAGATTCCACAAGTTTAGAATTCGTTACGAAAGATTAAAGACTTGCAATTATGAGGACTTTTGAAGTCATAGTGATAGTTGTGGCCACGGAATATGAATTAGAGATGTTGATGCTAATTATTTGCAATCAATTAGATTGAGAGATCAAAAAAATATAGACCACTCACTATTTTAATAATTAATTAAAAAATAAATAAAAATATATTACAGGAGATCTTATTTCATAAGAAACTCTATTAGTGTATTTGGTTTCAAAGAAAGTGGGTGAATAAAAAATAAAAATGAATATAGATCATCCACTATATTTAATAACGGGAGATAACCGTGTATAAAAGTACTAGAGTGAATATCAAAGACAGAGAAAGAGAGTGAATATTAGAGAGTGAAAAACGAGCAAATAAAGGTAAAATTTAATATAAATGAATTTGAAAAATATTGGTATGCCTATAGATTTGTCCATGGGCGCCTAAATGGGGAGCAACAAGTTGTGGAGCTCCTTGATATCCAGGGCGCAGAGCTCCTTGATGTCTAGGGCGTGAAGCTCCTTGATGTTCAGGACGTGATGAGTCAACCCCAAATGACCCAATATATGTGGAAAGTCCAAATCCCAATTGAGGAACTTAACTTCATAAGAGATCCACCAAGCCCAACATAGTCCAAGACCAGTCAGACTCTCTGCTTGGCTACGTCATCAAGAGGGAGAGCATGGGGGCCTTACCTGCACCGTAGAAGGAAACGGTTCATCCTCACTTTATCTTTGACCGCATCTCATGGAGAGTTCACCAACCTCCTCGCCCGTTAAGAAGAAGTAGTAAGCTCCACCAGAATAATTATGTAATTGCTAATATCACACCCAAATCTGCTAGGAGGGTGACTATAATTTGTAAGACCCACCAACACTTGGAGGGCAAGAGCACGATTCTCTCCTTTCCCTCAAAGCTTGTACTCTCTGTTCTCCATACCCATGAACTAATAAAGTACCCGATGACTAGAGTCATTCAAGAGTGGACATAGGTCATATTGACTGAACCACTATAAATTGTTTGTGTCTCTCCATCTCCTTATTTTTACTCTTGCATTATTATTCACACTTGACAGGTGGTGTACAAAGTCATTTTGTGCATCATCAGTGTGGCGCCGTCTGTGGGAACGACTAAGTTCTTACATTTAAACACTCCCTCTGTTGAACCTATGGCGATCGCCAATAGATCCATGAATCAACCTGAGAATAATCCACAATGAGAGGAGGAGGTTGCTCATCCACCTACCAACCCTGTTCCAAATGCTCCAGTTCCAAATCCTCGGCAAATGTTGGAGACCATGCAGCAGCTGGTGGCTCAAAACCAATAGATCCTATAACTCATGCTCGCCGAACAAAGAGGAGCACAACTTGAAGGACATAAAGGAGCTCCACGCCCCGGACATCAAGGAGTTCCACGCCTTGGACTTTAAGGAGCTCCACGCCCTGGACATCAATGAGCTCCACGCCCTAGAACTCAAGGAGCTCCACGCCCTGGACATCAAGCAGCTCTACACCTTGGACATCAAGGAGCTCCACGCCCGGGACATCAAAGAGCTCCACAACTTGCAACTCCCCATTTGGGCGCCCATGCAGGTCTGGGCACCCTTTTGGAGTCCTTTGGGCGCCCCACACAAGGGAGCCTATCATGAGAGACCTTCACCTTCACCTCCTCCTCCAGCTCCTCTTACTTCCCATGGTGAAGACTCTCATTTCTTAAAAGATGAGGACGAAAATCAAAGCATGGAGCATGGGTGTCATTTTCATGATCATTCCAGAGGAGCCCCAATCATTGGGACGAGAAAATTAAGAAAGTGCAAAATCAATTAGATGACGTCTTCAACGCCATAAAGGCACAAGAACCCAAGACAGTGGACTACCTCATAAGGTGGACAGACACGCCTTTCAAACCTGACGTGACGAATTATCCCATCCCTCAAAAGTTCAAAATGCCATCCGTGGAGACCTTTGACGGAACGAATGATCCACTTGATCACCTCAAAATCTACAAGACCCTAATGCAACTGTACAACGTCCCCGACAAAATTATGTGTAGGGCATTCCCAACTACTTTGAAAGGATTAGCGCGACAATGGTTCAGCCTCCATAGGCTTTTTCGCCAAACTGAGCAAATCATTTGTAGGATGGTTCATTGGTGGACGCCGCCAACAAAAGCCTGTCACCCATCTGCTCAACATAAACATGATCGAGACAAGAGCCTGAGGAGTTACCTCACTCATTTTAATTAGGAGGTCCTCCAAATCGAGGAGCCCAATGACAAAGTCACCATGACCGCCTTTTTGGGAGGCCTCTACTCATCCAGATTCCTTTTTTCAGTAATGAAGTGACCACCAGAGAGCATGCCAGAACTATTGACAAATGCTCAAAAATATATGAATGCTAAGGAAATCAATAGGTTTAAGCGAGGTGAATCATTTCGTAGATCACTAGAAGCTTGATCTGACTTTGCACTGTTCTCGAATAAACAACTTATCTCCAGCTTAGCGGTTCTTTCACGGGTCGTCCAAAAAAAAAATTTGGCCTCTACACTGTTCTCAAACAGGAGTAAATATTGAATGCAACGGTGATACCATGTTACCATTGATGATATGATATCACCAACCAATAATAAAACTTTAAATGAGAAAGATGAACCACACTTGGGCTTACATGACATAAGAGTTGGAAGTTATTTCTTTACATGGCAGGCAGCTTATCTCCAGCTTAGCGGCTATCTCACGGGTCGCCAAAAAAATTTGGTCTCTGCACTATTCTCAAACAAACAGCCTATACCTCAATCTTAAAGACTCCCTTATGGGTCACCAAAAGCTAGGTTTTAAAAGGTGTAGCTCTCTCACGAGCAGTTCTCCACTCTGTCTTTACTCTCGCGCAAGTAGCCTACCTTTCTCTATAGGTAATTATGTGAGATATTTTAGTGTTTGGAATAACATTGTTTTTGTTATCACAAGCAAGCTCTCCCAAGGCAGTCCTAGGGTCATCCAAGGCATCCCCCCAAAGCGCCCCAGGCTCACCCAAGACGCACAAACGAGGTAGCCCAGCACCTGGAGGAGTGCTTGATCATATGTGCTCGCCCAAACGAGGCAGCCCAGCACTTGGAGAGGTGTTTGACGCTCCATGCTCACCCAAACGAGGCAGCCCAACACTTGGAGAGGTGTCTGAGCGCCTTTGCTCATCGAAACGAGATAGTCCAGTGCTTAGAGGGGTGTTTGACCACCTTTGCTCGCCAAAACGGGGCAGCCCAGCAGTTGGAAAGGTGTCTGGCCCTTCAAAATCACGCAAGACAGCGTCTATGGCGCCCAGATCAGCACCTGGAACGACACCCAGATCTGCCCCTGCACTATTCTCAGAACCCAAATAGCCCAGATTGGTGCCTAGGCTGTTGCCTAGCTCTCCACGTTGTTCTATGGCACGATTTCCTACACCTACAACTGAAGAAAAGTTATTGTCCAGCGCGCCTAAGTTGTCCAGAACAGTATTATCAGTGCCCAGGCAACCCAATTTGGCACCTAGGCCGCTGCCCCATCGAGCCCAAGCTATCCAGGAAAGCATTATCAGCACCGAGGCAACTGCCCATCACGCTAGAGCTGTCCAAGACAACATTATTAGCACCCAGGTAGCGTATATTGGCGCCTAGGTCACTGCCCATCGCGCCCAAGTTGTCCAAGACAGAATTATCAGCACCTAGGCAACTGCCCATCGTGCCAGAGCTGTCTAGGACAACATTATTAGCGCCCAGACAGCTCATATTGGCACCTAGGACGTTGTCTATCTCGCCTATGCTGTCCACCACCTTCCCTGCACACCTACCTGGGTTGGAGACCTTGCCAAAACTATCCAAATCCACACATGGGGCGCCCAGGCCAGAGCCTAAAATAGCGCTTATAGGCGCCCTCACGAGCTACTGGTGCACGCCCAAAGCAACGACGACCAGTAGGGATTTTCCTCTTCCTCCCCCTTCAATCCTTGCAACTCCAAAGGCTCCATGACCACTTGTTTTAGCCCCAATTTCGCCACTCCCCATGGCACCAATGGAGTTTTTTACTCCACCTCCTTTAAGCTTCACTACCCACTTAAAAACTCCACCCAAGAATCTCAACAAAATACTCTTGAAAGGTTTCAAGGTTTGTCTCCTTTCTCCCAAGTCTCAATGGAATGGAAAGAACTTAGCTCACAAGAATGGACTCTCAAGGTTTTCAAGAAATGGGTGCTCAATCTCAAAGTAAATGAAATGGGTAGGATAAAGAAGAAGGTTATATTTATAGCCTAGGGTTTTTAAAGAGGGAAAAGCCTAAATTGAAAGTCATGGGCTCTCTTAAAAATCCTAGCCAAAGTGAAGAAACTTGAGGCATGCACCAAAGCAAAAATACATTGTGGAGGGAAAAAGTCATCTAGCAGAGGAAGTCTCCACCACTTATAACTCAAGGAGCAAACTAATGCACCCTTCTCCAAGTTTCCATGAACACGGGGTACAGGGGGGCAAATGATGAGTCAAGCCCAAATGACCCAATATATGTGGAAAGTCCAAACTCCAATTGAGGAGCCCAACCTCATAATAGATCCACCAAGTCCAACATAGTCCAAGACCAGTCAGACTCTCTGCTTAACTACGTCATCAAGAGGGAGAGCATGAGGGCCTTACCTGCACCGCAGAAGGAAATGGTCCACCCTCACCTTATCTTTGATCGCATCTCATGGAGAGCTCCCCAACCTCCTCGTCCGTTGAGAAGAAGTCGCGAGCTCCACCAGAATAGTTATGTAGTTGTTAATACCTCGCCCAAATCTGTTAGGAGGGTGACTATAAATTATAAGCCCCACCAACACTTGGAGGGCAGGATCACACTTTGCCTGAGCACAACTTTCTCTTTTCCCGTAAAGCTTGTATTCTCTACTCTCCATACCCTTGAGCTAATAAAGTACCTGGCGACTAAAGTCATTCAAGAGTGGACGTAGGTCATGTTGACCAAACCACTATAAGTTGCTTGTGTCTCTCCATCTCCTTATTTTTACTCTTGCATTATTATTTACACTTGACAGGTGGTGTACAAAGTTATTTTGTGCATCATCAAATATCAAAGAGAGAGAGAGAGTGAATATCAAATAGAGAAAGAGAGTGAAGAGCGAGGAAATAAAGGTAAAATTTAATGTAAATGAATTTGAAAAATATTGGTGACTATTGAATACATCTATTTTAGACCGTCAATATATAATTATTAAAATTTATCATATTTTATATTCTAGATAAATTTACCGATAATATTCGTTTGGTTGGAAGAAGAAAATGAGAGGGACAGAAAATGGGGGTGGAAAAGCAATCCACACAACCCACCAATTTGAATCGCTCCGAAAATGAGCAAAAAACTGGAATAAAAAATGGACCCCAAAGTGTAAAGTTGTTGAATTCACCATTTAAACCTCGAGGTGGCAACTTGTTGGACAATAAAACAAAGGAAAAAAAATAAAGGTGTGGCCCACTAATTTTGTCTCTCTGTCTTGGCAGGCAAACCAGAAAACTAGGGAACAATGCTATTAGAATCTAGTTTATTGATCTAATTTACTATAACTTTTGGATTAACTGTAAAGCCCATCAAACATTGAGATTTGGTGTTGATCCAATGGTTCTACTGAACTCACATCATTATGTCAATAAATTAGATTAAATTTTTAGGTCTAAATAGCATTACTCAAAATTGGGACTTATCAAAAAAAAAACCCAAAAAGTGGGGGTCCATGTAGAATAAGTACTTGTATAAATAATAATTTTGTTTTATTTTGGTTTTCATACTGTTGTTGCTCCAAAATCTGTTGTGGTTGACAAAATGTTTCAATTGACAAATCGTTATCAGGCGATTACTCATAGATGAGTTTAAATATCTTGTTTTAGGATTTTGTGGGATAAATTCTTAAAGTGATGAACACACAGAATAATTAATCAATAAAAATAGACTCTTTTAATAATCCAACCAAATGAATTTTAGTTTCGAATAGACTGAATTAACAGTCTTTTATTAAAGCACTAACTACTTCCTAAAACTAACTTTAGCACTACTTCTAAATATCCTGATCATGGATCTTGTAGGGGGTTTGAATTGTATTTTAACTTCATTCTTCTCCTCCTTTTATAGCCATTTCCTTTGACAGTTTTCCTTTATCGATGGTTGATTGAATTTGTAACTCCCAAACAGTTATTCCTTCTTTCAAACCAAAGTTGTGATTGATCATTTCTCGCCTTTTCTGTAGATCTTGACATGTGGCAACCTCTTAATGACTCTAGGCTTGCCAACAACACATTCATCGAATGTTTTTAAATTTTATATTTCAAGTCCAAACAATACCCCCTCATTTAATGAGTTTTACTCTAATTAACTCAAGTAAATGAACAGTAAATACCATTGTCTTCTTTAAACACATGTTTAAAAACTTTTGCGGCTAAACTATTCACTGGACTTCCCTCGCCTGTTTTTCCTTCTTGCCTTTGAAATCTCTAGAGTTTTTTTCTCTTATTGACCCTTAATGGTTCTTAAGAAGCAAAATCTTTTATCTTTAATTGCCTCTGAGATTCCTTTCTCACTAGGATTCTCTTCTAAGATTAAGCAAACTGCAAATGATTCCGTAGATTAACGGGTTTTGATCCCTACCCCCTAATTCTAGTGGGATTTTTTCTCTTGGTTCCTATTTCAAATCGTACGTCTACGAGTGGTTTTTGGATTACTACCCTGTTTACGAGGGCGTAACCCTAATGCTGAACCAATCCCAATTTTTTTGGAACTTATGGAATCAAGGAACCAACCCACTCCGCTCATGGAGCAATCTTGACCAGTGTTGGGTTGATTGGGTTAGCAAGATGAAAACTCACTTTGCCTCTCAATGGTGAAGACTGAGCATTTTTGGAATGATCAAACTTTCCACCCATGACTTGCACATGAACCAATGGTTGATTGATGCTACTGCATGCTTATGGTCTCAGTCATGCAATGCCATGTTTCTTCCCATATGTATGATGCCCTCAATGATTTTGGATGTAATTTTCTTAACTGGGCTTTCATCGACAGGTATATAGGTGAATGTCTGTCTTTCTACTAATTCTAGTCGCGATTTCGTTAATATCCCATCTAGCATAAGGTATAATGATCTCATCAACAATTTCTTTGCTTCTCAATTATGGCTTCCTCTCTAGGAAACTTTATCATTCTTCTGAAAAAATCTTCTGATGCACCACATCCATCCAAAAATCAACTGGCTATTTATTTTGCACCCATTTGTCCTTCATATGGCTCCAAGCCATTGACATATGCAGCCAACCAATGTCCTAAACTTCTCTGTCTTTGCATTTTAGATGTTCTTTCTTTTATCCAAATTGGCATATCCTTCCACCATCCCAAAACCTTTCAAAGGTCTTGTTAATTTCTTTTCTGGTGGTTACCTGCCAATTTTTTGTTAGACCTTTTACAGGTCTTACTGCCATTTTTTTGCAAAATCCCTTTCTTCTGGTTTGGATAGCAGGAACTCGAACCTAGCCAAATCATCACAGAATTGGTGTAGGCTCTAATCAAGGCCCCTATCTAACTATTATGTTTCACTGCGTGGATTCAAGGAAGTCAGATCCCTATAATAGAAGTTGGTCTCTACATTGTGTGCATCTGCAATAACAGGATTAACATCTGCCCAATGCACTTCCATTTCTTTTCTACCTTCATTATCACTTTTTGATAAAAATATCAAAGCTTGATGTAAGGATGATGACAGACAACAATTTGCATGTATCCAATTTTTTTCAAGAAGAGCATTGAATTTTGATGATGAATTCACCACAAAGAATATTGTTGTGGTGTCTCTATTACCCATTTAAAGTTGCACAAGCAAAATTTCTCTTGCAGAAGATGATCCTCCTACAAAATTACTGATTTTAATGTTAGTGTGATGCAAGTCCTTCTTATCTTTGTTCAGGACTCTCAGCATCCTTGAAGGCAGAATGTTCATCACTACTCCATTATCAATCAATATTTTGTTAACTGACTAACCATTGATGTGGGTTGAACCTACAATGGTCTCAGATGCTTAGATAATTTGTTCTTGGGAGGGTGTAATAATACTCTATTTGCCTCCCAATCTCCTTATTCCATGCTTATAGACCTTCCATCAAGTCTAAACTGCTTCACAAATTCTGTAAACACTATTACAGACTTAGTGTTATCTTCCACATCTCCTACCATTTGACTTGGTTGTCATGACGTAGTATTGAATGGCTTAGGCAGAGCTAGTATTGAATGGCTTAGGCAGAGCTAATATCATGTTACATGGTGTATCATCCCTCAGGAAGGACTCTATATCATCAAAGTTCATCATTTCTTCATTAGAGAGCATGTTTTTCTCTTCTTTTATTTTCTCCTTTCCTTTTGCTGATGAACCTCTAGACACTTTTTTTGTGTCTCCTTCAAACAGATCTAGTATTGTTTGAACTCTGCAATCTTTTGGTCTAGAATACTCTACTTAATCTAGACTTCTTTGATTTTTTTTGGTTGTTCCTTTGTTGAAGTGGGATTTTTTACTTCCCATCGATGGATAAAGATTTGAGTAAGCATCTAAAAGAGTGGAATTTTTCCTGCTCATCCAAGTGACAAACTTCCTCTATTCTCTCTTTTTTTGAGTCATGTTGAGCGTTTGCTACCATCATAGCAATAGCTGCTCTTAACAATCCCGCCATTCCTAACAGTATGAAGGAATGGAGTAAGGGATTACTGATCTTCCTAACTTGCCTTGCTCTGTTTTCTTTCCGATTGTCCAATCCATTGTTAAGGACAATGACACTAGAATTGATAACTCGCAGGAGGTCAAATAGGAGATTGTGGATTTATTTCAAAACCTTCTCGTTTTGCCCCGAAGAGTAGTGACTCTGTTGTTTTGCACACCTACAGAGAGAGACTCCAAAAGTATCGATGCTCAATCGAAAGAAAGAGGCAATCAACTATATGCTTCACTCATACCGCAGGAATCCCTAGACACAGAGGCACAAGCTAATCCTCCAAACAGAAATTTTGGTTGTTGAACTTGATGTCATTTATCATTATGGACTTTAGGGGGATTCATTATTCTTGATCCAGCTTTTGTGATAACCTTAAACCTCACTTTCCTCTTCTGAGACTGTTGTTCTTGGTGCTCTTGCCTTCTGATCCTCTGTCAAAATTTTCTTTGGCAATCGATGGTCCAACATAATAGTTCACTCCATGTATTTTTCTTTTCTTCCTTGGTGTTGGTGCTTCGTACCCCTCCTAATTTTAGGGAGATAACATGGACCATGCTAATATCTTTCTTTGATTGGAAATATGCCTGGGTCTGCACCATCAAATATTTTCTCATAGCCATTATAGATTTGCACATTCCCTTTACCTCTAGTTCTAATTTGGAGTCCTTTATCAAGGAACTCTCTCACTACTTCATCCAGTGGGATTGCATCTGATTTGGCTATCTCTTTAGCACATTTGAAGCACATAAACAATGACTCTTTCTCTTTGGGGCCAAGCCTGCTATGGACTAAAACCCTCATCTTGGTAACAATCCTTTATTTGTTAGCCTTCTTGTTTTCTTACATATTAACAAAAACCACATTAACATTTACTTCCTTAGGAAAATGATCGTTGTCTGTTTTCATGGTTTCTTCCTCTTTTGTGGAATATTTAAGCATCCTTTTTTTGTAATAAGTCTTGCACTTGATTTCTAAAGATAATTCAAATTTTAGTTGGGTGCCTAAATGAGCTATGCAATTTATAGTATTCTTTTCATTTCTTTCTCTTTTCTAGTGGGATACTATGTCCCTGAGATAAGGCTTTGAACTTTTGTTTGATCATGTCATCAAAGAGAGTATCAGTCATTGATAGGTCACATGAATATTGCCTAGAGGTCTGAGGTGCATCTTTTTTAAATGGATGACTAGATGACATGTCGACAAGATCTTCAATCCTTTTCAAGGTATCACACATGATTGATGATTTCCTAATTATTTGTGCCACATCTATTTCAACCTCTCCATCGAAGTCTTGGAAATAAATTCCAAATGAATTGTTTTTCCTTTATTGCTCTTCTCTAGGCAACATTTCATATATAGTTGCCCTGACTAAGAGTTCAAACATGTCCCTGAACTCCATTCCTTTGAATTTCTTCCTTAATTCGATGTCTAAATTGTTTTGGACCAATTTTACCAATTCGACTTCAGGCAAGTAAACATGACACTTATTTTTAGCCTTTTTAAACCTATCGATGTATTGTTCTGTAGATTCATTTGATTTGTGTTTTAATCTAGACAAATCTATCATTGACACTTCTGGATCATTCCTAAAAAACTGAGCCTGAAACTACTCTTCCATCTCTTGCCACGTTTGAATTGAATTACCAAGTAAGTTAATGAATCAAACAAAAGCAGTTCTCGTAAGTGATTGTGAGAATAATTTAATTTTCAAGTTTCCATTATGTTCAACTTCTCTACACTAGAAAGTGAATTTTTCCACGTGTTCTATTGTGGATTGATTTTCTTCACCAAGAAGAGATAGAATTCTATAATTTTATAACCCCTTGGGAACTCTTCGTAATCAACTCATGAAGAGTATGATTTTCTAAACACAGGCCTCTTAGTTTTCCTTAGGCCAAGCCTATATAAATCTTGAATCATCTCCACCAATTGGTTTCTATTGAAAACCATGTTCTAGTGGCCATTGATGTGTTCACCCTGATCAAAGGGTTGCCCCCTTATTCTTGGATTTAATTCATCTATGAGTTCCAATGGAGGCATGACAAACCTCTCACGAGCCCTCCTAGGAATTTCAGGGACTATTTTGGGTCCATTTCTCCCCCTAGGATTTCTTCCTGGGAAAAAGTTGGGAAAGACTTCCAAAGGTTCTCCATCATGTTAAAGTGGTTTTGGTGTGGGATACCAATTCTTTCATTAGCAACAATTGGTGGTAGTCTTTGATTTTCTGCATTGTATACCATAGGACTGGTATTTCCTTCATCTACCATTTGATTTCTAGTCACAGTGTTGATTTTTGATTTAATGGTCCTGACAGTGTTGTTGCGACATTCAAAAGTTCATGCATGACATTAACTAATTCTTGACTAATGCCAGAGTTGGGATTGCGCAATACATGTTTTAAGTTCTGCACAGACTCTTGCATTTGTACACTTTCTTAGCCATTGGACTGGGCATTCATTAGATTCGTAGACTCCATATGATGGGTACTTGAACTTGCTTCATGATTTCCATCAACTAGCGTCATTTTCATTGTTTCACTAGTCCCAAACATAATCCTGTCTTAAAATCTATTGCAATCATCATAATGCCTCAATCGACAGACAGTTCTCAGTCAATTGCTTGTGGATGGGTTCAAATGTCTTGTTTCAGGACTTTCTTTGATGAATTCTTAAAGTAATGAACACACAGAATAATAAATCAATAAAAATAGACTCTTTTATTAATCCAATCAAATGAGTTTTAGTTACACAGAGACTAAATTAACAACCTTTGATTACAACATCAACTACTTCATAAAACTAACTTTTGCACTACTCTTAAATGCCCTAATCTTGGATCTTGTTGGGGGGGGGGGGGTTTGAGTTGTCTTTTAACTTCTTTATTTTCTTCCTTTTATAGCCACTTCCTTTGACGGTTTTCCTTTATCGATGATTGATTGGCTTTGTAACTGCTAAGCTGTTATTTCTACTTTCAAACTAAAGTTGTGGTTGATTATTTCCTACCGTTCTTCAGATCCTGACATGTGTCAACCTCTTAATGACTCTAGGCATGATTTTGTGGGTCTTAAAAAAATAAACGTTTTTCATTTTATGTGTGATGTAATACATTTGGGATGAAATATTTAAGTTTTAATTTAGACAACCAATCGATATTGTTGGCCTTTTTTATTTGTTGAGATTGAAGAGTTTCCACATCATTTGAGTCACGATTTTGATCCAAAATTTTTGGTGAGACTAACGTGATTGATTTCTAAATGTAGGCGATAGTTTATTACTTCGAAAATATCAATGCTATTGAGATTAGGGCTGATAGTCGAACGAGTTCGAACCGAGCCTAAAAAGCTTGTTTTCTTAACTGAGCCTAAAAAAATTATTCATGTTCGGCATGTTTAAAAAACGAGTTGAGCCTGAACGAGTCGAGCTCAAGTATTTACACATAAACGAGTTGAGTCTGTTGAGTTCAAGCCGAGCTTGTCAGGCTCGTTTTTCAAAAGAGCCAAAAAATTATTCAAATTTGGCTCGTTTAGAAAACATGGCGAGTTTGAACGAGCCAAAAATGACCTGAACTCGAGCCGAGCTTGAGTAGCTCGGTTTGATTAATAGCCATAATTGAGACATTATTTAGGGACTTAGGGCCCTTTTGGTAACCATATGTTTGTGTTTTTTTTTTTCACTTTTTGTTTAAAAAAAAAATAATAACATGTTTGGAGAGTGTTTTTTTTTTTGGTTGATCTATTTTATAAACAACCCCAAATTTTAAAAACATCAAAATATGTGTTTTTGTAAACACGAAAAAACGGAAACACGCGCGCCTCTTCTCGCCATTTAATGAGGTCTAGCCTTTGAACTCTATTAGTGACAAAAAAAAAGGTTTTTTTCATTCCCACTATAAAAGCCGAGCACTCACGAGGCCTCTTCTCTCTCTTATTCATCTCTCACACTTTCTTGTTCGTTCATCTCTCTCACGAGGTCAACGACAAAACATTACCAAACCAAGGATCTCAAGCCTTCGTTCATCTCTCAAATCTCAAGCAAGCACTCCATCGATGGTTGTGGGGGTGGGTTGGTGGTTGTGGTGGTGGGGGTGAGTTTCAGTGGTGGTAGAGGTGGGTTTTGGTGGATGGGTTTCAGTGGTTGTAACGGTGGATTTCGGTAGTTGTGGTGGTGGGGATGGGTTGGGGATGAGTTTTGGTGGTTGTGGTGATGGGTTTTAGTAGTGGGAGTGGGTTGATTTTCCATTCCCTCACCTATCGCAAAACCTGGCTCAATCGAAACCAAATTGTTGATAGGGATTGCACGATGACGGTGGTGGTTGGGGATTTTGTTGGGTTTGTCGCGTTGATTCTGGTGGTAGTGATTTGGTGAATTTTTGGTATAATACCAAATAAGTTTTTTATTTTCGTTTTTACAATTTTTTTAAATATAAATGACTATCAAATATGTTTTTTATAATTTTAATTTTTATCAAAAAAAAATTAAAACTAAAAAAAAATATAAAAACGAAAACGTTATCAAACGTCACCTTAATGATTGTGAATGCACTTCACTATCAATTCAATGATTACAATCAGTGTGTTTGAGTTGCTTTGAGGTGTGGATTTTCTATGTGTTATATGTGCATGACTTGGTCCAAAAAAAAAATGATTACAATGCATTAAAGTTTCCAAATTATGTCCCTAAATTATGTTCCAATAGCATTTTTCCTTCAGAAATTAATAGTATTTCTGTTTTTTCTATTATTTGAGAATGTATATAACTAAAATTTGCATATATAAATATATGTATATATATAATTTTGAAATTTTTTATATCTAAACGAAATTGAAATATGTCCTCCCTAAGACCCCCAAAAATCTGAAAAGTATTTAGTTTTCGGAAAAGAGAAATATTTTTTTGGTTTTTTTGGGTGCTCTCACTTATGGTGGGTAACCTAAATTTGGATTTGAAAGAGATAACCTACATTTGGATTAGAAAGAGATAATTGAATGACAATCTTACACTTACTTAAGTTTTAAAAAAGATTAATTTCTAGACACAGAAGCCGCCATATATCATATAGATGAATGCGTATAATGTCATCTTGCCTGCACTTCCTTAAAAGTGGTGGGCGGGAGAATTGAAATAATTTACGGCACTAGTGCATTTTATGTGCAACAAAGGACGACCAAGCATGAAAGGAGGAAATTGAAGTAGTAGAGCATGAGCATGCATATAGATAGATAGATAAATACAAGTTAGGCCGCTTTAATTGGTTGAGGAGTTGTCCTAACGACTGGGGAGCTTCACCAAGGCAGGTTGGCAGGCAATCTGTAAAGCTAAACATTCTCCTTAACAACTTCCATCTTTTTCTCTCACCCCCACGTCTTCCATTGCCCCCCCTACCAACAAATAAAGACACACATCTCTCTCTCTCTCTCTGTAGAAGAAGGGTACGTTATAATACAGGTGGAGTGTTGATATATATGGACAAATAAGATAAAACCCTCTTAAGAAACTGAGTTTAATTCCCATTTAAGCCAATGAACTCGAGAGAGAGAGAGAGAGAGAGAGAGGGAGGTAAAGGCGTGGGGGCTTCAATTTGTGCTGAGCAGCCAGAGGCCAGATCAAGAGTTGATGTATATCCAATTTGTTATGTATCAAAAAAGAGTATATCCATTTTGTTGTGCTTATTCGACCACATGTTTGATTTATGTTGCTATTAATATTAAGCTAATCCATTAGGTTTGTTGACATTTGGCCATCGGCATGCATCTCCCCCCCCCCCTCCCTCTATATATATATATATGTGGGTAATTATCATTGACATTTCTTCTAAATAAACATATCTTAAATAAGACCTCATATATTATCGAAAACATCACTAACACCTTCCATCAGATTAATGGTATTAATTATAATACAATTTTACTAAATTGTCTATGATATATTTTATAGAAAACTTTATCTACACCCCATGTAGATAGACAAATATATCCTCAATGAGACCACCTTTGTTTTCTAAATTTTTTTACGTATTAAAATTCAAGTTGATTGCAATTCAATTTGAGGTAATTAAAATTCAATTTTTAAGTATTAAAATTTGAGTTGTTTAAAAATATAATTTTTATGTATTAAAATTTAATTCGAACCGATTAAAATTCGTTTATGCATTAAAATGAATTTTAATCAGCTCGAATTGAATTTTAACTGACCTAAATTTTGATATATAAAAAATGAATTTTAATCATCGTGGCCCGAATTTTGATATATAAAAAATGAATTTTAATCATCGTGAATTGAATTTTAATACATAAAAAAATTAAAATTTTAATAAACTCGAATCGAATTTTAATTGATAGTACCAACTCAAGTTGAGCTCAAATCGACTCGAATTTTAATACTTAAAAAAAAAAGAATTTTAATAAGCTCGAATTTTAATACGTAAAAAAAATTTAATAAGCTAAAATTGAATTTTAATCGGCTCAAATTTTAATCAAATTTGAAGTAGAAAAATTGTTTGAGATTTATATAACAACATTTTAGATGAATTTTTCTAGTTGCTGGATCCTGAAACCAATCGATCCAACTCCCGATTCGCCTCGATTATAGTGGTTTACGATTTTTCATTTGATCCAGATCAATTTTTTACTTTCGTGGAATCATGGGATCGTACGAGTAGAATCGCAATTTTAATAACTTTGGACGATTGAGATTTTCATATCTAATATAACACAACGTTATACCATGGTCTCTCCTCATAGTCTAATTATGTGGTTGAAGAATCAGCCATGACAACCAACCTAAGAGATAAAATATAAAATATTAGCCCAATCTACTTTCTTGGTGAAAACCTATCAAACAAAAACAAGTAAAACGATGCTTCTTGCTCCCATATTGTGAAAGTCATAAAGTAAAAGAATAGCTCAACCAATACATTCACCTACGATTAAATATCAAAATTATTCCACTGCCCGACAAGAGATGCCAATGAAATCATATTTCCAATGAGAAATGACAACAATAATTCAGAAACTATAAATATTGATACTGGTGGATTTAAGCCTCAATTTCTCTAAAATTCAAAATTCTCTACGAAGAAGGCGGCTCAAGTAGCTCATTTAGACAACATTCACTGGGCTGGAACTGGACAACGACCTAGTTCTAGAGATGCTGATGATAATAAGCTCGGTATAAGAATCAACTCCATGCTAACGAGCTCGATATAAGTATCAGTTCGGGGGATGGGAGCACAGCACTAGGCCAATCTGCAAAAGCCACAGCATGACACGTGGATAGGGGGACAAGGGAACATTACCTGATGACTCTAATGAAGAAAAACCCTCAAGTAGTGCAGACGGATCACGTACTGCAGCCGGCGAGTGGTGGGTGCAGAAAGGCGTCAGGGACCACAGCTCCAGGACATAGACAAATGCAGAGGAGACCACAAAATTAATAAAAAGGGATCATCACGAAACCCTAACGATTAGATGTTTAAATAGCTAACAATGCTACAGTGCATGAGAGAGCCATTCATAAAACTATCCAGCAAAATCTAGGCAATATTCTATAAAAGGCTTCAAGTTATACACCTTGTAATAATAATTTTTTTTCCCAAGCAATAAAATTCTCATGGAACAAGAGCCTCCCTTATAGTGGATATAATCTTAATCTATCGGCTAAAGCAAACCACTCAAACCGTCGTTATCTTCATCTTACATCATACACATTGCATTCACGCACACACTCTTGTTGGGCAACATCCCACATTGTTCTGCAGTTTAGTCCAATCAATTTTGAGCACCATCAGCTTGACCGTCTGTGAGAACAATTTTCATCGTTTCTTCTTAAGTTTTCTTTATCCATTTGTTAGTTTGATGGTCTCTACTCGAAATGTGTGTAAAACTCATGCAAACCAGCAGACCATGTAGAACCAGCAAGGTACCGTCCATGAGAACTAGTTGGGAAACCTCCCGATCCCAACGATAAACATTAAGAATGACACTCCGACATGGGCCCAGCTCTTATCAACGAGTTGGAAACATACTGTCGAACCACAATGCAGTTGGTAAAGCAAAACCATGACCTCGTAACATGGATCTAGGCACATCACCTCCATTAGGCCCCACTCACGCCACCTCTACAACCAACTCAAAATGACCATCATCTTTAGGATCGTCAAAACCTACCACCACCTAATGGAGTCACGGATCTCCATGACCATAGCCACTCAGGAGAAAACCGCTATCGATGACAACCAAAAGAGAGAACAGACGACAAGGCTCACAGCCTTGACAGAGTCGTTCCATGAAAAGATTGCCTCCCTCCTGCCCAACATGACACCATGGACAATTTCTGGGAGTAAAGGTATCGAGACATAGTCCAAAGAACTTTTCAGTCTAAGGGCTTTTCAATTTGGGTACTCGCAGGCTCTTCTACCTTCAAAGTGTTCCTCAACTCTTAGAAGTGCGAGCTCATTAACCACACGAGCTCGATTAGGCTTTTAGCGCGATTGATCACAGGCTTTTTAGCCTCCTCGATCAAAGGCACGAGTTATTCAGCTGCGCAACTTCAACTAGGCTTTTTAGCTCGATTAATCACAGGCTCTTCAACCTTCAAAGAGTTTTTCAACTATCAAAGGTGCGAGCTTTTCAGCCATGCAACCTCAACTATGCTTTTTAACCTAAGAGCTTGATTAGTCATATGAATTCAAATTATAAAGTAATTTTATGTATACCATGTAATTATTAATTGAACAAATATATAGAAATTTAATTATTCATTGAACAAATGTAATTATTAATTGAACATAATTGATTGTCAAAAGAAATATGCATGATTTAAGGGCAGACAAATATGTCAAAAGAAAATCACACAAAGTCAAATTGTGTACTTGAACACAATTAAGTTCTAAAAATAAGGATTTAATGACCTAATATTAAGAGTTATGTATTTTTTAATAAATAATTCTAATTTTGTGTCCCTTCTCGTAATTTCCCCTCTTTTGAGGCTCAACAATTGGCATGAGGCCCTAAAGGTTGGCCCTAATCGTCAAATGTCCAGGCTGCAAGTGACTTGATATCCAGATTTGGGTCTAAAATTTTTGGATTGAGTGGTCCAACAGATTGGCCCGTTAAGGGTCCATTGAGCTATATTGCACCCCGAGTTCACCAATGAATGGTCAATTTCAATTTTTGCAAAAGATAACCATTGGATCAAATAATCCAATGGTAAAATTTGAATTCTTTTTAAAAGTTTAACTAATTTACAAAAATGTCAAATAGATAGGCTAAAATTTTCTCTCAATAATTTTTGAACTCTCGTCCAAAACCCCGACACTGATTTTTTGTCCACCATTGGTCAATCTAGTTCCTATATGAAAACAAGAAAAAATTTAATTACCACAAGTGTACACTGGAGAAAAAGTCTAACTTTTGTATGTAGTATTTTCTTCTTGTTTTCAATTTTAATACCAACTTTAAATTTAATTATTTTTTGAAATAAATATTTATGTTTAATTTAATTATTTTAAAAAAATAAATTATCAATGTGAAAAAAAGAGAGAAAAATAGATAAAGAGAAAATTGGGAAGAGAGAGTAGTAGAGTAATAAATGGCATTAGTCTTTTTCAAAAAAATGCATTTAGGATCAAATAAGTTTCCTTAATATAGTTTAACTTTAATAAGTTTAAATTTGTGTACTAACTTTCAAATTACCCAGTTTTTTGGCTGAGTACAATTTTTTGATTTATTTGAGAAAAAGTATATGGATAAGTTATTTACTTTATTAAGTTTAATTTTAATAAAACATATTGTGTTTAGGTACAAAATTCAAATGAAATTAATTTTTTTTTTACCTAAATACATTCCTTTAAATTATGCATTCTTGATTGATAGTTATATATCTAATCAAATATGTAAAGATTTTATTAGATTATCTCACTATCTCTCCCTTATTTTCTCTCCATCTCTCCCAATTTTCTCTCTACCCATTACTTTTCCCATCTCTCCTCTATTTTCTCTTTTTATCTATCATTGATAATTTATTTTTTTTCAAATATGTAAAGATTTGATTTATTTTTTCATCTCTTTTCCGTATTTTCTCTCTTTCTATCTCCCCCTATTTTCTTTAACTGTTTTTCTCTCTATTTATATCAACATTTTACAAACAACACAATTACACTAATTAGTTACACAAATCAGTTACAATTGTCTTATAATACACATGCGTTATAATAAACGAAACAGTTACACAAAACAATTATACAAAATTATAACACTAACCAAATTTATCATTTGGTTATTTACATAAACTAAATAGTTATACTATTTAGTATTGCGACATCGTTACATCAATTATATACACCAAATTTAGTATAATTGTAAAATTTTTTCTATAATGAAAAATCCAACTTGGTGTATATAATTGGTATAATCATGTCGTGATACTAAATGGTGTAACTCTTTAATTTATGTAAATAACTGAGTGATAAATCGGGTTAGTGTTGTAATTTCATATAGTTTTGATTTATTAGAACACGTGTATAATTGTTTGGTGTATTATAATGTAATTGTAATTAATTGTGTAAGTAATTAGTGTAATTGTGTTGTTATAATGTTGATATAAGGAGAGGGAAAAATGAAGAGAATGGGGAAATAATGGGAGAGAGAGTGAGAGAGAGAAAAAATAGGAGAGAGTGATGAAAAAATTAAATTAAATCTTTACATATTTAAAAAAAATAAATTATCTATGTGGGAGAAAGAGAGAGAAATAGATAGAGAGAGAATAGGAAGAGAGAGTGAGAGAGTAATAAATAACATATTAGTTTTTTTTCAAAAAAATACACTTAAGGTTAAATAAGTTTTTTTTAATGTAGTTTAACTCAAATAAGTCTATTTTTTTGTATTGAATTCCAAATTATCCAAAGTATAATTGTTTAGGGCCATTACGGCCGGTCCAAATGTTGGCCCGTTAAGGGCATTTGGGAAGGCCATGGACCAGCCCGAGCCCGACCCATTGAACTGGATAAGTAAATGAGGTCTGGTCCCTGGCAGGCAATGGGCCCAAAAATAAGCCCGGCTCCGGCCCGTAGTTGAGGCTTACCAACATCCCCCGTCGCCCCCACACACCCCCCCCCCCTCTCTCTCTCTCTCACACACACACAAACTTGGTTGAGTTCAAGCGTCTATTTCTGTACTCGCGCTAACTCCCCTCCAATTCCTCTCTGAATCCCAACAGCCCAACAAAATAAAATCGAAATTCCAAAACCCTAGAAAGACACAACCAATCATAAGTCTGGAGGGCTAAACCATATAGACATTCCTATAGCTAGACCTATATACGTATAGAGAGAGTGAAACTCTGATCGATACCCTACAAGTCCGCAGTGGACCGATTAATGGCGTCGTCGAAGCTGTTGGCTTCTTCGACCTCGCGAAATTCGGATCTCAGACGCAAATCTTCTCTCTCTTCTTCCTCCACAAAATCCTCAACGATCTCACAACTTCACACCAAGCACAACCATACAAATTCAATGACCGTCGACGGATTCTTGCGCAACGTCTACGACACCAATCACGCCTCCGAAAACACATTACTGGACGCCGAAATCACTCTCCTCGACGCCGCCGGTGCCGTCACTGCTATAAGCGATAACGAGGCGGGCCCAACTTCGACGCCGATAATCCGGCGGCAAGAGAGTGTGCCGAGAAAGACTCTGGACGATGTGTGGAGGGAGATAGTGGAGGGAAAGAGAGAGAGGAAGGAGTGTAAAGAGGAGGCGATGGATGAAATGATGACTTTGGAGGTATTTTTGGCCAAGGCAGGGGCGGTGGAGGAGGAGGAGGACGTGAAGATTGAGACGGAGACGTTGAGCGGAGGGGTATCTGCTTTTGATAGTCCGGTGGTTCCGGCGCGTCCCGCTTCTTTTGCGGGGACGCCGGCGGCTACACCGAGTTTGGATGGGGTGAATGTGGTTGGGTATGGGAATGGAGTGGAGGTGATTGGAGGAAGAGGGAAGAGGAGAGGGACGATTTTGGAGCCGTTGGATAAGGCAGCGCAGCAGAGGCAAAAGAGAATGATTAAGAACCGGGAGTCTGCTGCCAGGTCTAGGGAGCGAAAGCAGGTAAAATTTGGGGTTTTGACAAAATTTTGTTTTGTGGTGTTGCAGTGTTGTGTCTTCTTACTGAATTTTAATTGAATTTGATTTTATGGGTTGAATGTAGGCATACCAAGTTGAGCTAGAATCAATAGCAGTGAGATTAGAGGAGGAGAACGAGAGGCTGTTGAAAGAAAAGGTGCTGTTTCCATTTATTCTGTTAAATACATTTGGTTCATGTGTTATTAATGGATGCAATATTTGGCATTGTGTTTCCTGGTTCAAAATTATGGTGTCATGTTGCAGTCTTTGTTGCTATATAATTGGAAGTCATCTATGTAATTGTTGGGCATGCTTAAATGTGAGTGTAGTGAAGAATCTGAATTTTATGTATTTGAACTGGATGCTTCTCTCATTGCCAAGATAGAATGGGTGGACTTAAAACGCCAAAAAATTGGGTAAGAAGATATTTCATTGTTTGTTGAAACTTTGTGTGCACGGTGCTACGATAACAAGAATTTGCATGGTGTGAAGCATGTTTGATATCAGCAGCTTTGATATGTGTCCTGTCCCGAAAATAGAGATGGCCACCAGTGTCATCAACACTAGTTTTTCTGATGTGGTCTCGGCACGGGTCTTTCCTTAAGTACAATTAATACATCTTACTTGGCAGTCCACCTTATAATTTATTGGGTGTTTCATCAGTTGCCTGTAATGTGATAATTGACAGTCTTATATTGTCGAATTCTCACTCATCAAACTTAACATCTTATTGGCTGTTCGCCTCCTGGAAGATGATACTTCTTCGATTTGCACCTAAGTGCTGCACCATACAGAGCGGTTATGAAATGCAGCGTCAAGTGATATTGTTGAGTCACATTTCAGGCGTCATTAATTGGACATTAATTTGTGAGATATATGCTTATTTCTGGCTCTTTATGGAACTATCAGTGAGGGAAACGACAACTATTGCTCCGCTTTATCTCTTGACAATCATTTTGGCCCACTTGCCGCTGACCATTATATCATGCAATAATTTTAATTGATGTTGTTCGCTTCTTTGGGGTCAAATCCACTGATGTCATTTTGTTGCAGCATGAATTAATGATTGCCAATATTACCTTACTTGGTTTATGAAAAGACACATTCACAAATGACATTCACTGACACACCTTTTATGAGATATCAATATTTTGATAAGAGAGTTCATATGGACTCTTTTGATGGCATAGTAGTTTTTTTTGCTGAACCAATCATTGTTTATGTCTTTTTACCTCTTAGCTCGAGGTGCAGCCGTTGTTATAAAACTTGGAATAATCTCTCTTATAGCAGAAGACATATGTACCCTCATGAAACATATATTTTTGAAGATATATTTGGAGAAAAATTATACAATGACATGCCTCTCTGTTGGTACATGGGATATTTCATGATACTTGATGGAAAAAAATTATGGGCCTGTTTGGTTTGCATCTTAAAAAACAGTATCTGAAAACTATTTTTAGGAAGAGTTTTAAAAAAGTGTTTTTAAAAATTTTTAAATTGCAAAACTTGTTTGGTTATATATTTTTAAAAATAATTTTAAAGAACAAAAATTATAAAATTTATTTGGACAATAATCCACAATTCCCACATCTCCTTCAACTCTCTGTCTCTCTGTCTCCTTTCAACTCTCTGTCTCTCTTTTTCACCACCCAATAACCCACAACCACCCAAAAAAGAAGTTGAAGTAGTGAAAGCGAACGGTTAACTTCTTCGGGCTCATCATCAAGCCAGAAAGCTGGATCAAAATTATTATCATCCGGGCTTCCTTCAACCAACAAATTATCACAATTAAATGATTTTTTGAGGTTTGATTGTGTAGGAACTGGAAATGGGTGTTGCTGAAATTCAAACTTTGAAGCCTCGAAGCTATGAATTAAGAAAGTTTACAAGGTTCTTACGTGCAACCTTCAAAGAGATAGCTTTGAAGACAGCGAGATTAGGGAGAGACAAATTGAAAGGTACTTCTTAAGAATTAGGGCTCTAAAAGGTTTTGTAAGATTGAGGTATTTTGCAGTGAAAGAAAATTTTGAGAATGTTGGCGGAGGAAAATAGTGCAAATTTGGTGAATTTTGGGAGTTGGGGATTTGATTTTTGGTTTGAGGACGGAAGAGGCGGTGAAGGCAGTGAGGTGGCGGAGGCAGTCTCTCTTTTTTTGTCTCCAATGAAACTCGAAGGGGAGACTTCATTAATTTTGAGATAGGTTGTTTCCCTTGTTTTCATTTTGCCTTAGAAAACAATGAGAGCATCATTTAGTTGTTCCCTAAAATCACATTTTATTTTTCAAAATTTTCAGAAAATTGGAGAACAAAAAAGCTAAACAAATAACATCTCCTTGTTTTTAGAGTTTTGAGAACAAAAAATTGTTTTGAAAACCAAACCAAACTGTTTTTGTACTGCGTTCCCTGATTGGAGGTAGATTAACATTGTGAAAGTAATGAGAATTCTGCAACTTAGAATATCTAAATTACATTTTTATTAACACAATGTCAGATTCTGAACCTTGTTACATAATTTGGGAGAGGAAATATGCTTCCATTCATCTTACTTCTTTGTCTTTCTACCTTACCTGTGAACTAACTGAGAAAGTGATATATATGACGAATTTTTAGATTCAAGGGTATATGTGATCTTATACCTATGTAAGCTTGCTGAAAAAATTAAAATTACAAGAATATTGTCCTCCCTTTCTGAAATTTTGTACTTTTTTTGACATGGAAATATTGTCCTTTTTCTTAGGTAACGAAGTAGTGTACTTTATTACAAAACAAGAAACAATTATGCTTCAATTGGCTACATGTGCTTGCAAGCCTATTCTCTTCAATTATGTTTGCTTAAAAAACAAGTATCTAATTCAACTAAAGAGATCATTGCCCCAACTTTCTTTTCTGTTTGTGTTGCTTAGTTAGATTTGTTGACTTGGGTCAAACAACTACTTAATGCTGGAACTTTATGGTTGCTCTCTTTAGGTTTTGAGCTGGTTCCATATTATTGACTATGTTGTTTGTTGGAATGCTTTGGAAAGGATATGTAAAGCAGGAGCTTATAGATTTGATCATAGTGCATTCTGTTTGTGCCAACTTCTATCTAAATTTTTCATGTTGGTGTTGGAAATCAATGTCAACTGTTGTTGAAAGTCTATGCACTGGTGCTATTGTTTTCGCATAGGTGTTTTCATCATACTCTTTTGGCCTCTCACTTCAAATATGTTAATTTCTTTTAACTGTTCTCATACATTGAACTAATAGACGTGTTTCATAAAAAATTTGTTGCAGGCTGAGCATACCAAGGAAAGGTTTAAACAGGTATGTTTAATTTGATCTTTATGATGTAGTGCTTCTCATAGTTACACAAAAAGCCGTCGTGTTTTGATCAGTGGAAGTATCCGAAATAGAAAATCTCTTTATGAATGTGCATCATGCAAGTTTGTAGTGTATATGTGAGGGAATTGGGTGCTCCAGACCAGGAGAAAATAATAAATGAAAAGAGAACGGAAGGAACCCTTCCTTTTCCTTATTTATAAATGGAAGCATATGTGCCAAACACTTTTTGAGCATAGTATGGAAAATTTTCAATTATTTATCAACAAATTTATAGAAAGAAATAAGAAAAACAAAGGAAGAAAAAATCTTATCTAAATTATATAGAATTTTAGAAAGGAAATCTTCCATTAAAAGCTTAAAAAGAACCAAGGAAAAAGGATACCATCATTCTGAGAGTTAATTCAATCTTACTACTAGTTACCTTCTTTATGACAACCTCAAAGACTTTAATTTTTCAATACAGAGATATGCCGTTTATCCCTAAATTTGAGTTCCTTTCAGGACCTCCAACTTTGTGAGGGAGGATGCATCCAACGTTTTGGTCATTTCGGTGGAAACAAAACAAATTTTGATCTTTGAACATAGTATTATGAATAGATTTCGGAGATGATAATGAAAGTCTCTATTGCACTTGCTTGATGGATGTTACTTTTGGCTGAACATTGTTGTGATCTGAAAGCAATACAATGCTTGGCATGGCTTTTGCACTTTCCTCTGTATTTCATGGTTGCATGAACTCCTATATTTTTATTCTCCACATCATTCGTCACCTTCTTTGGTTTGTTTGGGACTGTTGATAGGTCGTGTTAACAGCTGACATGATTCTTTTGTTAGAGTTATGTACTATAGGATATTGAACTACAAGATGCTTGCTCTATAATATGGTTTTCCCTTTGTCTTAAGTATAGTCTTTGCTTTATGCCTTCTGTGCATTAAAACAGTAGTGCACTCTTCCAATAAAAACTTTTTTTTTGGTTGCAGTGGTAGTTCCTTTTGGGATGGTTTACTACATTGCACTTATTGTAGTTAGCCACATGTGATAATGGAAGACATTTGAAGGCACCGGTAAAAATGCATATACAAAAAGTACAAAAATTTTCTAGCTGAAAACCATTGGCCATAACTAGTGTTTTACATACAAAGTCAAAAGTTTCTGCCACATGCAGATTTATCATGTACCAATGAATCAATTTCTTTTTGTAAGTTTATTACTTAGGTTATATCATTGCTCGGAATGGTGTTCAGCAAAACACAGCTCAGTTCTCATGGTTATGATCACCCGGGTATCTATGAATAATGTGATCACATATTCATTGCCTTCAGGAAAATTTGACTGTGAGTATTAAAAGGACAAAAAAGGAAAAGTGGCGGCCTTGCCTGGGGGGGGGGGGAACAATGTTAACCATTAGGAGGTATCATCTTTGGGACATTCAATGTGCTATTTGCTTGTACCTTGGGGTGGTTCATTTTTTCAATGTGTGTGTTCTGCTAATATCTGTACTATACTCCTAATTGAACCGTTTCTAGTGTTCTTTGTAATCTTTTCTTTAAAATTCATGTAGCTTACTTGTAAACAAAGACAAGATGGTAATTCACAGAGATGAACTGTGACAAATTATCCATAATTCTCACTCATGACAAACTTAGTAGGATTGAAATATAAGGAATATGTGACAAGAATAACTGCACGGAGAAGGGGGCAATTGGGTGAGGCAAACAGCATCCATATGGTGTGTGCCAGCCTTTGCTTGTGCACAGTCAATTTTTTTTTTTTTTTGTTTGTTAAATTTTCTAAGATATTTTAACTTTGTGGGCTTCTATTTGAAAATGCAAAGATAATGTGTATTTGGAACAATGGGGGGCCCTTATTTTTCCTATTAATCTTTGATTAGATGGCTGAAATTAGAAATGTTGCTTTAATGCGTTATTCAATGCAGTGTACTAAGTTATATCCATTGGTTATGAATGCCTTGGAGTATGGAGGAACAAGATGCTCTACATGACATTGTGAAGGAGGCACACTAGTACCTCATTAGTCATTAGTTTTTTAGGTTCCATTGAAACTAATTAAAACTTCAGCATTGGCTTTGGCACAGATATATTTATCAGCAAGGAGACTAAAGGAACTCATAGGAAGGAAAAAGTAGTTGGGGGTGGTATCATAGCTAGGGGGCAAAACCATTGCATTACTGACTTTGTAATTGGTTTTTCCTGCAGCTAATGGAGAAAGTGGTCCCAGTTGTGGAGAAGCGAAGACCAGCACGTGTCCTCCGGAGGGTTCGCTCCATGCAGTGGTAATTATATATACATGCAAGTATTGTTGAGTTGGAGATTAATGACCCTTATCCAACTTGTGGAGAAGAGAAACTGAGGAAACATCATTTCTGCAGAAGTATCTTCATTGAATCAGATGTTTCTGCTAGATGGGTGTTCTTGAGGTTAGTTGTGGTTTCATTTGTATAGAGAAAAGGCATATTCCAATTTAAGTCATGAAAGTCATCATCTAATGAATATGGGACTTCCATGGAGATTGGCAGTGCAAGTGTGTCCATGCAGTTAGAAGGCGTTAAAATACAAGCCTCGTTTCCTCTGGGTACTAATACTAGGTGAGGGAGGATCCTGGACTGGGATAGGGTATTAATGTATTTGCATCCTTTGACAGCTCTTTCAACATCATGTTAATTGGTGATAAAGGTTATATATAATGAGTTATTTGTTCTTTGGTGGACCTTGCTTTCTGATTCATCTTGAAAAGTTCTTAGTGAATGCTTGGAGTTGGTTATTGAAGCTTGTAAATTTTCATTATCTGTACATGTAATTTGATGACAACAGATGTTTGGTATAGCGGTCTCGGATTTCTCATAATAGGGAAAATGAATCGAAAAAGAACCAAGTACAAGTTGGGAGATGTTGGAAACGAACAAGAATCAATTTGATCCCAGGATGATGTGGGAAATGTGTGGTGAATGTATCTGGAAAAACTTGTGAAATACAATTTTTATGATGGCATGGGAAATTTGTGGTAATTGTGACCCAAATTTGTGAAAAGCTCTCTGAGAAATAGTTTTGTCTCCACGGTTCGAAAGTAACCCATTTCCTCTTTTGGGGGGCAGGTTGAGTGTTATTTTCCTAAATATATACAAGGTTGTATGTATATATGTAGGGTGGATCTATACTCAGGTGGCATAATTTGACACTGCAAAGTCTAAAGGGAGATCTTGGATTAGAAGGATATGAAGCATATTTCCTGTATGTATATGGATATATAATGAAAAACATTGATGTGTGTCTTTTATTTTGAAGGAGGGAATGAGAGCTGCCAAGTGACTTGTGGTGATCAAATTCATTAAATTTAAGATGTATGTTTTTAATATAGTTTATCCAATATCATATTACAGTAGCAAGAGCTCAAGAAGAACTAAAATTCCATATCGGTTGTAGCAAGAGGGTCAAATTGATTGATAAGTTTCTATTCACTCCTCGAAAGAACAATGTTATTTTGATTTAATTTATTAACTTAATCATTCATAGTAATTAGATTGATAATGTATCTCAATATTTGTTGAGATTCGCATCTAATTCAATGATTATGATAAATTATGTTAGTAAATTCAGTCTACGTAATGCACTTAAAATAGGTAACAAAAACAATAATACCGTAACCTAGGTTGTTACCCATGCCAACAATAGCTACCAGCCACATGAAAAAAGTCCAAGGCAGAAAAAGAAAGAGCATATGCATATATATGCACCAAAGTCAAGGTGTTGGTCACTTCTTCCTGTGTGTTGTTGTCCTATGTGTTAGCTTATTCTGCAAAGATGGGCTTATTTGGATTGACTTGACTGAGCTCCTTCTATTGCCATTTATTTAGCTTCCTCAAAGTACTAACATTTTAGCATTTATTTATGAGATACAAAATCTTAATTCTATTGTTTTTAAGGTGGGAATGACTCGGACATTTCGAAATCTTCTCTGACCTCTGTCTTTTTTGTCATCTTCTTCTTGTTCTGATATGCTTTCTCTCCTTTTAGTGTACTGGGAGATTAGGGCAGGGCGTGTGGTGGTCATACTGGTGGTGGTCTCTGGTGTTTAGCAGGTGTCTCCAAGTGTACGGCCGATGGAGCTTGGAGCCTTGGACTTTGACTGCCTCTGCCTTGGTCCCAAGCCCCAAGTTTTTCACCAATGACTCAATTTTTACTTCTTACTTCACTCCTAAATCTACAACTCAACGGCGGAGATGTTAATAAAATTTCGGTCCCCTATCGATATTTATTATATTTGTTATAATTTTTACTATTATTATGAGTATTTTTATTAGAGATGACAGTTGATCGAATAAAAATGGGTATTCTTCTAAACTCGTCCCGTTTAGACTGAGAATAGACCATACGTATTGGACGGTGGACATATACAAGATTACCCATATAAACCCGTGCGAAAATAAAGACGGGGATCAACTGACACTTATCCCCTACCCGTCCCGCTTTACCTGTATATATATATATATATATATATATATATATATATACACACATACATATTATGAATACAAATCTACATATTATTGAATGATTTTTCTTTTGAAAATTATTTTATTTTTTGATTTTTTTTATAGTTTTGGCTTGTAAAAATGTAAATTTTTGTGTTTTTATTTTTTTTTGTGTTGAATTATGTTATGTTACATTATATTGTGTTACATGATATTGTATTGAATTTATAAGGAAGTCAAATTTTTAATTATATTATGTTAGATTATGTTGTAGACAATGTTTTAATTATATTATGTTGTAAATGCCAATTTTTATTTATGTTATAATATTTTATAATTATATTGGATTATTTAGAATGTTAGATTTATTTATAATTTTGGATTATGTTGACTTGAGATTGGGCTTAGATGGGTAAGGTAAATGGGGGTGGGGGCGAAGGTGAAGGCGAAGGATGGGGCAGGGGTGGAGATTGTAAATTTATCCACGGACAGAAATAGAGATGAAAACTATACACGTTAACAGAGGTAGATTGGGGATGAGCAGAGTTTTTTTAAGCAAATACGGGAATAAAAACTACACCCCCGCCCCCCGCTTCAGTCCACTGCCATCTCTAGTTTTTATCATTATTATTGTACTAATAAAAATGATAAAAATAATTACAACAACAATGGTAAATCACCTATAAAAATGGTAATTTTTTTGTACCAAAAAAAGTGATGAAAATATATACAACAATGATAAAAACATATATCAAATTGGTAAATCACTTACAAAAATGATAATTTTTTAATTATAAAATAACTCACAAAAATTATAAAAACATGAATTAAAATAGTTAATTTTGGAGGTATGGTACCAATTTTTTTTCCGGTACCGGTAGTCTTTTTTTTGGTCAGGAAACAAGGAAATTATATTACTTTAAAAAAAACAAAAACAAGAACTCGAAAGAACACTACAAGCCAGAGATTTAGCCTACTCCTACTCTTCTCTCCGAGGCAATTACTCTTCGAAGGCTCACCGGTGGGTTCTCAATCCATTGCCACCTCATTTGCTGATCTTTTCACCGCCCTAAAAATTATTAGTGGTAAATTTCTCGCATAACCCCAAATATCTTGTTGAATTTGCTTAATCCCCTAGATTGTTGCCTCTGGTCCTTCATTGATGGAGTCGATGGTGATCTTTGAGTCGGACTCCACCACTGCTTTGTATCCCTTCGCTACTGCTATTTTGCATGCTCTTTGGATCGCTTCCACCTCTATTGCAAGTGGCGAAGATGCTCACAAAGAATCAGTTTCCCCATGGATTAGGGTTCCCTCTGTATCTCGTACAGCTACTCCAATAGATCCCTGCTTTGTCCTCTCCAAGAAAGCTCCATCGCAGTTGATTTTGTGCCAACAATATGGTGGTTGTTGCCAAACATCGCTTCCACCTCTGTTCAAAGCCTCTGTCTTTTCCCCTTGGTTAAAAAACTCACTGATAGCCTCTACGGCTCTATCGACTGCTTGTTTCGGCCGTGGCTCTTGGTGATGATACACCCAATCATTTCGAGCCTTCAATATGAACCATAGCAAGTAAGCCACCATTGACTCTCTTTGTTTAACCCCCAAATCCCCTTTTCTCGCATCTCCCATCTAGTTTGTGATCCACTTCTCAATCCTTGTGATCTGGTATTTGTCGATTGTCATTTCCAGGGGGGGGGGGGTTCTCCACATAAACATGAACCATGGATATAACAAAAACACATGTTCAAGAGTTTCATCCTCTTCTCCACATATTGGACATGAAGGGTTGTTGATCAGCTTCCTTTTCCAGAGGCTCCATCTTGTTGCCACAGCTCCGTTTGCCACTTTACACATAAAAGTTTTCACCTTTGGGCTAGCTCCAATGTTTCATATAGATTTTCATAGTTGTTTGGGCACTTGATAGGAGGATGATGCCCCGCAAGATGTTTGGATTTTCGTTGAGTTGTGAATCTGGGTATGGTAGCCACTTTTAACCGAGTACTGACCATTTTTGGTATGGGCCTATCTTAGTGTGTCTTTCTGGTGGGAAGGAGGATGCAATAAGGGTTGAATTCCATCTTCTTGGGTTGTCTTGTAAGAGCTCATAAACTTTTTGGATGTTACTATTTAGTGTGTTGGGAATACTCTTGTACCCTGGAACCTAGCTATCACTCCACACTCCCACCTTGTTCCCATCCCCTATTTTCCAATAACACCCCAATTTCAAAAGCTCCCTTCCTTCCACAATCCCTCTCTATATCCATGAGTCTGTAGGTTTAGTCTTTACCTGCCAAAAGGTTTGGCTCATATGATATTTGGCCTTTTAAAATTTGCGCCCATAGAGAGTCAAGTTGCTGCATTTGCCTCCACGCCTGCTTCGCAAGCATCGCCTTGTTGAAACACTCAAGATCTTGGAAACCCATGCCCCCTTCCATCTTCCCCTTTGTCATTTGTGTCAGCTCCTCCATGCTCTGATGATTTACTCCACCAAAATCTCGTGATACTTGTTGTTATCTCCTTACAAAAAGATATTGGGAACTTAAAAATTGACATAGCATAAGCAGAGATGGCTTGAACCATTGCCTTTATAAGAACCTCCCTACGGTATCGTAGTCAAACCCCTCAATTGTGGTATAATTTTTCTACCTATCAAATTTTACTTATCAAATAGAAGTGATAATTTTTGACACGACACGAAAACACAACTCAAAATTAGTGGATTCAACCATTTCTCAACATTTCGCTGTAAATGAAACGACCCGTTAATAATACTAATAGACAAGTTGGGTTAACGTCAAACACAAATAATACGAAATTGACACGATTAACATATTTAGCCTATAATGTATGATTAAAATAATAATTTTTTATTATTTTTTATCAAGTATTTTCATAATTCTTGTACAAAAAAGAAGAAGATGTTTTTACTTATTTTTATTATTATGTCTATTAAATTAATTTTTAGTTTATAAAAAAGATATGAGAGTTTGATAAAGTGATAATAAAATTTTAAACTTAATTTTTTGTGTTAATTTTTTAGTCACAAGTTATATAGATTAACAAGAATACAACACAAAAAAAAATAAGTTGGGTCGACGTGACACGAATAATTAAATGAGTTGAGTTAAAATTAACTAATGTTTAATATGAATCCGTAAATGACACAATACTAACATGACCGACACGACACGATTACCACCTCCAAAATCAAGGCGAATTATTGGATTAGTAGATTTCGAAATTTTTTTTCAATAAGGGTCTACTTATTCAACTCTACACATTAACTCGTGAACAAAAAAAAAACAAAACTATACACATTAATTTAGTATGCAACATTTAGTATACACATCATTACACATTTTAGCATTTTTAGAGCTCATCAGTGTCAGTGGATGAGTGAGATTTTTTTTGATATATTTTTTCTTCAATTTTTTTTTAATAGATCATTTACCATGCATTTAAATGAAATTTATTGTATACAAGTGAGTCCCTCACTCATTAATAATGAACGATCCATCAAGAAAAAAAATTGGAGAAAAAATGTATTTGAAGAGATTTAGATCCATCAGTGGAAATGAACTAGGCCTCACCACTTTAATTTCTTTCGGTTGGCACGACTCCCCTTCGAATTTCTTGTGGCAATGGACATGGTTTAGACCACTCCAACGAGGGGTGGAGCCAAAAAATCTCCACAAGGGCAGGGTGAAGAATAAAGGTATTAATTGAGTTGAATTTTGCGTGTTTGAACTTGAGTCTATTGAGTTTGTTTTTTTAAACGAGTCTAAAAAATTATTCAATTTCTACTTGTTTAGAAAATGAACTAAGCTTCAACTTAGGTCAAACTCGAGTAATTTGATTATTTTAGATATAAATGAGCTGAGTTTTTTTAAACGAATCTAAAAAATTATTCAAACTCAACTCGTTTTGAATATTAGTTGAACTCGAGCCGAGCCGAGCCGAGCCTAATTAGTTGTCTCGTTTAACCCCGAGCGAAGAACCTACTAAAAATAAAGGGGTGAGTCATGCTGGAAGCAAAACTAATTAGTTTGAGAATTGAGAACACACATCATAAGAGGTTGTGCAAACCTTTGTTTTTTTTTTCTTTTTTTTGGGAGGAAAACTCTGGAGAACATTTGAGGATTATATTATATGCCTAAGGCTATGACATTGGAAGGCCTCTTGTCTGGAAGATGTCTCATTCCTTCACTTGCCAGAGTTTGTCATCTTATTGTCCAAAAGAAACACTTGATTGAAAATTTTATTCCTTTCAATCACATATGTTTTAGAAGCTATTACCCTGTAGAAAGCAGAGGGTTATATATTGTTAATATAATCAAATGAATGTAAAGGTCCTAAAGAGCTCATAAAAAGAAAGCAAATTGGATTCCCCATAGACCCAAAAAAAATATAATATTAACAAAATTAAAGGTCACAGTTTGATAATCATAAAACTCATCATTTTAGAATAATAACACCCATCATCCACTCATCACAGACAACCCAAAAACAAACTCTCTCTCTCTCTCTCTCTCTCTCTGGTGGGTATTCTCCTTTCAAAAAATTTCAGGAACAAAATGATTCCACCTTTTCCCGTGAAAAAAAATTGTAATAAATACACATTCCCCAATGACCCAGGTCCATCTCTGTCCTCCATTCATGCTCTTCCCGTGAAAAAGCCAAACACGCATGACACTCTCTCTTTCCCTCTTTCTCTCTCTTACACAATTCTCAGAGCCCTCTTTTTCTCCTGCATTTACCAAGAGACCAGGTGCAGAGATAAAGGCACAAAGTTCTAAAGCCCCTCAAAGACAATTGTCTCTCCAATCTTTCTCCCTCTAACACAGAACACAGCAGTTTCATGGAACCCTTCCTCATGCTTGTCTTCCTTTTCTCTCTCATTGCTCTACTCTTCCAACTTTGTCACTCTACAACAATTGTAGTAGATGGAGTTTCAGAATGGACAAACCCCACTGTTCAAATAGGGGACATTGTCAGTAAGTACTTCTATTCTTCCCATAACTGTTGATCATTTACATAGTTTTCATGGCCTTTATAAGCTAACATATTACATTAATCTGCTTTCAATTTCTCTGTTTTCTCAGTTTTCCACCACAAGTATCACTACAACCTCTACATTTTCCGGAACCAAGGGGCCTTCTACCTCTGCAACTTCACCCAGGCCACACTTCTCTCCAAACCCAATTCTACCTCTTTTACTGTACTCTCTCTCTCTGACTTTCTTTTGTACTCTTGAATAATGGCCAAGTATGTGCATGTAAATTTCTTCAGGGTGCTTGAAAATGAACTAAAAATATGCCTTTCTCTGTAATTTTGTTTTGGGTACTTGAGAAATGACCAAGGATTTGTGCTTTTGGACAAATTCTTCCTTGTGTAGCTCAGAAATGGCCTAAATCAAGTCCTTATTTTGGACCATTTCCTTTTACTGTCAAAATGCTTTTGTGTATTGTGCTTGAATTCAAGCCAAGATTATGTTAGGGGATATCGTACCGAAAATTATAATTTTTTTATCAAATGATAACTAAATAGAATCAATTTACGATTACGACTAATCTCAATCAACTCCATTTTGACATAACTTTACAGCATTGTTCATACATGTACTTAGAGATACTTGAAAAGTTTGCTTCTATGCATATTTGATATTTCTCCCCCATGACATGCAGTGGCACCCCTCACGCCCTGGTTTCTTCTACTTCTCCTTCAACAATGGCTCCACCAAACCAT
Organism: Ilex paraguariensis; assembly: GCA_963454935.2. NCBI lineage: Eukaryota > Viridiplantae > Streptophyta > Magnoliopsida > Aquifoliales > Aquifoliaceae > Ilex > Ilex paraguariensis. The sequence continues at coordinate 72,350 of CAUOFW020002502.1, read as the reverse complement.
GTCAACAAGGCCACAAGCTCGCTGTGAAGGTGTCTCTCTCACCAGAACAAGCACCAATGACAGCTCCAACGCCAAGCTCCGGTGGCGCTGCATCGTCTTCTCCGGCGTTCCCTTGGCCTTTTAGACCTCGAGAATTGACTTCACCGAGTCCTTCACCTAGTGTGTTTCTTCCAGCGATGGGTCCTATGCCGCCGGAAAATGGTGGCGGCGGTGGTGGTATACCATTTATCAGCAGCAATCCAGCAGTACCTCTACCCTCTAGTGAAATGGACTCGGCCACAATTCTTCCGTTGCCAACTTCTGGCCACCAAGAACAGGTACTGACATTTCAACCTCGTTCTTTAGGAAAAATTATACTTTGACCCCTTAATTATGTCCTTACCTAACATTGTTCCTTAACTATTTCTCACATTGTACCTTAAACTATGATCATTGGTCTCACCTGACCCCTCAAAGATGAGATTTTTTACATTGCACCTCTAATTATAGTTATTAATTTTATAGTAATGATATGCTAATTAAAATTAGAGACCAAATAAAGAGTTTAAATGATATGACAGCTGACTTGGAAGACTGATTAGACAATAATCAGCCTAATCAACATTCCAAGTTAACTGTCATGTCATTTGACAGCTTTATTAAAGGACCTGACAACTGATTTAGAAGACTAATTAGGCTACCATGTTATTTGAGCTCTTTATGCTATTCCAATTTCAAACATTTTTTTGATTTTTCAATTTTAGACATTAAAATTGGTGTTTTACCACACATGTGAACATTTTTTTGTTCAAAATACGATGAACAGTTAATTTTGGGACAGTGTAAAAATAATTCAAGTAATTGTCGAGACAGGACAATGTGAGAAACACAATAGGTGAGAGGCAAAGTGAGACCAGATTTATAGTCGAAGGGGTTAAAATGTAAAATTCTCCTACTTTTTTTTTTTTACTTCTGAAAACAGATACTTTACCTTTCAACTTTTTGCAAACCAGTCCTCATTTTAATTTAATTATGTGATGGTCAGAAATAAAAAAGTGAGAGTGAAAGTGAAACTGGCTTACAGTGTGTGTGTGTGTGTGTGTGTTATTAATTATATTGCATGTTTATGGTGGGACTTGGGAGGCTAATGATGGTGTTTTTGATTGGACTCAATTTTCTTGGACTGCAGGTGGTAGGCTTTGTTGCAGTTCAGAGAGCTTTGGGTTGTTTGATTTTTCTGGTGATGCTATGAGAGAGGGAGAGAGAGAGAGTGTGTGTTTTTTTTTGGAATTTAGGTAAGGGTAAAGAGATATGTGGTAGGGCTAACGTGCGCCAGAAACTGTAGTTTTGTATCTAAAGTGGCTTTAAGGGTGATGATTTTACCATGTAATATGTTATCCTTAACCCTACTTTAGAATCATTAGCACTTTGTTGGTTGCTTTACTCTTTAGGTTTGGCAAGCAATCAATTACTCCTTTTTCTTTTTTATGTGCTTCTTTTTTTTCCTTGGATGGTGTTTACCTTCTTGTGGGAATTTGAAGTCCCTAGGCTCTCAGTTTTAGTAAATATTTAATATCACCAGATGAGTACTTAATACGACACAAAAGTAACATGGAATTAGAAGGCTTAAATTTTTATAAATGAGTAGACCCGACACGATATGAATAATAAGCAAATCGGGTATGAATGAATATATTCAAAAGAAATATACAATACGACTTGTTTATATTTCGATTTTGTATGATCCATACATAACATGAAAATAATTCATTAAATACAAATTAATAAACGAATCGAGTATGAATAAAATATTTTTTAATATAAATTTATTAAAACCCGATACAAACTCGTTTCAACTGACATGACAGACAAGCTCATGAGCAATTAGGTGGTGTTTTCCTACTAATAAATTTATTATTAGACGATAAGATAACGTTACAGTCATAATTTAGTATCACTGTTATATCAAATATTTTTTGCTCCGAGTTCGGGTTTTAAGTGGCATGAGAGTTGGTCAAAATAACTACTTATCTATGGGAAAAAAAAATGGTAGAAACTGCGTTGCCTGTAAGTGTTTTCTCTCTCTTTAATTGCACAGTTAAAACTCGACAGAAGGCCCATTTCACATGGGTTAGCCCAAAAGCCCATCATCTGATCACTGTTCATGTGGATATCAACAAACAGCCCATTAGTCAAGCGAGTGAGACTGTGGGTCAGTGGATAAGTTGCCCGGGCTATCCTTTTTTGGACAAGCACCCCTGACCCAATTCGAAACCCTATCAATATTCCGATCCATAGGCAGGAAATGGGCCTACCCCGCCCCACGTCAACCTTTATCCAGCTGTCTCAATTTTAACAATTCATATCAGTTCATTTATAATTATACTAGTCATAACTCGGGCACGAATGAACGATAAAATATAAAATTCGAAGTCTAAAAAAATCTATCCCACTATATTAAATAATAATTTTTCTTTCCTTAATTTCTTTGATTATATCATTTAAAATCTATATATATCCATTATTTTCTTAAAAATATCGACGATTTTTTTTCAAAAAACGAAATCCGAAATTTTTTTCTCAACATATGTATACTATCGTGTATGGATAATATTTGAAATAAAAAATTATATTAAACTATAAATTAATCAAGTATTAAAATAATTGAACATATGATAGAAATGAATAATGTGATATTTTTCGGGAAAAAAATATGTAAGAGATAAAATTTAACTTATGAGCTATCTTGTTATATAGATATATCGGGGTTAGTATCATGTCAAGTTTTTATATTTAATTGGATTCATATCGACATATTCATTTAATGCATGTAACGGATCCATTTGTTTATCACCTACGCACGCACTAAAACTAAATTCAAATGCGCTAATTTCATATCTATTGTATTAGATTCTCAAGTTGTGTCTAGAACCGTTAAACCTGATAATAATTTCAAATTACTTGGGCCAAGACAACCAAATCTTGAGACTATATATATATATATATATTAGCGATCAGAAACGTTTAAATCAATTTTTTGAACAGTCGTGTTACCAAAAGCTATTTGGCAGTGGAGCTGTTGATCGACTGTCCAACCAACAAAAACATTTTGAATTTAAAGCTTCAAATGCCTCAACAACTAGCAAGTTGCTGCATGGAGGGCCTAAGTTCTTTGTTAGGTGTGTGGAAATGCAAATTTGCATTATTAAGAATTCCAGCCAGCCATCTTGCTGCCGCCCATTAAGGGATGTGATTTATGACCAAACGCTTGCCTTGATGCAACACTAATACTATTACAATTTAATGTGAGGATCTAATGAATCGAGAGACATGTGAATTAGCATTAGACCCCGATATTGAATTAAACTGACTATCAATTAATAATCACTATGTATAAGACTTCAATTTAGTTTCAACAAACCGAATCAATGGTCAAATAAAAGACGAGACACAAACTCGTACGTCTTGTATCTAAATTTTTTTGGCTGACACAAAACTTAGTTTTAATTGATATGTATCACTTATAGGTGATTATGTAGATCCCAAATTTACATTTCGGCTATAAATTTTTAAATTACATGGTTGAAAATAATTTTCTGTTTGAATGGGAAAGATCCCATTATTTTGGTATTGTAAGTACAATAATGATGTGCAGCATTCTATCCTCGTACGTTACCTCACCTTTACCAATCGATCGAGCATAATCATTATTATTAAATATATAATTAGTTTAATAACTTCTACCATTGTAATGGTTTATATTAAAAATAGTCCAATACGGTAGTGCACCAATGTGACAAGTGTAGTACAAAGTAGGGATTTATTTATCTTCTGTAGTGCAAAAGAGTGGTCAGACAAAAAGGTCAAAGTTATACAGCCTTTCATGTAGCCACCGCTTGGATTTCAATGCTTGCCTTTTGGAATTAATGAACAATGATAAGGGTGGTGGCAGAAAGGATAAGGGGCACTGTCACAGCAAACATCACAATAAATACTCACCAAATTTACAGCTGGTTTTGGTGTATTAGGAGACCTTTTCACGGCTCTAGTTTCATTTCAATGTGCATTGCTTCATCTGTCATGTTATGCATACTTGTAGTTTGCTTGTTTGGAATGAAATTTACAGACACAATTAATTCGGGTTAAAGCTTGTTCAAACTTGTTCAATTAAAAGACGAATCGAGTTGAGATTCAATTTTAAGTTGATTGATGAAAGAGTCGATTCTAAGTAGAGTGATGTTCGACTTTAAACGCATATGACACGTAATACATAATGTATATGTGTACTACGATCAAAGACAAATTCAAATTCGGTTAATTTAAGAAGGTAAAATATATGTATTAGTGAAAGCATATTGCTCTAGCAAAATACATCCACCAAGTTTCACTCAAAGAACATCAATATTTCGAAGTGCACACACAATCTTGTAAATTCAGTTCAATGTTATCTATAAATCTATTTAAAGAGCCCGCTCAATTCAAACAGCACTGCTGCTGTTGGGACTTTGGCTGTACAAGAAATTGAATTTAACTGCGGTGTTGTTGATCAAAACCCAGCAGAGGTGGTGCAAAACGACAGAGTCAACAACAGAGGAGCCGGACCCGATCAAATGCACACTTGTTGGCAGTGAGTAATCCTACACAATGGAGTTTGACATGGTCAATACTTCAGCCAGCCAATACTCCAACTTTGTGTTTGGGGTTGGGGTTAGGTGGGGGTGAGAAAAAACGAAAGAACTTGACATTCACATCAAGCAGGGTGTCCATTGGAATGCTGATGAAGTAATAACTCCTGATACGCCAAACCTGAAAAGAAAAAGAAAAAAAAGGAAAATAAAACGTGCAGGCAACTAGGCAAAGGATTCTTGGGAGACTTACCTGATGTAACCTTTCTATTATTTGAGGAAAGAACAAAGTTCAAGAATCATGACCATATAAACCAATGTAACATGTCAACAAGAAAGAAGGAATTTTGATCAAGGACTAGAAAATAATTCTCTTTATGCACAATGGAATTTAAATCCTTGACCATTATTAAACATTATCTCCCTAGTCAAAACAGACAGTTGAGGAAGCAACTCATATGGGAGTAAATAAAGGGCTGCTCTTAAAAGTTGCTCTCGTCTTTCTTTGAGAAAGAGGCGAAATACAATCAACTCTTCTCTTTCACCGAGGAAAAGAAAGTGTTTGGAGTTCGAAGAATGAAGAATACTTGACTCAAAATTCAACAAACCTTAATCCCAATGAAGAACGCAAACTATGTCTGCCCATATTCGAAGGAGGAAAATGATTAGGAAGAAAAGGGAAGAAAAGTTTCCCAGTAGTGAAATTTCCAAACAAATCTTAATACCAAGACAACCAACTTAATCAACCATCGTGCCCAACTTGAGAGAATGGAAGGTAACTAAACATGCAATTCATGCAAACTAACTCAAAAAGGATTGCTTTGTCAAATAAAAGTGCAGCTTTGTCTCATTTCATCCTGCACCTAGTTCTTTCTTCAAAGTCACCAACAAACCCAAAAAAACACTAATGTAATTGCTCACACAAAACCATAGGAAGTTTTCTATCGAACATAGCAGAAAAAAAAAGTAATATTAATATAACCATAATCATGAAACAAAAACAGGTACAGCACGTAGCAATTGTACTCTGAAATTTGATTATAGGGCGACAACACAAACAGGAAAACAGCATCATGTACCGCAAAGGTCCAATCCATATCCTAATTTCTTTACACAACACAATGAGATCAACAAAAGTATTTACCTCCTTAAACATTTTATTTTAAGGAACCCAAAATCCCGAACGTATTTGCAAGTTCTAGATTCACTGCCAACCAGGAATCGACCAACACAAACGTATTACTGGTGAGTGTTTGCTCTTCCCATAGAGTCAAGACCCTCGGTCCTACTGCGCACAATCCTATGGAACACTTCCCTCACTTGGCACTCCAATGGGTCTAAGCCATCCTTTACAGCTTCATAAACCAGTCCAAGCTCCTTCACTCTCTGCTTGACTTCTACCTCCTTATCCTCTGTCAAGGGGAACTGAACAGAATCAGTCAATTCATTCATCTGGCACGCACATTTTTCAATCTCACGAATCTCCTTCAATAATCCACAAGCATTTCTCCGATCTCTCTTCTTTGATTCCTCCAAAATCCTCTCATGGAGTGAGAGAATAGGAACGGCCCAAATGAACTGCCTAGTCACATAAAAATGGGTCTGGAGGCCACGGTCCTGACAGGGTATCGCGGCCACTAAAGCCCACATTACGAAGAAGAGCACATAGCTCATTGTAAAAACAGCTACAACAAGTCCATTGGTGGCCATAATTTCATTGGCTTTCGGAGCAACCAAATTTATCCCAATTGCTTGGAGCTGCTTAGCAGCCGACCAAGACCTTGATACACTCCACGACAATGATCGAAAATGCCCCAATGACTTGTGGTCCTTGTTCACATTACTACGCCCAAATGACCGATTTCTCTGAGCAAGAGTTGTGTTGGAATCTTTCTCATCAAGCATTCCAATTGCTAAATCAATCAATGCCTTCTTGGCACGACGAAATTGGCCTTCTCCAAGGCTCCTCTGATTGTCCAATGCACACAACACAATCTCCAACTGCTTTTGCCATTGTCTGATCTGCTCAATCCCATCTCGAATTGCATTACAAACATCTAAAGCTTTCACACTCCTCTCAAAGAACTCCAATATGTATCGATCTGACGGGGCTCTATTGAAGTTCCCTCTGTTGTTAAACATTATGACCCTGAATTCTTCTTGGCAACAGAGGTATACATCAAGAAGTTTGCGAATCCATGAAACTGAGAGAAGCTCATTGGAGTCGACAGAAGACAAATCACGAAACCTTTCAGCTACCTGTCTCTGGAAGGCTTCAAGCTCGAGTTCTTGGCTTGTGGCCCCATGATTTGATGAGTCCATTGAATGAACTTGATCACGACGTATACTTAGAATTGAACGGCCAAAATTAGTGAAAGATGCTGAGACTCCTTGATAATCTGTTGCTGGCATGTCTCAACTTACATCAACAATTACCTCAAGAAAATTTCTCAACTGGAAATTGGAACCAACACAAAAACCCAGAAGCAGAATCAATTACTTGGAATCAGAATAAAGAATTCTGAAGAGATTAGTGACAAGGATTTAATACTACCCCAACTGAAGAAAAAACCCCTTGAATACAAATGGATTTAGATAAGATTAAAAAACCTTCAAATGGGAATAGGAACGTAAAGCTCAATCCCCAAGAACTCAAGTTTATCCAAACTGACAACCCAAAAAAAAACCCTTCAAATGACAACTGGAATCAAGCAACCCAACACCCGGACATAGACAACCCAACTGGATTCTAAAATTGTTAAAAATCAAGAGGTAATGACAAAAGTTCAAGCTTGGGACTATTGACAACCCTAGAACACAAATGGGTTCCAAACTTTCCACCAAAGAAACGAACCCTTTAATGGAAATTTGGAACCAAACCCTCCAAAACCCAGAAATAGAACAAACACAATTGAACCAAGAATCGCCGTGAATAAAGAGATTTTCAGCAAAAAGATCAAATTTTCCCAAGTGACCCCCCAGAACACAATGGGTTTTAAGAGCTCAAAACCTTAAATTGCAAGAAAAATCCAAAAATCTTGATACCCAACAGAGAGAGAACTGAACCACCCAAAATCAACGAAAAAGTGGAGAGAGGAAAGAGCAGGGAAGGAGACGAATTGGGGATGTTTGAAACCCTAATAGAAGGAGGCTTATATATATTGAGGGTGATTTAGAGCGCGTAATATGGTTGTTGGAAGAGAAAATTTCATAATCACAGATTAAAAACGTTAGTACATTCGAAAGTAAATCACCATGATTAGTAACTCATCCTTAGTTTTCTTCAGTACAGCAGTCCCTCTCTTACACGCCTCACGCGCACTGAACACGCCTTCCTTATACACGGTCCCTCTAAAAACATTCCCAGAATCTCCATCCATCGAGCTGAACCGTTGATGTTTACTTCTGAATCTAATCAGATGGTGCGGAAGAAAGGATTTAGGAAGATTCTATTTTGTAGGTTTTTTTTAAGAGAAAAATAATTATTAAGTGATACATCATAAAAAGATAAAAAAATATATATTTATTTTCATGATAAAAATATTATTTTCAGTCAGATTTTCAGGAATTCTGGTTTTCTAAATGAATTCATGGCATGGAGAACGATTTTAATGTATTTTTTCTTAATTTTTTACTATTAGATCACCCACTATACATCAATATAAACACATTTCTACCTAATAAATCTTATTTAAATTAATGAGTAATAATTTATTATTAAATAAAATTAAACAAATATAGAAGTAGAAACATTTTTTAAAGTGATATGTGAGAATCATGTGCATAATTTAACTTGAAAAAAAATCTATATTTACCTTCATCGTATAAACTTTATTTTGTATAAAATTTAAGCTTATGACATTGTACTATTATAAAAAAATCCTGGTCTGCTAAATAAATTCATCAGAAGACATGATGGCGAGAATTCTCACCTCTGTCAACGAAACTCAAAATCATTGATTTTAGATTTCATTGGAGAATTCAAGTTTAAAGTATTAGATTGCCCATTATATGTCAAAATAAACTCATTTCTACCTAATAATATCATTATTTAAATTAATCCTATCATTAAATAAATTTAAAACAGAAGAAATCTTCTTTTGGGTAAGTAGCAAGAAGATATCTTTATCCCTCAGCTGATGGGTATGACTTTAATAATCCAAATTTAATTTTTTTTGATATATATTTTTTTTATTTTTGGGAGAGAAGGAGGGAGACTTGAACCCTTGACCTCAAGAAGGTAAAATCTTCATAAGATAAAGAGTATAATTTGATCAAAAACCCGTTGGTATGGTATCAAAATTAATAATAAAGTTGCATCTCAATATGGTGGTAAACTTTAAGATGAGATTCTTAAAATTGATCCTAGTCATTTTATTGTAATTTGATACTTTAAGTTTTGTTTTTGTTTTTGTATTATGGGAGAAACTTTTGTGTTTAATTAGCTCTTATTTAATTGTAAAATAAGGATATAGCATAAAAATAATGTGTGACTATAGAATTTTTAATTGATTTACATATAGTCATTGGTTAAAATAAAATAAAATAAGAAAATAAAATTTTTGATGTATCTCATTCTCATAAAATAAAATAAAGTTTTGGTACTATAGTTATTATACACTTAATTGCAACCTTACATTTGAGGTTTAAAGTGGAGTCATATATCGGCTCATTAATTTTAATGGGTAGTTTAAATAATAATAAATACGAATTATAATTTTAAATGTCTTGAGTTTAAATTTTGATAATTCTTTAGAGTTAAGTCATAAGAAATTCATGAATACCCTAATTTGGGTGTAAATAAACCTATTTTTAAGCAGATAAAAAAAAAATCAATTGAGATTCGTTTAAATTAACTTGGATACTCTGATTATTAAATAAAAAAAAAAAATTAGCTAACTAACGGGGATAGGGAATGGAGAGCTGTGGACGTGCCACGTGGGGAATGGTACAAAGTGGGGTATAGGTTTACCACGTGTGGAAAGGTAATTGGTGGGATATAACTGAGAATAGGACCCAGTCAATTGAATAGGGTGCACACGTGGAGTAAAAGGACCAACGTAAGGTGGTTAGGGACTCGGTCTCCGCTCAGATACCTCTTCTAGAATGCTGATTAGAAGGTGTACGGTGGCTGATGTCAAATGGTATTTTGTGGGTATTTTTATTTTTTTTAATTATATAATTTAAAATTAAAATAAACAGAGAAAAAATAAGAGAGTAATTAATAGGATTGTTTGCCACAATTGACTAGTTTTATATTAAATTAATTCTCTCCTAAATATCTTAATTTCGACATAGATGACTTGTCTTTAATCGAATCGGAAATAAAATTAATTGAAGTGTTCTTAAGTTAGTCCGAACATCCCTAACTGTTGAATTTAAAAAAAAAAGAGTTTATAGTAAATTAATTTGTATAACTTTCACTATGCAATCGCGCAAAATAAGTTTAAATCACTTCATTATACAATTTTTTTGGGTGTCGTATAATACGATTTTCGGATTACAAATTTATCTCTCATTAATATCTTAATTCTATAATAGATGGTCTGTATTTGACTGAATTAAAGAGGTATGCATAAGTTAGTGCTGACACCTGTAACCGTAAAACCAATAAAAAAAATATATACGATTTTTAGAATTTCTAAAGCGAAATTCATCCACTAGAGTTGTTTTTTAAATTGGATCTATGTGGCAATAATTCAACACCTGCAAATAGCAAAAGGAAAAGAAAAAGTAAACTGTAACTATAATCTTGAGTCAATTTAAGTTTTTTTTTTTGTCATGAATAAAATTCTTATACCATCTACTTGATATAAACTTTAGTCAAGCATTTCTATGCAAATGTATCAATTTCTACCCTCTACCACTAACTCTTTTGTGTATTTGAAATTTTTTTGTTGAAAACGCAGATGGGTGGTTTACTGGTTCTAGGGGCATATACCACTTGGCATTGCTGTTGAATCAAGGCCAAAAGTGTGCTTAAAGTTGAGCATTCATCCTTGGTAGTCGTGCAAAGCATTGTGCTCTATGGATTCTTCAATTTGATAGATATAGCCCCCTCGAAATCCAAGAAAAGATCCTTTTGGAAGTTAACACAATTGGCTGCAAGTCTCCTTATCCGAGAAAAGCACCGCATCTGCCATTGTTATAAAATATACAAAAGAATAGCTGCTCTCTTTGTTGGTCTCTATGAGCTCAAAAGAAAGAGACTGTGTTTCTTTTAATAACCTATGATCAGTTTTTTAGGCACATGAGATCAGTACAAAATTGAGGTTAAGGGTTAGCAACCGCTCCCGCTATTAGATTTTAAAATCACATGTTCAAATCTTTTTGTTCTTCTCCCATGTAATAGTATCTAGTTATTAAATTTTAAGATCACAGGTTCAAATTTTTTTGTTCTTCTCCCATATAATAGTATCTAACTAAAAAATCACGTGAATTGTATAAATCAAGGTTGTCTCCCAAAATTCAGATACTAGACATCGAGATAAATATCAAATGACAAGGATTTAAATCCCCTCCTTCCTCCCCATCCTACAATATATATATATATATATATATATATATATATATATATATATATATATATATATATATATATATATATATATATATATATATATATATTAATTTATGATAGATCTGATTAAGTGTTTTACACGTGAAGGGTATAAAAGGAACAATTCAAAAAACAAAAAAAAAACCTCAACCAAAATCTAATTAAATTAGATTAAGATGGGTTGACTCTTTTACCTCTCTTTTTTCACATCTAACCCATAATTACCTAAATTGTCATAATTGAAACATGACTAAATTGACAAAAAGAGACACATTTGAGAGACTAAAAGTCTATATAATTTAAAACTATAGGCAAGGATTAAACGAAGTCTATTTTTTCATGGGAAAGACTACGGTACCAAAGGAGGTACCTTATCAAAATTTATAACCGTTTAAGGTTAAATTACAATTTTTTTGAAATATAAGTTACAATTTTTAAAAGTCATGATCGATTATAATAAATTGAAATTGATAACAAAATTATAATTTTTAAAGATAAAGTTACAACTTATAAAAGAAAAGTTAAAACTGATCAAAATAAGTCTAGATCGATCATGGTCTTTTTGATCAAACAGTTGTAATTTTTTTCTTTTAAATTGTAATTTTTTTTATAAAAATAATAAATGACGGTATGATATTGATGGCTGTATCACAGACTTTCCCTTTTTTCATATATACAATACCCCATAATAAACAATCAACATCACCACGTAAAATAGAGAATTTCCTGACTGGTAGCCCATCATCTTCCACAACTTCAAGTTGTGGTCCTTAAAATTATATTTATGGCCGGTGGCCCCACTTTTACGTGGGGCCAAGATGAAAATTTATAGGTTTAGCTCTTTTCACACGTCCCTTCTAGAAGAAAATTAGGGATATGTTCTTGGTCCGAGGGGCAAGAAATCACAAGTTCTGATTCCCCAGAGTGGACCACTTCGTTACACATGCTGAATAAACAATGGCTTTAGAGTTTAGACTGTCGGTATTGTATAGCAAGTTGATTGAGGCTTGACACTTCTAAGCCTCTCCATGAACTTAGGGACTTTAGATTACAGCATCCAAAAAAAATTTTAGTAGCATACCTCTAATTTAATGGATATTTTTATAAATTTTATGGGTTATTTTATAATAAATTTTTTTATTATTTTTGTAAGTGATTTATTATTTTTGTGAATATTTTTATCAATACTATTAATATTTTTATCACATATATGGTAATTATGTTTATCACTTTTCTTCGGTACAAAAAAATTATCGTTTTTGTGGGTGATTTATCATATTTGTGAGTATTTTTATCTCATTTATGAATTTTTTACCACTGTTGTAATAATTATTTTTATTATTTTTTAGGTATCATAACAATGATAAACACATAAACGAATGTAATAAATGGAGGTATGGTATAAAAAAGTCAGGAAAAGATCTAAGTTGTTGCCATTGCAAGGATACTTTCAAAATTTTCCAAAGTCTTATCAGGTAATCATGACTTTAATTTGACAAATCCCCTTAAAAATGATCATTAACAAAAACGATTTATAAAGTCGTGATTGACAAACATAATTTGGGGATGCATAGATTTGAGTTACTTAGTTTTGAAACCACAAAATAATTTAAAAATACAAATCACCCTTATCAAAACAAACAAGGCTTTTGAATTCGCTATCTCAAGCATGTTTGGGGACTGGAGAGTAAATATTACGGATAACAATTATGTTACGTCAATATTGTCTTTTGATATAACTGTTTAATAATAACTCAACAATTAATTAAAATAGACCACATTCCTTCACGTAATCATCCCCTCTATATAGGATAATAAAGTTGTCATGTCACATATTTAAAAGACGGGTTTTACTTGTTCACTTGTTTGTTTATTATTAGACGATTACACTGCGTAATAATACTAATATAGTATAACTAAACTTTATTTCTTTTAAAATTTAAAAATGGCTAACCATCAAACCCATTTTTTTTATTAATTCAAATGCTGATTGATTGTCACTATCAAACATTTGGCTGCCATTTCTGTTTCAGAAACTATGCAAGAAAAGCTTACCCACAAATCTGGTTTTTCTTTTCACTTTATTTTTGAAGGACTTTGACTGGGACTTGAGTTTTTATTCTTTTCCTTTTTTTTTTCAAAAGGCAAGGAACATCTCCAAAGTAGAATCCATTGAATCCCCTCATGCAAGAGTTAACTCCAAATATTCGCAAACACAAGCATATCACAGGTATTAGATAAGTCAAAAAAACACCTATAAGAATCGAACCTGAAACATTCGGACATATGACTCGTCTCACAGTTAACTCTACACCGTTGGACTATCCTTAAGAGTTGAGTTGTGAATTGAATCATTCATGAAAATTTGTATCTTTTTGATATATTTTTCTTTGATTTTTAATAGATCGTACTATTTATGAATTCAAATAAAATTTATTATATACAAATGGATTTCACAGCATTGAAGGAGAGTAGTCTTTGATTCTTGTCCAAAAAGTAATCTTTAATGGCTGTTTGTAAGGTGTAGATGACTCAACATTGGACCCTCCTTTGGCCTCCTAACCTTTATAAACAGACCCCACAAAAGCTATATATTCTAAGAGCACACACATCCATCCATTCTTGCCATCTTCCCATGAATCTTGACATTGACTTTGAAAGATTAGATTACCAAAGTTGACACACTGAGATGACCACAATTTCTGATAGATTTCAACTTCACTTTTTTAATTCTTTACCCAAGGGGAAAGAATGAGAAAACCTATAAAGTCCATTAAGATTAAAAAGTGTGAAAAAATGTACGTAATTATCACGATTCCGTACGTAATTATCACGATTCTACGCGTAACAACCACGTTTTGGAAACTTGCATACTTGCATAGCAGTCATAAGTCTAAACAATATTGAAATTTCAGAACATTGAAGGATGAGTTCAAGTTAAGAAAATTATCTCTTTGCAAGCCCCAAGAACCCCATAGTGACCAAAATCCATTTTGAGTTTTCCCTTGATTTTTGGAATGATTAAAATCGACATTCTAAGTTACCAACTGGTGGAAAGATTCTAAAAATCATTTATCAGATTATGATGTGTTCTTGTTGAATGAAAAGAGCATAAAAGTAATGAAAAGAAAATAAACATTTGAGAAGCTACGTTGATGGCGGGAATCAAGGAAGCCCAGGACTTTGACTGACCACATTAAAGGTGGTTAAGATCCAGTTATTTATAGTTTAAACAACCGGTAAAGCCCAAAATCACTCCTATGATCAGGAGAATTCTGCTGATTGATATAATTGAGGCACAAACTGTGGAGAGAGAGAGAGAGAGAACAAAATTTATGGTTTTCATATATCCTAACATCATATTGTTGCCTCAACTTTTCTAAACAATTAATGGGACGTAACAATAATCAATTAGTGGGACCTGACAAGACCCGCTAATTCAATTATCCACACGAGTTGATAAAGGTAAGTTTGAACAGTGTAGCATTGTTGATCCTTAATATTGTTTTCTACGTGCATGCGAGCGCACATGGGTTAACTTTGACCTTTCAATGTGCCCCCCCCCCCCCCCCCCCCCCCCCCCCCCTCCCCCTCCTCTCCTTCCCCCCAAACAAGAAGAAAGATGATCAAATCACACCAGTCAGGCAGAACACAAACTTTTATGTTTGCAAAAAACGAATGGCTTGACTGCTGAAATCCATGACATGTAGAAAAGGTAAAGTAGTGTAAAGCAACTAAAGAGATAAGAGACAGCTGAAGCATTTAACAGGTTAATCCATCAGAGAGACCTTCTGGCATATGTATTTCATTCCCCTCGCCAACGTCGGCCACAAAGATGCTGCCTGAATCACACCATCCGCCCACAACATCCCGGTTAGGACACTGCAGAAAACGTTTAAAATGCATTAGATGTGCAACCTTGCAAGACATCCACAACTTTTTTCCTTATTAACACAGAAAAAGTGGGTATAAATTATTCAGCGCGGACTTGTACTTGGGTAGCAATTAATTTAGCTAGATACCTTCAGAACATGAGACAAGCCAAGTACCAAGCATTAATGTTTACTCTATTAGGTGCAAATCTGTCATATAACCACGAAATTATATTGATACTAGATGTACAAATCTTAAATTTAGTTGACAACTAGAAAAAGACTTATAATCTGTTTGCATAAACCCAAAACTTAAACCATGTAAATCCTTCCAAAAACAAATTGAAGGATCAAAATGTTTGAAAAATTATAATCACCCTCCAGGATTTAAAAAGCTACTCTTTAGTGGTTTGGACTACAATTCGGGAAATTAGCAATAAGCCCCTAAAGTTAAAAAGAAACTCTTCGTCCCCTTATGCTGTTTGGAGTTAAAAAAACAGAATTACCCTTCATCATTTGGACATTCTAACCATTTCCCTTCAGTAGACCAAATTCACGAGGGTGTTCTTATCATATTATAATTAAATAAAAATTTTAACTTTGGAGGCTTGAAGCCTTCAACATTAAATTTGAAGGAACTAACAGCATTTTGTGTCCAAAGTCCAAACAACAAAGAGGGGATGGCTTTTTAACACACAAGGATATATTTAGCACAAACCACTGAGAGTTAGGGTCTAGTATTCCCTAAAAAATACTTTAAGAGTTCAAACTGAGGCCCCCACATAGGAACAGTAACTCAATTAGGTTCAATTAGGTTCCTCATACACCTTGGATTTTTGGCTGAGAAAATATGCTTTAGCCTTGGTTGGTAAAAGCAAACCAATCCCGACTTGTATTGCTTGTGCTGAACTCTAGAAAGAGACAAGAATGACATTCATGCTTACAAGAGACCAGCATTTGCCCTTTGCACGAGCGGTGTTGTGCATGCATGCTTTCATGAAGTATCCTAGAAGAAGGATATCATACCTTACTAAATCCAAGCCAATTTGAATCTCCTCTAAATGCAAATGCCTTCTTGTTTTCTTTCCACCCTCCACATAAAACCTGCAAAAGTATGCTTATTAAACATGGTATTAGAGTTCGACACTTAATTGGGATAGCTTGGTCTATCTTCCAGTTAAACAACAATCTACTACAACAGCAGTTAGAGATGGTGTAAATTAAACATATGTACTTCAACACGTTCCCTCACGTGCAGGCTAGATTTTGGGCCTAACATGTGAAAATCTTTTCATAATTAAGGTGATGACGAGATTCGGACATAGAACCTCCTGCTTTGATACCGTGTTAAACAACTATTTACTCCAAAAGCTTAAGGGTATAACCGTATTTAATACTTCAACAATTCCATTCATGGTCTCTGCACCTGCTACTTCCCATTGTGGCTTTTATTAGGTTTCGCACGAACAACGATTCTAATTTCTAGAATACACAATGACAATTTGTTAAATGCTTTGCATTGGAGAGTGTAGCCCCAATGCTGATGCCATCCAAATCCATAACTTAAGATCAAATCAAGCCCCAACCCAAAATTGTTTGTTTTGTGGAAAAATGAGTATAAGAGGCCACTTGTCCATTCCTTCCATTATATTTATTCATGGTAAACTAAAAAATTATCCATAAAGCTGACTTCAAAGTTAAACTTCGTCTGAAGTTATTAAATTATGGCTCAGTGACTTTGGAAGCAATCACCTCATAATCTACCCCCTGAATGTAGATATAGTCAGGGTCAACTGATGAGAAAGCAAGTCCAGTAATCTGCAGCATTGAAAAGAGAAAGTTAATTTGTATTTGCAAAATACACACACACACACACACATATATATCAAAGGTGTATCTAGGAATTACTGTAGCCAGAATAGAACTGATGCGTTTTGCCTAACATTAGGAAAGAAACAAAAAAATCGCGCACACACACACACACATATATATCACAAAGGTGTATCTAGGAATTACAGTTGTTCAAAAAAAAAAATCTAGGAATTACTGTAGCCAGAATAGAACTGATGCACTTTGCCTAACATAAGGAAAGAAACAAAAAAATCGCACAATCAAATTGCATCAACTGCAAATGAGTCTAGTATTGACTATTTTTCCAAGATAGGAGTCAATATGATCAAATGTATATCCCCACTTCACTTCAAAAGTCAACACACACAAGAATGAGTAAAACAAGATAAAGAATAGCCTTCATTCTACAAATTTCTTTATTGGATTGAAGATTTGGTGTCAGACCTCGTGAAGGAAGAACTTTCACCCTGTAATTCCTAAATGATATGAGCATGTGAGAAATTGGTGATCGGGTAACAGGGCGATATACACAAATGTAAATATGATACAATTTTAAATCCAGGAATGAAGTTGCATCCAAGACTCGAAACAATTGTTCTTAAGCAATTTGACTGACTTGCAGGAAAAAAAAAGAGCATCTGCAGAGGTGCTCGGCCCACCATACAATGGGCCTATTAGGATATTGACAGTCCAAAATTCATTATTCATCGGCGGTTTGAGCCACCTGGATGCAGAACTTTCAGGAACAACCATCAGACAAGATTTCAGTAACTACTGGAGATAGAAGACAACAAAAGTTAAGCTGACTACCCTTGTTTTCAACCACAATGATAGTTGCAAGAACCATTAAGATCCTCAACAGGATTAGCTAGACAACATGGTGATTAGCCCACACCTCACTTTAGTTTTTTGCCTTCTGGGTATTGAGAAAAACTGGCTTGTTTTCATGAAGAACGATGATGAATAGCCAATCAGAGCAGGCATTACATCATCTGTAGTTCTGAAGTCTAACAAAATGTGATTGTACTATGAAATATCCATGAACCGCTTCAGCAGCAAGAAACCAAATTCCGCAATTGTTAAATACTTCGTAGTGAACACCTCCGCATCCGCAACTTTCTAATTCACATTAAACAAAAGATTGACAGGTGGCAAAGAAACGAGGGGCAAACATCTACGATATTAACTGACCTCATACTTAGAGCACTGTGACCACCTAGATAATGCTGCCCATCTACAATCAAGATACAGAACAGAGTTAATGCAAGGTGAAGTAAGATTGAAATTCTCATTTTCCCTCTATCATATTGCAAAACAAAGGTATCAAGGCTCCATTTGGAACCTAGAAACCAGGAAACCACAAAAGCAAATTTCATTTCCATAGTTGGATTGTGTTGGAAAATGGTGAGGAAAAGCTATGATAACAACAACAAAAAAAAAATATTATGACTTGTAAGCATCCAATTTTTAACGAAAATAAGCTACAAAACATGCAGGCACAGGTAAGAAATTCAGATTTTTTTACAAATTGCCTCATCATTTCCCCTTTTCTTTTCCTTTAGCTGTTTACTACTTATTTCATGCACGATATAAAGAGACAAACAAGAAATGATACACTAGCCTGAAAGGCAGCATGAAGATGCCAAGTTTGCATATATCACACATCCTCACCGCCATATAAGTATGTATCACAGATAGGAGAGGACAACTCAATCTGAATATAGCATAAATGCATATTGACTGATGAAGCAACGCCATACAGGAGAACCAACCTGCGAGGGTCATAAATGGTCACAGTACGATCAGCTCCACCCACGGCAATGTTACCAGATGAAGAATTGCAGACAGCATACAAATTATTGCCAACAGAACCACAGATTCTATGCACACAACCACCATTTTCTTTCATTCTTAAGTCCCAAATTGTCAGCTGTAACATTTCAAAAAGATTGAAAAGAAAATATTGGAAGAAAGAAAAATAAAAAAACTTGCTTGTGATCCATTAAATGATTGAACCCACCATGCACAAAAGGGAGTACCTGGCAACCTTCTGTGATGGCTAATATAGAACTACCATTCTCACTACATAAAGTCTGCATAAAGGTTACAGAAGATGGATACCACAAGCTGCAACATCACCACAGTATAAGGAAAGCATACTATAAAAACTTTACGAAAGTAAACAATTCAAACTATCAGTTTTTTTTTTTTTTTTTCAGGATCTGCGGTCTGAGGTTTGCCAGTTGTCAATTACATTAAGTAAATAAGAAACCCTACTAAAAACTCATAAGGAACCCTGAAAAATACTAAGGGATGACCATAAGGTGCACAGGAATAAGTAGAGTATTTGAGACAAAATGCACCTAAAGAAGATCCATCTAAAGTTCAGTGGCCCCTAAAGAAGAAGGGGTATCTTTTTCAAGTAAAATTTGCAAACAAACAGATCATTTCCCCAACCAAGGGTGTAAGAGGGATGAACTGGATACATACCTACCCTTTGCCATTAGTTGCACAAAATGCTTGCCCTCAAATTCGAATCAACAACAAAAAAGAAAATTCAAATCAACAACCTTAAAAGAGTTATCCTGAGTATTATTTGGTGATGTAACTCCGAAGTCCTATATATCACTTTCAGAACTTGGAAAAATCATAAGAGGCTTTAAGATGATAGATCCCTACATTAACTGATGTGAAAGAAACCCATCGAACAAAATTGATTGCAATCATTTCAAAACGAAATTTTAAGGAACAGGATACTCCCAGTGAGAAAACATGAATTTTGTTCTCCTTTTTGGATTGAAAGAAAACATGAAGCATTACTTGAGCCAAAAAAAAAAAGAGGCTAGAGCTGTCTACTTCTGAAAATCCAACCTTGCAGGCCACAAGTTCATTCAGTACTCTGAATAGAAAATCAGACATAGAACTGGGAAGATAGAACATAGAGTGTATGCAAAACTATTTCTATTAAGTTTGTTCAATCAAATGAGGAACAGATATCCATCATAACTCTTTTGCTTACTTACCTCTTAAATATGTTTATTGTTTAGCAATTGGTAAAAGCAGAATAGGATCCATCCTAGTGAAGGAACATAATCTTTCAAGTTTGATTGGGTAAGATATGCTCAAATCCATATATTGTAATAACTGGTTTTACTGTTCAATCGCCATATTGGATAAAGTTGATCCTCTGTATTAGCACATATATTAACATCGACACAATGACGGGCAAATGGAATAAATAAGAAAAAGGATGACTGAAGTGTTTCTAGAATACTGGAAACTACTTAGTAACCCACATTCCACACAAAGTACTTACGTACGTAAAGTCCGGAGATGAATATCTTGGTCATATACGTCAATACTCTTGCAGAAGCTGTGTGCCACGGCCGCCTGAAAGACAAAGGTTAGTTAGTGCAACAGAAAGCACTGAACAAGGAAAGTGATGTTATGGGAGAAGAAGAAACGGTTCCCCTAGCAAAGTAAGTGCCAATAAATTTTTATTTTTTCTTTCAATTTTAAGTGCCAAGTTCTAGGGAAACAAAAAGTAAAGCAGTTTTTTCCTTGCTGAAAATCTACAGATGAAGAGATCTGTTTACAATTTCCAATGCTCCACAAGTTCATAAATTTGCAATAAGTATTATTAGAGTATCTAACCCAAAACCAATTGGCCACTATTAAGCATTTAAACCAACGTTGTGTGGTCCTAATTATTCAATGTAGAATACATGTTTTTCAACCCTCCTTCACATGGACTCGGGCTTGCACATGGGGCTAACAAACAAACAAACAACATGCATACCGGAAAATTCAAAGAGACTTAGCTCACTCACCATCCAAGACACAACTATAATAACATGTTAGAAAATCCAACCAAAAATAAATTGACAATGAGTGGAGAGGCCCTTAAACATTTAAACCAACCTGGCTAGTTTTAATCATTTGATGTGGGATAGAATTTGTCTTTCATAAAAGCATCAAGATATCTTATACCATTTCATGATAAATTGTACCCTTTTACTCATTCTACCCATTGATATTTCAAAAGGTTTAAGCTTTGGTAAACATCCAATAACTTTTTTGGAAAAAAATTGATTAATCTAATGATTGAACATAACAAAGTATTTGACATGAAATGGTACCGGCATAGAGCTTTTCACCAAACCCATTCTCTCAAAATCTTAATTCCTAGAAGCAATCACTTTCAAACTTATTTCTCAAACCCAGACCCAATTACTTTTAGAAAACGTCATTCCAAATAACATGTTTAAACAACATAAAAATTGACAAAAACGTCATTTTAAATGATGAGATTGTGCCAGGAACAAAAATTTTATATGATGTGGCTAACACAGTTGTATAAGTCCAATTCAACACTCTCTCCCTCCCCCATTCCTTAATTTCTCTCTCCAACCCATTATCATCTCTGTCTTCATCCACTATCCAAAGTTACAAACCCACTGCCACCCACCACGAAACTCTACCAAACTTTACCATAAAAACCCACAGTCAACCACCAAATTTCACCATACAAAATTACAACCCATAACACAAACCCACCGCTACCACTTAAACTCACTAAAAATTACAAACCCTCTAGCTTTGATCATTAGTTACAATTTTCAAATTTGGTTAAAAATGATACATAATTTTGATCAAAGCAAACCAAAAAATCTTGATTAAGCCTTCCAATGGCCATATCACTGCAGCTCCACCCAAAACTTTCCATCCAACCAAAACTCCCATGATATTGGTGGAGCCATTTTTCAGTGGAGAGGAGTGCACATTTTTTGGTGGGTTTAAGTGATGGTAGTGGGTTTGTGTGATGGGTTTGTAATTTTGTTTGGTGGTGCTAGGTTTTATGGTAGCAGTGGTTTTGTGTACTCGGTGAAGAGAGAGATGATGATGGGTTGAAGAGACATGTGAGGGGGCTGGGGAGAGAGAGTGATGAGTTCATTTAAAATGACGTCTTTAAAAAGTCCGTTTTTATCAAATTTTGTGTTGTTTAAACACGTCATTTGAAATGACGTTTTCATGTTCAAGGAGTCATTTGGAATGACGTTTTAAAAAAGTGATTGGGTTTAGGAAATAAGTTTGAAATTGATTAGTTTAGGGAATTAAGATTTTGAGGGGCATGGGTTCATAAAAAGCTCTGCCGGCATACCACCAAAAAATGTGCATAACTCAATAATAAACCATGGAAGGTTCAACACAATTTTTTATATGTAAGTCGTAAAAACCCAATGCTAAACAAAGTAGTAACATTCGGAAATAACTAGAACATATACTTATACTTTCGAATAAACAAAACATCCATAAAAAATTGCTTGAATACTAATATAAAGTATCTTCACATTACCATTCCAAGTCACTTTCTCTCTTCTTCCTATCATATGTGGCATTGACCAAAACCATATTTATTTGAGCAAAGCATGAAAGTAAAGATTTAGGAAGATCAATAGCCCGAAGGGGTCTTGAACAAGGGGGACAAATAGTTCAAAGAAAGTAAGCACACAAATCCCACATAAAAGACAGCAACTGATATATAGCAATCATTAGACCAACAACACTGCCACACTGACCAAAAAATTTACCAAACTTTGCTTACCAAACAAAAGTGGATCGTTAAATCAATGGGTCCCATTAACTTTTTTCAATAGGGCCGACTAATCCAACCATCCATATTCATTTGATAAGCAACTTTCGGTAAACATTTTGGCATGCACATCATCCTTCATAGACCAAAAAGTACAATTGATCTCATGCTAGCCTAAATCAACAAACTTTCTTAAAGGACACCTAAATCAACAAGCTTTCTTAAAGTACAAGTGAAAAATATTTGGACTTTCTCTCCATCACCTTATTGCATTCTTCTCTCCGGTCGATTTTTGACATTATAATCAATCACTTCACCAGTACTTTACCAAAATTTGACACTTAATTCCAGCTCAGTTTGTATCAAGTTTTGCACACAGAAGAATAAATTATTAGACAATTGTCAGGACAGTCAACACAATTATGAATATTGTAATGGTCTTAGGTTGGAAGTGGTTGACATATTAATCCTCTCGCTTTTCACGATACTCATAAGATTGGATATCAGGTGATGGATAAAAGGAAAATGGCAAATATCAGGTGATGCTTAAAAGGAAAATGGCAAACAATTAAAACTGCTGGTTATGAGTACTTCCTTCCAACCAAGTCTGTTAAAAACAATTGTGCATGAAAACAGGATCGAAAAAGTATGGAATCAATCCTTTGACATGTAAGAGTATAAGCTATATCAAATTAGCCTGAACAGCGAAATTTACGTACCATGGACCATTGATTGGGACTGAAGCAAAGCCCTGCCCAACCACCTTCTCCAACACCATGATCCCGAGGCGCTAATGAGTATGTAAGTCTGTCAACATCTGAAAGTGAAGGTGCTCATTCCTAAGTCACTATAGCATTCAAAAGACAAAACCGAACATCAAACCAAATAATTTTAGCTGTTGGAAGTTGATTTCTAACACGACGATAAATGTTGCTGAGACCTAATTAACCCATACAGCACATTAATTGATTTAGCAACACTAAAGTAGCAAAACAAAGAAACAGTTTTCGGCTAATCAACAAGGTGGCACAAAGAGCTTACAAGGCAAAGTTTTGATGTCTTAAATACAGTTGTTTAAAAAGAAATTGCAACACACCCACATAACCAAGCACTATAGAAACTTGGGCCACATAACCATTATACTTAGACGAGGATCATTAACACCATATCCACATAGGGAAGGCAATTGGCACTGCCCACTGGCAGGTAGACCCAGAGCTAAAAAGGTTCAGTAAACATCATCATCATCAACAAGAAGCACAAACAATAAACCGTAGGTACCTCTGCCACTACAATCCAGTTTAGAAACAATAAGGTGACCATGAGAATCCACACTTCCCAACATTAAGCAGCCAGTGCCTGCATGTATCAAAGTGCTAAACTATTATAAAATTCAAATTTGACTGATTTAAAAACAAGTATAAAGAACATTTCGATCCTAACATTAGACAAGTGTGAAGAAACTTAGTGATATTAAGTCCTGCTACAGCTTCAACATTTCTTCAGGAAAAAGGGAATACAAAAAAGAATCCCGAAACCAGTACTAATTCGTATTCAAATTATTGTACAGATTTCATTACTAATTTGTATTCAAATAATCTTAATCCCGAAACCATGTTCATGTGAAGTCCAACTAGGAAACCAACACCTAGACACAGCACAGAAAATTGTGTACATATACGGGTAGGGACCTAGACCTCATATAAAAATTTAACCACAGTGTATCATTCATCATGAGCTTCCATTAACACATACTCTTTCAGTACCAGTAGAGTTGCACATTTCTAAAGAATAACCCCAAGTCTCACCTATGAGTACAACTTGTTACCAGTTTTAAAAAATTTGCACTTCGCATGCAGTGCATCTGAAAAAATAATATCCTACCAGGTGCAATAATGAAGAGGACATATGACACCTGAGAACTCAGTTCTCACATTACTCTATACCATAATTGCTTAGTTGACAAGCATCAATTGTCTATTCAACACACAGTTGCTTACTCTCAGTTTCAGCAAGCACTATACTCTGAATCTCTGACCGATGAGGACAGCGATTGACCAATGCAGAATCCAAAACCTATAAAATTCGGGTTATACAAGATGACATTGTCATACAAAGAGGGTTTTACATGAAAATTAATTTGCGCACTTTTGGAGATATCATGTGTACCTGAATTTGTTCAGGAATCAGGAGGCTTTCCTTTCCTCGACTGACCAATGGGTCTTCCATTGATAACTACAAAAAGAAATTGAGAATATGTAAGCAATCATAAACTAACTAATTCCAACCATGTTCAGCCGAATGCATACAACATTCAACTTTGTCCAAAAGGCACATTTCTCAAACATTGACTAGTCCAGTAAGACAATTCAATGACGATACAAGTCAAATTAAGGACGGTCATATTCTCAAGATTTATGCGAGACAAACTGCTACAACTGAAATTAATTAAATAGAAAACATTTTTGTAAAATGTGACAAAATTAACATAAATATTCTTGTCACTACAGTCGATTTACATAAGTCATTTGCAAAGTTTGAATTGGAATATATTTTTTCCCACTACTTATCTCACCCCTTAAGGGCACCACCGAGGAACTTAGCAACTTATACATCTAAGACCTGCATCGACAATTACAATTTTCCAAAACTAAACCATCGCATCATTGGGAGTGTGCAATGAACCTTCAAAATGGAATCAGGGCAAGTTTAGTTCAAGATTTGAACTTTTTGGAATCCCAATTCCAAGACCACAATTCCATGCTGCCAAATCAAGAACAAGGCCAATCAAGAAGCCTTTAAGTTTCAATTAAATGCCACCTTCATTGCACACATATATAAAACATAATAAATAGCCAATCTTAAAAAATTTGATTTCCTAAGTTTGAATTGAGTCAATTATGCACGAAAATTATCTTATCCAGTATGGGCACTACATGCAACGACTAAACAACGAGCATTGAACCCACTTCTACTGTTCCACTTATTTAAAACTAAGCCAAGATCAAACCCAGAACTATAAGTCTCAGTAACATGTCACCTTCACTGTATGTGTGTGTGAAGAAAAAAGTGGAGGGAATGCAAACCTGGACTTTGTAAACGTTACATCCAGAAGCAATATAGACCCAGCAAGTAGAATCGGCGTCATTGACCTGGGCAAAAAGTTAATGATAAGATTAACAATGGGCCTTAGCTCCAAAGAAAAGTTCATATTTTCATTCATCCAAGTGTTTGTGTAAATGTGCACGAGAAAGAGAAAATTTGATTAAAGAAAAGGGAAAATTGGGTAAGGACATGGAGGGCCAGGCGAGTCGACTGGAGGTTTCCAGGAGAGGGATACTCGATTAGAGACGAAGGAACCACCGCCTTCCTCAGACTCTTCGCTTCTAACATTCTCTCTCTCTGTCTCTCTCCCTTTTGCTTATGCTTCAGTTTCGGTGGTGTGCCAAAGGCGAACTGAAGCAGCAGGCAGTCGCCGCCCGCAATGGATCGTCTGGCTGACTCTGTCTGAATAATTTTTTCAAATTTTTATTTATTTATTTCATATTCTGGTTACATATACTTTGATATACATATTTTTTGTTTGTGAAAATTTTATCCACGTCCCTTTAATTAGGTCTAAATTTAAATATGGTCTCTCCTGATTTTAAAATTTTATTGTCACCCCTCCTCGAATTACGGCGTTAACGGTGATGGTTGATTTATAAAAATATTCTTAAGTATTTTATAACATAATTTTATCCACACCCTTATAAATAAATCTAACTTTAATAACACTTCTTATAAATAGACTTAACTATCAAATTAATGTATTTTATTTAATTTAAACTAAATTAACATTTTATCTCATCAAATCAACATAACATTGATATTTAATTTTATCAAATTAGAATTTAATTATATTAATTTAATATTTAATTAATATTTAATTTCATTAAATCAATATTGATTTGACATTTAATTTTATTAAATTAAAATTTAATAGAATATTAAATTTTATTAATTTAACATTTAACCTTATCAAATTAATGTCATTTTTTTAATTTAATACCAAATGAACATTTAATTTCATTAAAGCAACATTCAAATTTATTCAATTAACATTAAATTTTATCAAATTAATATTTAATTTCATCAAATTAATATTTAAATTTAACAAATTAAGACTAAATTTATTTAATTAATATTAAATAGTATATTTGAAAGGTGATGAGTAAAGAATGGTCGGGTAAAGTTGTAGAGGACAGATGATAGCAGAGAAATTAAAAATTAATGAAATTTTGACATTGATTTTATCGATTGTAATTTTTATTATAGAAAAAATATTTTTAACTATAAAAATTATAAAAACTTGATTATGTAATCAAATGAATATTAATATGATGACCAATAATATAAGAAAGTTATCATGCAACGTTTTAAAATGAAAAATATATTGGGATTAATATAATAATAGAGATCATGTTTGTTGACTAGCTAGGGCATATATAATGAGGAAAAAAAAATTGAGGGCATTTTAGTCTATTCATATAAGAAAGGGTAATTTTTGTATTTTTATAAAATATTTAGTCAAATCATTAATTTATCTATTGATAGATGCAAAAGTTACTGTTCAGAGGGTGTCATTGATTTGAAAGTATAAACTAGAAATAGGTGCAGTGAAATTTCAAAATTAAAAAAGAGGTGTCATTAGATTTAGACCTAATTATAGGGGTTGTGGATAAAATTTTCTCTGTATGTTTTAGGGAGGAAGAAAAGAGAAGAGAACAATGGGGAACCGACAATCACCTATGATCAAGACTCGAGATTGGACTCTAAGGCCATCTCTAATGGAGACTTAAACTTTCACTCAAATTTGAGTAAAAAAAAGGTAAAAAATTTGATTTAGTATATACATTTTTAATAAAAAAACTCAAATTTAAATGAGGACAAATTTAAATCTAAAAGAGGGTAAATATGATTCTTGGATCTTTAAAGAAACGTGTAACCTCACTATTTGTGAAAAGGGTAAAGATTTGAATCTTTCTTGATTTGCATTTCAAAAAGAGTTTACTTTCATTTGATATGGATATGATCTAACATTAGAGAAGATTTTTAAGAATTTTTTTCCATTTAAAAAAAAAATGGTACAAAAAGAGTAAAGGCCAAAGATGCTCTTAGAGTATCTCTAATGGAGATCTAAATCCTTACCCAAATTTGAGTTAAAAAAATGGATAAAAAAACTTGATTTGGTATAAACCTATAGACAAACCTTTTTTTAAAGAAAGAAAAACTCAAATTTAAATAGAGATAAACCCAAATTTGAGAAGGTAAAATATAATTATTGGATCTTTAAAGGAGAATATAATTTCACAATTAAATATTTGAGTTTAAAAAAGAGTTTCCCTCGATTTGAGTTTAAAAAAAATATTTCCCTTCATTTAGTATGAATATGTATATGAGTCTAGTATTAGAGAAGACTTTTAAGAGTTTTTTTATCCATTTTTTAAAAAAAAAGTTTACAAAAGAGTAAGGATCGAAGAAGGTCTTACACTATTTGTTATAGTGAAAAATTTGGTGGATGAAAAGTCAATGGTGGAAAATAGAAAGGAAGGAAAGTGTTTTCATTGTTTTGTTTCAAAGGAAAATGTGATGGAAAGGAAAAGTGGGAGAAAACTGCATCACTTCCACCCACCATTTTCGATCCATCCATTTTTTGGGCAGAAAGCTGGAGAGAGAATAGGAGCTTCGAATGGGAGGCTAAGCTAATTAACTAAAATACCCTCGAACTTTTTTGTCTTTTAAAATGTGTGCACACAAAACAATGCATTTATGCAAAGCAATTGATTTTTTTTTTTTAACTTTCCAGCACATTCTAGAACCCATACGTAGTTTTGATGTGTTTAGGACTACAAAATACATCTATAGTTTTTAATTGTGCAACTGATATTACATTTTTCTATATGGGTCAGATTAAAAATATGAATTTGTGTTGGAACATATTTATTCGATAATATAGCAAATTAGGGCTTTGAACTTTCATGTCATGGTAAAAATTATTTTCTTATTTAAGGGTAAAATAGTAAATTAAAGGTATTTAGTTTTGTCTTTCCTTTCATTTTTCTTTTAATATCAAACAATATAAAGTTTATCCTTTCAATTTTTCATGTGTAATACCAAATAAAAAAAGAAAGAAAGGGGGTTTCCTTCCTTCACAAATGGAAAGTTCATCCCTTCTCCTTTTTTATCCCTCATATTTTCTATCCTTTCAACCAAACATAGGATTATTATTGGGTCACTTTATCATCTCTTTTCTTTTGTGTGTTAGAAAAGGGTAAAAAGAGTGTTTATTAAACACGTTGTTTCCATTGTCCATTCTTATTAATTTTAAAAAAGGAATTGTTGACTTTTTTTTTAACAAAAGCAGAGTTGTTGACTGTATTTTTTTAACAAAAGTGGAACTTACTGTGCTCGCTTTTAAAAAGTATTATAGTTTGATAAATAAGTTTAAAAATATTATTTTTTAATATATTTATTGTAAAAGAGCTATACTCTGGTAAATAATTGGATTGTGGAGAGGGGCGGAAAACCAACTAAAGTAGGTAGAGGGGGTGTTCGGGTCTCACATGTAATGTTTGCGGATGATCTATTGTTGTTTGGGAGGACAATGATAGATAATTGTAGGGTGATTAAGGACACCTTGGACACATTATGTGTGTGTGTAATTTATGACCAAAAAATTAGCTTGCAAAAATCAAAGGTCCTGTTTTCCCCAGATTGCACAGACTTTGGTATGCATGAAATGACAATTGATGGGACTTTTCTGAAATACCCTGAAATGAAGACACGTGTCCTTGGTTCTACTAAAGTACTGTTGCTAAGATCAAGCACCATCGGCGCACGAATGTCCTCGCCCCCGAGGTACCGTCATATAGGACCGACACATGTCCTCGGTCAAATATATACCTCGGTTGGCAACCTCCCTCGGTCCCCGAGATGAGCCTTTCCTCGGTGCCGAGAGATACCCTCCTGGACACTTCCTCTACTCCAGGATAAGCTATTGACGTGCAGGTCATTAGCCTAGGCTAGTCTAGGCTATTCATCATGACCTCGTCTTATACAAGTAATGTCAGAACGTACTGGAATACAGAGGTCACAGCCAATAGGGGATGGACGCGTGGCATATGATATCACATCAGAGACAGACAAACCGCATGGCGTTGCTGACACGCGACTTGGGAAAGCAAACAATTAATTGCACCATCCCTTGATGAGACCACATTCAATGCGGTAAGGCTCGGAAATGAAAGGCAATAAATGCTCCTATTACAGAGCATTTATTGCATCATCCCCGAGAGGAGCATATTGTACCGTCGGCATCCCGACGACCCAACATTGATTGCTCGGGACCCCGAGCAGTTAATTAGAGAAGACATTCCTCGTCAGAATCAATGCACACGCTACCTGAGCCTAATGATCACCTACTGACGACATTGACAGCAATCATGAGCTTTTCAGATATAAATACTCCTTGCAAAAGGCAAAGCGGGTATGCAACAACAAACTCTCTACTATAATACACAACACACTTAGTGTTTTCTCCTTTCTCTCTCTCTTTTTCTCAAAGACTGACTAGATCGTCGGAGGGGATACGCCGAAAAACACTCCGGCGCCCTTCTAACTTGTTCTTCTTTGTTCCAGGAACCTTTTCCAGCCTTACAGGATCGTTCCTCCTTTCCCAGGGTCTCCCGTTGCCGTCCCCGGTTACCACCGTACCTTGCAGGCTGTCCCAAGTAGCGTGCCTGATCACTCAACCAGCCCACTCGAAATTCATCAAGAGAGAGATCTGTTTTCATTTTTTATATTGTGCAGGATCTTGCCCGCACAACAACCTTCTGGGATTAAGGAGACAAAAAGTCTAGGACTTTATTTGGGAGTTCCATTAATGAATAAAAAACCAAAACTAAGGGATTTCCAATTCATAGTGAATAAAATGAGAGAAAAGTTGGGAGGTTGGAAGATTAAGGGTGTGTTTGGGTAATAGGGTGGGATAGGGTAGGTTTTCTTTTTTTATATTCTAACCAATCCAAGCTAAACCCACTCATCCACTTTAAAACTCTAACCCAAGATTATATTCAATCCTAACCTTTGTTTGGGAAACAAATGTATAATTTAGTGGGTCCCATAGATTACACAAATAATTTTATAGTAATTTACCATTCTACCCATAACTCTATCCATTCCAATCCAAACCAATCATATCTTATGTTTGGTTAACTCATCTAAGCCTAATAAAATTATACATTTTTCACATATACTTAAAAACATATAAAAAATTATATATGATTTAGATCTCTTGTTTAATTTTTTAGTTTTATTTCAATAGATAGTATAATTATATACTAATTACGATTTTTTAAGAAAAAATTAAATTTTTAATTTTAATTTTATTTCAATTAATAATATAATAGAATATGAATTTTGATTGTAAAATAATATTTGATATTCTATCTTTGAATGAAATATTTTTGGTCTAAGTATAATATTTTAAATTTAAGGGATCTGAGTATTATATACCTACTACAAACTTCAAAAGAATTTAAGTGTAATTTATTAACGAATATATTAATCTTGAGAGATCTAAGTGTTACGAATGTATAAACTTGAGAGAACTTGTGCTTAATATTTTAAATATCAGGGGTCTGAATAATTAAATGACAAATTTTAGGGGATCCAAGTATAATTCTTCCTAGATAAATCCATTAAACTCAGAAGTCAGAATAATCCATTTGCCAGTGATGGTCTGCACCTCCCATATACATCCCATCGTCACCATTAAACCCACCACCACTGCCACCAAAACTCACCGCCCCATCTCTCCCACCACCACCACCTCCACCTCCACTCCCATCTTTCTCCCCTTGCCTACCATCACCCGTTGAGCTCTTCTCCCTTTCGCCAAATAAACCTTCAACGCAACAGAAAACGCCACTACCACCACCATAATAAAAACACCCACCACCACCACAATTCAATGCTTCCTTCAGTTCCAGATCGTACATGAAATCTAGATTTGTTCCTCAAAAATCTGTTCTTCGAAGATCATCTTCTTCGTTCTATCCACACGAAGCAGAAAGTTTGAGGGCCTTAGATTATTGTCTTCTTCCTCGCCTCTGTGCAACAGGCCTTGGACGAACTCAGCACCTTCTACGTTCTGGTTGATAGGAGAAAGAGAGAGGGCTGAATGGATGGAGAAAGAGAGAGGAGGGGCAATTCTATCTATGGTGGGGTTATCCTGTTGGCTGGGTTTGTAACCCATGGGGGGTGGGTTAAGTTTAGACGGTATAGGAGGGGTAATGGGCACTGTAGCAACCAAGTTAAGGATTGGCCCAAAATTTTAATCTAACCTCAAAAATGACTTCCCAAGGGTTTTGTAAGATCCATTGCACAATTAATCTATCCATATGGGTGTTAACCCACTTTAACCTCCTATCCAAACACACCCTACTTACTATCACTGGTAGGAAGGGCTCCTTTAATCACGTCAATCACCTTTGTTATTCAACAGTATCAAATGCAAACAACGAAACTCCCAGGGAAAATTTGCGATGAAATTGATGAGTGTAATAGGAATTTTTTTGGGGTTCATCGTATGAAAGAAAAAAAGGTACATTTAGTTAACTAAGAACATATCACAAAGTCTAATACTTCGTTTGGTATGATAAAAAAATAGAAAGATAAAAAATTTGAAGGATGAAAAATTAGAGGGATAAATAAAACATCATGTTTGATAAGAAAAAAAAATATGAAAGATGAAAAAGTTGATGAATTAACTTTCCTTCCAACTCATCAAAATTAATCTCTCCAAAATCGAAAGAAAAGTAGATGTAAAATTAATTATTTGTCTATATATCTTTTTATATCTATATAATAAAATAACTTATAATTCAAATCTCAAATAATAAAACAAAATTACTTTTACTATTCGCAGTTGAGATCGCTTTAAATTTTATTTAAAAATTAATCTGACGACTAATATTAACACCCTAAATTTAAAAGAAAAATAGGGTCCTAAAGATGTGTTTAAAGTGACTTTTTAAAAATATTTTTAAAAATTATTTCTCATAAATACTTTAAAGTATTTGAAATAGCGCCCCACCATTACCTGTACCACCACCACCGCCACCATCAGTGTCGTCGTCGTCGTTGCCACCACCACTGTCATCACCTCCCCACCACCACCACCACCATCGTAGTCGCCACTGCTGATGCCACTATCATCGTCGTCGTCACCACCACCGCTACCGCCATCATTGCCATCACCACCACCACCACCACCACCACAACCTCCACCACCACCATCGTCGCCGCCACCACCACCGCCATCGCCACCATCACTACTGCTGTCGCCACCACCACTATTGTCGTCGCCGTCGCTACCATCATCTCCGCCCCCGACCTCGCCATCACCACCATAACCATCAGCGTCCCCTATCACCACTATTGCCACCCATAACCTCTCACCTCCACTATAAATCGATCCTTAAATTCTTTTATCTCTTCTTTATGTTTGTGATTTAATTTTAGATATGAATACAAATATATTTATTGTTTACCATTTTTTATTATTTTGTACCTTTAGGCACAAATAATAACTAATATATATATAATTTAAAAATAAACAAAAAAATACAAAAATATAAAAAGAAAAAGAAAAATTTTAAATTAAAAAAAACTTTCCATCTTAACTAAAGATAAAAATTTTTGACTTAAGATAATGACACAACTTGAACTCGACATAAATTTTATAATACAAACTTGATTAACTCGAATACAAACATGACACAAAAATAAACAGATCAACTCGTAACTTGACGCAACACAATTAATTAAATAAGTTGAATTAAGTGTAACTAATGTTTGACACAAACCCGTAATGACTTCAAACGAATTTGATACAACACGACTCGATTATTAACCTAATCTTAACTAGCACCAAAAAAAAAAAAAATTAGTCATCTTTATTTTCTATCTATCCAACCAAACACAAAAAAAAAAAAATATATCATTTCTACTTTCCTTCCTTGAAGAATAGAAAATACGTTCATCTTACTTTCCATCATTCCTATTAAATAGAGCATAAGAATGAGAGGGAGTTAGGGTAAAAATAAATGAAATTCAATTGGAGATACCTAGAATGCAAAAATCAACTGTGGACCATGACCTTAGAAAAGAAATACCTCGGTAGCAATGGTAGAGAAAAGAGGGCAAATCACTCGTGTTTGGTCTAATATGCAACATGGTAGACCGAGCCTTCTAGCAGGCATGAAATGGACCATTAGGAATGGCACAGTGGCCAATCTTTGGCTGGACAATTGAATTCCTAAGCTTACAACCACGGTTAGCCATGCTCTTGAAGTCTGAGGCATTGGTAGGATGAAAGGCCCCGCCAATAGGCTGAGTGAAATTAAATACAGATGTAGCAACCCTAAGGTGTCAAGGTTGCAGGAGCAGTTGGTGTGTGCAGTGATTGTACTTGGTGTCTACTCCGTGGATTTTGGGGGCAAAATAGAAATGGTAACTAATCTTGCTACTGAACGTTGGGCCCTCAATCCAATACTTCGTTCTCTACTTTATTTTACTCATATGCATACATGTAAGTGGATTCAAAAGGTCAGAGAAGTCTACTTCAAAAAAAGCTAGGCAAGCTCAAAAAACCTCATTCTGTTGTTTTAATATTAAATGTTTCCAAAAGAGTAAACAATGTATTTAGTTAAAACTAATTTGAAATGTAAGGCTGCTGATATGAAAAAATAGCCACATCAATTAAAAAAATATATATCAAACAAATTGTGAGTTCGTAAGTATTACTTCACAAAAAGAATGTCACAGGACAACCCTTCACATGAGATAATAAATACTTATACTTATCTCACCTGTATAAAGAGGGAAAAGAAATATGCCAAAAGAGCTCACTAATAAGCATTTACAATACACAAAACTAGTCATATTGTTTCAAAGACAGACTAGTTCTCGTAACTATTACACATTGGCAGTGCCTTGTTCATTAGACTACCAGCTGAACCAATGTACATTTACAAAAGAAATAAGGATCTCCAGACCGACATCACACTGTTTATGATCACTATACAAACACTACGCTCATAAGAAATGCTAGGATCAATTTCATAATAAGAAAAATGAAACAAAAGTAATATAATTAATCCAGTGGCAACAAGAAGCAAGTCATAAATCAGGGCTAAGCGGTAACGAACACTTACAGAATATGCATTCATATACATATGACAATGTTTGGTTAATTGGGTCAGGTTGAGTTTAGGGCTGACAATGGGCAATCTGAGTTCAAGCAAGGGGTACCAAGATTCAGCCCAACCTGAAATAAAAAAATCCCAAACCTGATCCCCTTAGGGAACCTGATTCAGTACTTGGCTAAAAAAACTCGTCGAGTTTCAAACTGAGTTCAAGCCAACCCAAATAATCACAAGAAATCCAGCAAATTACAACTGAAATTCAACTAAATTTCATCAAATAATCATCCAATTCCACAAATTTGGCTCCAATCTATATAAACTTTCGTCAAAAATTTCAACTTTTTCAACAACAAAATGTCAAAAAATATAAATCAGAACTTACCTGAACAGAGTGAAGCTCAAAGCCCCACACACACAAGCAAAACAGACTGTTGATCCAGGTACAATAAAAATCAACTAATCAAAAACAGTATCTGTCGTAATATTTGCTTGCTTTAGAATTAGTAATTGTAATTTATAACAGCTTATGGGAAACCATTTAAGGTCTTGCACATGAAAGTTAATAAAAAAATTACTTACAAAATTAAGTTCTTTAAACTTATCCCCTGGAATTTACATTAAATTACTTTGGCCAAGACATAAATTGAATGGAATAGCAGTAAAGCTAACATAGTTCAATTTCCAAATCCATTCTCCCAACTCCAATCCCTTTCTGCTTCTCAACAACCAGCAGTATCCATGCCCACAAAGTAAACAAAGAAAAAGAAAGAGATCCAATCAAACCAATCGCTTTCATGGGCCAATTCTTTTCACTCTAAGGTGACTGTGTTGCACTTCAAACGCCTCCTGCCAACCACCAAGAATAACCCACAAAAAAAATGCATACACAGCCAACAAAACAAAATAAGCAATAATAAACAGGGACGAGAGGCACAAGTTTCACTTAAAAAAAACTTACATTAACATGGTAATAGTACCAGGCTACGTTTAAAGGCCAGGGGTGGGCATATGTCTTTCTGCATAGGCGTGTACATGAGCATGCATGTGATGTTCTATATAACAAGAAAAAACAAGATATAGACCATAGAAGTACTACTAGGCCCTCAGATCTCATAGCTATCATAATTTCATTGATGGTTAAGTCATGATTTTCATTGTAATCCATCCCCCACAATAATAATAATAATAATAATAATAATATGATGATGATGATGAGGACGATGACAATGGTGGTGGTGGGAGAGGCTTACAATGAAAAACCAAATCAACCACTCCACAAAATGAATTTCCATCATCGGGCATTTAGCCAAATATTATAACAACATAGTAAAATATCAGCCAATTAATATGAACCTATATTGTAATTCTATATACATGAATGTTGCAATCTCTACCAAGAGCTGGAGAAGGTACTATTACATATATGTGTAGATACACGCACACACACATACACACACAAAAATTACCATTCTGGGTTGAGCCAGGCTAGCCAGCCAATGGCCACTGATTTGACCTAGGCTCATCCCAAAATTAAGTTGTGTCAAAATTTGTTCTAGGCCCAGCTCATTAACCAAATGTTATGGACAAGGCCTTGATTTTCCTGGGGACCGCTGATAGGGGCTCCAACTATGGCAACCCCAACATTTAACATCTCAGCAACAAATAAGGTACTGATTTTTTTTAACAACACTTACACGGGGAGAGGTTCGAAACTGAGACCTGATGGTCCAACAGAGGGGCTTAAGAGACCCGTAAATAGTTTATCAATGATATTTGAGATTTAGGGTTTTGGGTAAAGGAAGAATTTTTTTTCATGCAATGGATCATTCTACTTTTTCTTATCATGATTTCCAATCAACTTATATAAATTTCCTATTTCTAATTCAATAAACAAAACAAATAAAACAACATCTCACAATACAAACATATTCCAGTTTACTACTAT
The DNA here is from genome assembly GCA_963454935.2 of Ilex paraguariensis. NCBI lineage: Eukaryota > Viridiplantae > Streptophyta > Magnoliopsida > Aquifoliales > Aquifoliaceae > Ilex > Ilex paraguariensis. Next base: position 35,675 of record CAUOFW020002502.1, on the reverse strand, counting down.
TCCTTTACAATGCTGATCTATTTACATTGCAGCTGCAACAAATAAAATAAACAAAAAAGGGGGTTAATGTCAGACAAGTGATGGATAAAAACTCAAAATTTGGAAGAATACAGAATCTATATACAAAAAGGAAACTATTTCAACCATATTTATTTGAATATAGCACTGCGTATTAATGAAAAACAACAGGCCCCATTCCTCAAATCTACATTTTGAAGTCGCTAAAACAAGAAATAATAGTAATTCGAAGGTATGATCAGATTTAGCTTTCTAGGCTGCATTTCCATCAATAAATGCAGAAAATACACTGCTCAGAGCCCAGTGCATATATCATCACATCACTAATGTGTTCCCATCACAAACCACCCAACTAATGAACTATACTTATCCCAAAACAATATTATATCTAAGAAAATAGATTTATTCCTTTTTGGGTATAAGGTGGACTGGACCACCCATATTCAAGTTCTAATCTCACATAATCTATATCGTGATGAAAAATAGGGGCCCATGAAAATATGAAAATTGGAAATGAGAGCCCTCAGATCTCATAGCTTTGAAGAATCATCGACAGCTTAAACCTAGTGATCATTCATCAAAAGCATTTACGCACCAACATGAAGAAATCATAACCGTGTTCATGTGTGCGCATGTGTGTATATAAAAGAAGAGGAGGAAGAGGAAGAGAAAGAGGAGGTAGTGGTAGTGGTGGTGGATAATTTCTCCTGGTGGTGCGCAAATGCAAATGATGACGTAAAACCACCAGACCGCTCAATGTGTTGAGGTTTTTCCATCATCGGGCGGTATCGGAAAATCATGAGAGAGTAAAAATAAGTGGAGAGAGAATTTACCGGACGACGTTTGGACGGCTGCACCACCATTGGAGTGAGCGGAGCGGAGAAGCTAGGGTTTTGTTGGGAGGGATGGGATCGAGTTATATAGAGGACAAATCGCCCAGAATATCCTTGTTGCTAAGCACAAAATATCTGAAGTACCCTTGTCCCGGGCTATCTTGGGCTCGGCCCACTTTTGTGAGTTTATGGTGTGTTTGGGTAGTGGGTTAGGGTGGGTTAACACACATGAGGATAGGATAATAAGACAATAGGTCTCATGAATTCTTTGTTAAAGTAAAAAATAGTCGGGATATAAATCCCGGGTCTATCCTTAACCCAGATGTTACAGTAATTTCTAACCCTGCTACATGGGTTAAAATTAACTCATCTCCTCCATGAATTTCAATCTCAGCCGACAGGTTATGAAGAGGTAATGACATATTTACCCACATTCCTCTATTGAGAGCTCTCTGTCTCGCTTTGTGAAGGCGACAAAGCTTTGTCTCTCGCTCTCTGTCTGTCTTATCTCGTCTCATCTCTCTTTCTCTTTCTCAGTGAAGACGACGAAGCCTAAGCCCAGCGTTTCTTTGGGATGGGTTTGAGTGCCTGAGTAGACTAAATGAAGAAGAGAACTTTACCTACACCACCCTTAACCTCGATCCTTCACAGTCACTCGCACCACCACAATGGTGGATGATTTTGAACCCTAATTTTTCTATCTCTCAGATTTGATGTGATGGTGGGTGATTTTGAAACCCTAATTCTTCTCTCTCTCTTTTAGATTTGAATTATTTTTGCGGTGATTGTGGTGGGTGTTTTCTATAGTGGTGGATGTTTCTATTGTGGTGGTGGTGGTGGTGGCATTTCTGTTGTGATGATAGTGACGTTTTTGTTGTAGCGGTAGTGGCATTTTCTGTTGTGACAGTGGTAGTGGAGTTTCTGTTGTGACAATGGTGGTGGCGTTTTTGTTGTGGTAGTGGGTATTGCTCCTCTGCTTTCTTCGTTTATGCAAAACTTCCCCAATTTTTTGGTGTTTTATGGTCTTCAAATGAATGGGTATAATGGTATGTAAAAGTCAAGGTGAAATTTATTCAATTCAATTGTTCCTTGCCAAACAATGACTTGGGTTGGATGGCACACATAACCCATCCAATTAAGTGCTTGAGTGGGTTTGGGTGGGATAGATTAGTATACAAAAAATCTAATCCATTTCTATCCATGTCGATTATCCAAAGCACCCTTAGATTATCAACATAATAAAATAAAGGCAAATACTGTGTGAATTATTTTGCAAGTGATGTTGGTAGTCGTAAGATGAGTCTATTTGAAATCTTCAAATGAAGTTATTGAAACCTATTATTTTATAAACTTAAATCTTTGGGTACATTTTATTTAGGCCTCCTGATATTTAATTTTATTATACATACATTCTTTCATATTTTAGAAATTACACTAAGGCCCAACTAGTGGACGACGTTAATGTTTTTATAAAAAGACATTTTTTGTCCTCCATTTAACTGGTCCAAGATGTTTAAATCGAATAATATTATTTGAACATAAAAATTTGATCTAATTTGTTGACATAATGATATAATTTTATAGGAACCATTGAATTAACACTAATAAGTTCTAATATTTGATGGAGTTTACAGTGAATCCAAATGTTATAGTGAATTAGATCAGTAAATTATGTTTGTAAATCAGGTCTCAATAGCATTGCTCATAAATAAATGTGTTGGATATATCTATATTAATTAATGCGAGTTTTAAATGAGTTGAATAATATGACTCATTTTAATTAAACAGGTTAAAATAGAATATAAATGTGTACCCATTGAGTTTAGTATTTATCTTTGTATTAAATGACAAAAGCAATAAAATCAAATACACAAACCAATATATCCAAAAATACACATACACTAGTACACTAAAATACACATATACATACACGCACACTAATATACCAAAAAATACACATATATATACCAATACACAACAAAACACACACATACACACACACACACACACTAGAACATGCGAACTTGACCCCCGACCCTGAATTGACACCAGACCCGACCCTAGACCCTGGACTCTGGACCCTGACCCCCCACCTCAGTGTATTAGTATGTATTTTATTGGTGTATTAGTATGTGTTTATACTAAGAGTTTTAATTATTTTACGGGGTTAATAGGTTTAACCCAATTCATGATGATCTAACCCATTATAACTCGTTTATTAAGTGAGTTAAAAATAAATGAATTTGTTTTGCACCCAACTAACCCATTTTAAACCAACTCATAACTAATTCAATCAGTCCATTTGCCATTTTTACCCGAGAAGGTCAGGGTGGAAGGTGGAGGTGGGTAAGGCCTTCTGATTTTGTTTTTTGAATTTACAGAGTTAAGATTAATTTTTATTAAAAAAATTGTTAAGGTTAATTACAATTGGATTTGGTTTTTATTTTTAGGTATGGATTTGAGTAAGGGTATTATTCTGATTTAAGAGCAATGCTGTTGGGATTTAATTTATTATTCTAATTTGCTGACCTAATTCACTATAATCTTTTGATTGACTGAAGGCTCTATCAAACATTAAAATTTGGTGTTGATCCAATGACTCCACTGAAGTCACATCATTAAGTCAACAAATTAGGTCAAATTTTCAGATCCAAATAAAATTACTCTAATAGATAATAAGTTAAGATTGTCACCTTTATTATCATACTCTCAACACACACTATAAGAATTATGGGAAAATTTGACATTTAATTTTCGACGTTTAACTTAAATGCCATTAAAGCTAGCATTTGTTTCTACATGCCAGAAAATAATAATAATAATAATAATAATAATAATAATAATAAATTTGCTTAATTTCTGACGTTTAAGTCAAACGGCACAAATTCTTAATTAAAAATAATAAAAAAAATTTTCCTCCCCCCAACATAAATCTAATAAAAAGTTTTTTTTGCTTAATTTCCGGCATTTAAGGTACACACCACAAATTCTTAATTAAAAATAATAAAAATTTTTTTTCCCTCCCCCAACATAAACCTAATAATTTTTTTTTCCCCAATTCATTCTCTCGACTTCTTCTCTGGTGACAACTCCTCACCGACTCTCTCAGGCAACGACTCCTCACCGCACTTCTCCGTCGACGACTCTGTTAGAAAATAAAACATAATATCACAGATTCATAAATTAAATAACATGCAAATATATCAAATAAACTCAATGGAACTTAGATCAAAAATAAGTTTAGAATAACCTAGATTAAAGCGTGAGATGAACACTATCATAAAAAGAGACACGTCCTCTCCGCACAGAGTTTTTCGACGTTCTTTTCCCAAGATACAAAAATCTGAGAGAAGCTATGATGTAGGCGTAAACCTCTCTATAACGAATTAATATCACCCAAGTTGCCCACAAAACACACCAAAACTAGTAAAGAATGAAGGAGAATATGTATATGAAAGTTATTTTTCTATATCAAAGGAAGATAGAACACATGTCTATTTATATGTTAATAGATAGCCATTATCGTTTAAGGCTATATGAATATATAGGAAATGCTTGGCTTTAACGGCTAGTCTTCATGTAGTAACTCCAATGTAAATAATTCCAATGTATATATATATGTATTAATGATATATGTAGTTTTTACATAAAACTCTCCCTAAAGAATTTCAACAATCAAAAATTAAAATCATAATCATAAAATAAATGTGGGGCTGAAATTATTAATATGAATAAATGATAATAAAATTTAATTTTAAATCATATATACTAACAATCCCCCACATGATTTAAAATTAAATAAAAATAAATTGGGCAACAACACCATGTAGTAGGTGATTGGTGTCTTCCAGACTTGAACTTTCACTTAGTGTTAACGAGTTTCCATCTGAAGAACCATAGTGAACAAATCTTGAACTAGGCTCTTTAATTCAGGTTTCTACTCGTCACATACACGGTACGAGTATTAGATCAAGTTCTAATTAGTTTTGCGCTCTTTATGGCCATGTGTGAGTATCTTGATTTTAATGAGTGTTTCATTTGGGATTAGCCTACATCCCAATAGTAGTGGCCTCACTACAAACACACATATAGGTGAACTCTCCAAGGATGTTCTGTGACCAACACCCTGCAGAATCCTGCCCATTAAGAGATTTACTCCTCCTTATTACCATCACAGTTTATAGCACTATCACCATAGAAATGGAACTAGGGAATTTCCCTTGTTACAATTCAGTGCTCAACATAGTCATGTTACAGTTTTGTTCTTACCTATTGAACCTCCTTCATGGGATCTCCAATCGCAGAGGTTAGGTGTCCACTGCAATGACTAACTTATAGGTTTCAATCTCATTTCCCTCAATGAACTTTGAACTAGCCTCTTTGCTAGCCCTTTGGTAAGATGGTCCGCCAAATTATTTTCGAACCTCACAAAGTCAAGTGCAATTACTCCTTGACAAAGCAACTATTTGATAGAATTATGACGAATCCGTATATGCCTCCTTTTTTCATTGTCATATGAATTCTTTGCCTTGGCAAATTGTAGCTTGATTGTCACAATGTAGAGAAATTGCTAGAATAGGCTTACTGCCAAGAGGTATATCTGATAATAAACACTTTAGCCATTCAGCTTTTGTTGCAGTTGAATCTAATGAAATAAATTTTGCTTCCATTGTTGACCAAGATATAATAGTCTGCTTTGTTGACTTCCAAGCCACAGCACCACCACCAAACATAAAAACATAGCCGCTAGTAGCTTTAGTTTCATCCGAATCCGAGATCCAGTTAGCATCATTGAATCCTTCCAATACTGCTGGGTATCCTAGAAAATGAAGACCATAATTTAAGGTACCTTTTAAATATCGAAACACTCTTTCAATAGCTTTCCAATGTTCTTGATTGGGATTAGAAGTATATCTACTTAGCCTATTGACGACATAAGCAATATCAGGCCTAGGGCAATTGGTTAAATACATTAATGATCTACTAACCTGTGAATATTTTTGTTGTGATACACTTTCACCTAAATTTTTTTTTAGGTGTACATGTGGATCATATGGTGTGTTCACTGGTTTATACTCAAAATAATTGAATTTTTTCAACAATTTTTCAACATAATGAGATTGGGTTAAAATAATCTTATCTTTATTTCTTATTAATTTTATTCCCAATATAACATTAGCAAGGCCCAAGTCCTTCATATCAAAATTATTTGAAAGCATATTTTTAGTTTCACAAATCACATATTCATTGGTTCCACAAATCAAAATGTCATCCACATAGAGTCAAAGTATTACACACCCATTCTCAGTTATTTTAGAATAAAGACATTTATCCGAATCATTTATAACGAAACCATTTGAGAGTATTACTTTATCAAATTTTTCATGCCATTGTTTAGGAGCCTGTTTTAAACTGTAAAGAGATTTGACCAACTTACACACTTTATTTTCTTGACTTGGTACTACAATCCTTCGGGTTGCTCCATATAAATCTCTTTGTCTAGATCACCATTCAAAAATGCAGTTTTAACATCCATTTGATGAACTTCTAAGTTATAGATTGAAGTAATGGCCATTAAAACTCTTATGGTTGTTATTCTTGTTATAGGAGAATAGGTATCAAAAAAGTCAATTCCTTCCTTTTGATTAATCCCTTTAACAACCAATCTTGCTTTGAATTTTTCTATAGATCCATCCGTTCTCAACTTTTCCTAAATATCCATTTACAACTTATTGGTCTACTACCATGAGGCAAATCTGTTAACACCCAAGTTCTATTACACATAATAGAATTCATTTCACTCTCTATTGCTTCTCTCCAAAAAGGTGCATCAATAGATGTCATTGCTTCATTATATGTCTTAGGATCTTCTTGTACTATAAAAGTGTAAAAATCTTCACCAAAATTCCTTTCAACTCTTCTTCTTTTACTCCTCCTAGGTTCTTCATTATCTTGATTGTTTGCTAATAGCTTTCCCATGACATTTTCACTAATTTGCTTTGGAATTTGATCTCTCAACGGAAAAGTGTTCTCAAAAAATACAACATCATGTGACTCCATTAATAACTAAAAATGAAATTTCTATCTAAACATCTATTTCAACGCATAGCCTATAAAAACACAATCAACGGTTTTAGGTCCAAACTTTCATTTTTTATTCTTTGGAACACTCACTTTAGCTAGACACCCCCACACTTTAAGGTATGTTAAATTTGGTTTTCTACCTTTACACAATTCATATGGAGTCTCATCATAATTTTTATAAGGTACACGATTTAATATATAACATGCTAAAAACAAAGCTTCACCCCATAAATTATTTGCTAAACCGGAACTAGAAAGTATCACATTTACCATGTCTAATAATGTCCTATTTTTCCTTTTTGCTACTCCATTAGATTAGGGTGAGAATGAAAATGTCTCTTGATGAATAATTCCATGATTTTCAAAATATTCTACCATTTTAGTAGGTTTATATTCACCTCCTCTATCCGACCTTAATATTTTTATTTTCTTCTCTTGTTGATTTTCTACTTCTAATTTATAAATTTTAAAATTTTAAAATACTTCATCTTTTGTCCCTAATAAATATATATAACAATATTTTGAATAATCATCTGTAAAAGTTACAAAGTATCTTTTTCTAACACGTGTCAAGATATTATTTAAATCACAAACATTGCTATGAATCAATTCAAGCAATTTGATTTCTCTAACTACTGATTTGAAAGGCTTTCTAGGTTGTTTTGCTCGAACACATATTTCACATTTTCCTTGAATTTTAATTTCAGATTTAGGGATTAGTTCTAAACTCATCATTCTTTTCATTGTATTATAATTTACATGGCCTAATCTTTCATACCACACACTTGAACTTTCAACTTGATAAACCATTGAGTAAGAACTTTTATTATCACTAGGATTAGAAACAATTACATTTAACTTAAAAAGACCTTTACACAAATAACCCTTACCAACAAACAAACCACTCTTACTAATTAAAACTTTATTAGACTCAAATACAACTCGATAGCCATGCTGAACTAGCAAGGACCCACCGATTAAATTTTTCCTTATATCAAACAGAAGCTTGACACCATCCAATGTAAGAGTCTTTCCCGAAGTAAAATTAAGACTAACAAGTCCTTCTCCAAGCACACTAGTGATGCTATTATTGCCCATACTCACAATTCTAGTGTCTGACTCTTGATAAGAGGAAAACAATGACTTATCATAACAGACATGAATATTAGCCCTAGAATCAATCCATCAATCATTTGTTTGATATATCGTATTCACTTCGGGACTATTTGAAATATACTTGTTACTAGGACTAGTCATTGAATCCCCTATAGTCACCACATTGACTTGAGACTTGGGAGTAGCTTGATGACCACGATCTCTATTTGGTTGACCCTTACGGTGGTAGCAGTCTTTTGCATAATGATTGGTCTTCCCACGTACCCAGCAAGATATTTGATATTTTTTATTTTTGTTCCCATATTGTTTATTGAAGTTTGCATGCTTATGAAAATTCTTATTTTTGAAATTTTAGGGTTTTGGCTTAAAAGCTTGATTTTCTACTAGAAATGCCTTATTTTGTTTTTCTACACTTGATTTATCTTTTTGAGTCTCTCTATGTTTTTCTTCAATTCTAAGTGAAATTAGCAACTCATCAAAAGAGAATCTTTGAGGCTTTTGTTTAAGCATTCTACCAAACTCATACCAAGAAGGAGGTAATTTTTTAATTAACCTAGCAACAAGACAATTTTCTTGAAAATTCTTGCCCTTCATCTTTAATTCATGGACTATGTTTTGAAACTCATGGACTTGATTCATCACAGATTTTCCATCTATTATTTGAAAATCAAAGAATTTTTCAGTGTAATACCTCTCTAGTCCAACATCTTTAGTACCATATTTTTTATCTAAAGTTTCCCAAAGTTCAAGTGCTGATTTAGTAATGCGAAAAATATCATAGATAGGTTTAGCAAGTGCACTAAGAATTCTGCCATGACATAGGTAGTCTTTTTCTATATTAGAAGCAAATTTTGTTGACATTTCAGGGGCTAAACTTGTACTAGTTACATCAACAGTAGTTGTTTCATTAGTCTGGACTTGGGTATGTCTATTTTCCTCAGATTGAGCAGGTTTTTCAAGCACAAAAATTAAACCCAAAGTAGTTAACCAAAATTTCATTTGTTGTTGTCATCTTCTAAAGTGTTGACCGTTGAACTTCTAAGGTTCGCAAGAATTAGATTCAATAGTGCTCATATTTCAAACAAGAGAAATGGATAAACAAATAGAAAAAACAAGTTTTCCTATGTTATTCTAAACTTAATTATATCTCTTCTTAGATTGTTAGAAAATATAATATAAAATCACAGATTCATAAATTAAATAAACATGCAAATATATAAAATAAACTCAATGGAACTTAGATCAAAAATAAATTTAGAATAACCTGGATTGAGGTGCGAGATGAACGTTGTCCTAAAAAGATATACGTCCCCTCTGCACAGAGTTTTTTGATGTTCTTTTTTCAATATACAACAATCCAAGAGAAGCTACGATGTAGGTGTGAACCTCTCTATAACGAATTGATCTCACCCAAGTTGCCCACAAAACACACCAAAATTAGTAAAGAATGAAGGAGAATATGTATATGAAAGTTATTTTTCTATATCAAAGGATATATATATATATATATATATATATATATATATATATATATATATATATATATATATATATATATATTAATGATAAATGTAGTTATTACATATTGATGGAACATTTTCAGACACTCCTAGATGACGACACGTGTACTCGGCGTCAACGGAGACTCTCCGCTGTGATCTCGACATGTCTTCGTCGGTTATAACCCCCCTGCTACGAGGGTACTATTCGCAAGGTGGTCAAGGATCCCCAATACACCATGGGCCGACATGTATCCCTCGATCAGTTTGGGTATATCGATCCTTATCATACTGGTCTTTCGGCATCGAGGTGTGTCTGTCCACATGGACGTTTTTGCTCTTGCAGGGGCTATTGATGGACAGATTACTAGCTTAGGCTGGGCTAGACTAGCCATCATGACCTCGTCCTACTCAAATAGTGTCAAGAGGCATAAGAAAGCAAAAAGCTCAACCAAGGGGGAATGGGCACGTGACATATTGTGTCAGATCAGAGACGAAAAGACCAGAATGCCCTTGCTGACACACGACTTGGTAAAGCAGGCATTTAATGCATCCTTCCCTTGATGAGACAACATTTAATGCATAAGAGCCTAGAAGTGAAAGGTAATAAATGTTTCGATGCTTGGACATTTAATACACCCCCGCCGAGAGAAGGTCATTAAACACTCAGCAGACCGAGGAGAAAATATTGATTGTTCGGGGCCTCCAACAGTTAAGAATGAGGACATTTCTCATAGAAATTAGCATGCACACTGCCCCACCTCTAATGATTACCTACTAGCTACGCTGTCAGTAATGATGAGTTTTATAAGGTATAAATAGTCTTCACAAACACATTAAAAAGGGAAGCAAAAACCCTTTCTTGAGGATCATATAGTGTTTTCTTCTTCTCCTCCCTCAAAGAACTGACTTAATCGTCGGAGGGGATATGCCAAAAAATACCGACACCCTTCTAACCCATTTTTTTGTGTTCCATGAACCTCTTTTAGCCTCCCTGGACCAATCTAGCGACTCATAAAAATAATTCATTATTCCTCCTTAGGCCACCTTCGGCCTTCACAACTTGTCCCAAGTAGCAAGATTGACCACTCGATCGACGAACTCGTGTTCACTACGGAAGAGATCTGTTCTTGTGTTTATATTGTGCAAGTTCGTGCACGCACAATCTGGCACTGTCTGTGGGAAACGACTAGTTTTCTTAGTTTCTTTTCTAGAAAGAACAGTGACCATGGTGAATACTCGACAGAAAGAGAAAGGTCCCCAACAAAGAAGTCTCGAGTTACAAGCTTCTCAACATGATGGGGGGAGGGATCACGCTGGTGACAACATAAACATTTCTATTCAGTCAAGGGGGCATACTCCTCAAACCAGTATGGGCATTGGGTTAGAAGGATCCGCCCCCTTGGCTCGTCAACTGGTGGAAGTGATCGAAAAAAAGTTTGGGGATCGACTACGACGGTTAGAAAAGATAATGTGAATGTCCTAAGCCGCTCAATGAATTTGTAGCCCCCGACGAAAGATCGAGGGACTCATTCCGTTCCCGCGGACGCTCTGTCCGGGATGTAAAAATCGAGGACCTGAGAAATCATTTAAACAACAAAGCTGAGAGTTCCAGGGTCCCAAAGTGCCTGAGAGTCAATGAGCGCCCCCTCAATGGTCATTCTAGGAAGGCAAGGCCTTTGACTTGGGATGACCTTCGGCGAGGACTGTCAAGGTGCGGGAAAGGGGATAAGTCTGAGGAGGATTCACCCCTTTCCACGCGACGCCTGTAGAAGGGGAATCCCTTCAATGACCTTAAAAATCTCAAAGGACATCCCCCGAGGTGAAAATTGATCTCAGAGCTCGACTGAAATCTAGAAAAAGGGGCAACGTTATCCAAGATGAGGCCATGCAATCCCCTTTTACAGGGATATCCGAGGGATGGAGGTACCAAAGAAGTTCGTCGTGCCAACGTTTAAAACTTATGATGGGCGATCTGATCCTGAAGCTCACCTCAGGCAATACAAGCAAATGATGTCCCTGTATCACTCGGAACAATGGCTCCTCTGCCGAGTGTTCTCCATGAGTTTGGGAGATTCTGCTATGAAGTGGTTTGAGACTCTTCCTCCCAACAGCATTGGTTATGGAAGGAGTTGACGAGATAGTTTTTAGCCCGATTCATTACGGGGAGTAAGCGTCCTAAAGATATTGGATCATTACTGATGCTCAGGCGGAGGGAATAGGAAACCCTTCGCCAGTACGCCATCTGGTACTGGGAGGAGGTCAATGAGGTAGAGGGGTGTTCGAAAGTCATGGAAGCCACATCCTTTAGGCTCGGCCTGGCAAGGGACACGGACCTGTTCCGATCCTTGACCAAGAAGACTCCCTTAGATATGGACGAATTGATGGCCCGGATAAAAAAATACTTCAGGATTGAAGATGAAATAGGAGGCGACAAAGACAAAACTTTCGCCCCTAAGAGAAAAGAGAGGGAGAGGGAGGACACCTCCCGGAAGGGACTGGTACCCCCTCTAGGAGGGTCATTTAAAGGTATCCACCCTGTGTTTAAGGAACCCATCTACAAGTTGCTCTATAAAATCAAGCCTGAGCCATTCTTTAAGTGGCCGCCTAGGATACAGAGTGATCCTTTCACCCGTGATCAAAAAGCGAGGTGCTCCTATCACCGAGATTTCAGCCATCACACCGAAGATTGCAGAGTGGACAAATCTTTCTTGAAAGGCTAGTCTAGGACGGTTACTTGAAAGGGTACATCGAGCCCAAGTCAGAAGAAGGACATGCTTCTGCCCCGAACGTGGCATAAGACAACGTCATAGACGTGATCCACGTGTGTCCACTAGACCGCCCAACGTCCATGGAGCTTGAGTCCGATCTCAAGAGGATAGCCTTTACGAGAAAGGTTTTCGAGAGCGATGGGGGCCCGCCCAGCAAGAGAGCCAAGACTAGGGAGCCAAGTATCACGTTCTCTGACGCGGACATAACAGGTGTGGTGACTCCTCATAATGACGCCCTAATCATAACTCTGAAGATAGGCAAGTTCGACGTCAAAAGGGTGTTGATAGATTCTAGAAGTTCCTCAGAGGTGATGTACTCCAAAACCTTAAAGCGGATAGGCCTTAGCTTTAAGGATCTTACCAAGGTTAGGACGCCCCTCGTCGGATTTAACGGCTTATTTGCCCTACCCATAGGCAAAATTACATTGCCAGTCATCACGGGTCCTTCACCATCAACATTGAGTTTGTTGTGATTGATACGGACTCTCCCTACAATGTGATCATGGGGCAAGCTTGGTTGCATGTGTGGGGGCGGTACACTCCACTTACCACCAGAAGTTGAAGTTTGCTCCACCAGAGGGGATAATGGAGATCCGAGGGGACCAAGCATCCACAAAAAACTATTTTTACTCGGCTGTGAGAGTGGGGGTCTTCACCCAAGAGAAGGGACGCGCACCAGAGAAAATCCCAAAAAAATAGCAATCACAGTCCGGGCGTCCAGGAATGGATGACCCTCGAACTGACCCGACAGACCGGTCGGTGGAGGACCTCCGAAAGGTGTTCTTAGTGAACGATGAAGAAGAGAGATACTTCCTGATTAGCTCCGCAATGCCTACAACCGAACAGGAAGAGATGACTGACTTTCTAAGGCAAAATACAGACGTGCTCGCTTGGAACGCAATAGAAATGAAAGGTGTGGACCCCGAGGTGATCACGCATAAGCTACATGTTGACCCGACACGTAAGCCAATAAAGCAAAAGCCACGGCGCATGGCGCCACATCACACCCAAGCGGTGAATGAGGAAGTCGATAAGCTCCTAGAGGCCAATACCATTCGGGAAGTGCAGTTCCTAGAATGGTTATCAAACACGATCTGCGAGAAGAAAAAGGGGGAGAAATGACGTGTCTGCGTAGACTTCATTGATCTGAACAAGGCATGTCCCATGGACAACTACCCCCTACCAAAGGTAGACCAGTTGGTGGATGCCACAGTTGGGTATCAGTGCATGGGCTTCTTGGACGCCTGAGTAGGATATCATCAAATCCCTCTCCATCACCCAGATCAAGAAAAGACGGCGTTCATCACTCCTATAGGAGTTTACTGCTACAAAGTCATGCCATTTGGGCTGAAGAACGCTGGGGCTACATACCAAAGGCTAATGAATTGGATGTTCAAAAAATAGATCAGTAACACCATAGAAGTTTACATTGATGATATGTTGGTTAAAAGTAGAAGAAGTTGTGACCACCTGGTGGATTTGACCGATACCTTCTCCATCCTCAAGGAGTATGTGCTGAAGCTGAACGCGATGAAGTGTGTTTTTGGAGTGGAGTCAGGTAAGTTCCTCAGATATCTGGTGAGTCGACGATCGAAGCTAACCCGAATCAGATTCAAGCGATCCTGGACATCCAGAGTCTCCGAACGGTCTGAGAAGTCCAGAAGCTCACAAGAATGTTGGCAGCACTTAATCGTTTCATCTTGGGCTCCTCGGACAAATGTAAACCCTTCTTTAGGGCCATCAAGGGGGCCGGGAAGGGTACGTGGAGCCAATAATGTGAAGACGCCCTTGCAGGAATCAAGGAATACCTCAAGGTTCTCCCAACCCTATCCGTCCCTATTCAAGGGAAAATGCTCTTCCTGTACTTGTTCGTATCAGAATTTTTTGTCAAGTGGGGTACTCATTCGTGACCACGAGCACCATCAGAAGTCGGTATATTCTGGGAGCAAAGCGTTACTGGACGCGGAAACAAGATACCTACCCCTGGAGAAACTTGCCCTATCCTTGGTCACGATTGCAAGAAAACTAAGGCATTATTTTCAAGCATACTCAATTACCATCCTTACCGATCAGCCCTTAAAGGCCATTTTGAGAAAAACATATCTCTCTGGAAGGATTTTCAAGTGGGCAGTGGAGCTGGGAGAACATGACATCCACTTCAAACCTCGAACTGCTATAAATGGTCAAGTATTGGCGGACTTCATAGCAGAGTTTTTTGGGGGACCTCCTATCCTGGAAAGGCCACCCTCTCCCAGCATAATGTCCTCGGAGAAGGATAAGGGACTGCCATGGCTTTTATGTATAAACGGTTCCTCCAACAGTAAAAAGTCCGAAATCGACATCTTGCTAGTTTCCGCGGATGGAGTGGTCACCGAGCAGGCCGTGCGGTTGGGGTTCAAAGCATCTAATAATGAAGCTGAGTATGAGGCTTTCATCTCGGGGCTTCGGTTAGCCGAGGCAACGGGGGTTTCAGACTTGGTCGTCCACTGCGATTTCATGTTGGTAGTCAACCAAGTTAACGGAGAGTTTGAGATAAGGGACCCTAGGATGAAGGCTTATCATCACAAGGCGACAACTATGACCCAAAAGTTCAAAAAGATTGAGGTCAAGCAAGTATCTCGAGATAAGAACGCGCATGCCGACGCCCTGGCTTGCCTAGCCTCGGCACTGAATTCCTCTCTACCGTGTAGGATCACCATAAAGAACCTTCCCACTCCTAGTATAGACAAAGCTACCGAGGCGATGGCCGTCCAGGAAACACACAAGCAGCCTAGCTGGATTGATCCTTTTCTCAGGTTCTTGGTGACAAGTTACTTCCCTGAGTGTTCGAAAGAAGCCAGGAAGATAAAACTCAAAGCCCCGAGATTTTAGATCTCCCCGGATCAGAAGCTGTTTCGAAGATCATTCTCAAGGCCTTACCTACTATGCGTCCAAGAGGACAAAGTGGAGGACCTCCTCTATGAAGTACACGAAGGAATATGTGAGGGGCACTCTGGGGGGCGATCCATGGCTCACCGTATCCTGTCTCAGGGATATTGATGGCCATGTGCTTGACAAAATTCCTTGTTATTTTCTAACCTCTAAACATCACATTTTTGCATGTATAGTATATAAATAAAGGGGAGTGTCACTCTCCTAGGGATGATGTCAAAAGAAAGAACAGAATGGTGAATGAATGAGATTTTAAATGTGAGTATGTATGAACAAAAGTGCTCCCCAAGCGCAAAGAGACTTTTGTGGATTGTGTTTTACTTGGTGGTATTCCAAGGTCGTTTCCACGGGGAAGGAAGTAAACCAAGGGGAAGGTGATTTTGGGATAAAGAAAGTGTAAAATCTTTGATTGTTGGAAGTTGTTTGGTGAAGTTGTTTTGATGCTAGTAAAATGAGAAACAAATGTTTACAAATCCAAGAGGTCACTCCAATAGGGATACCATCTCAACTCGAAACCCTCCTCCAATAGAACATGACTAAACGATTGATTCGTGGGAAGCAAGGGGTAAGATTGATGAGTATCTAAGCATAAACCGTGACTAGGCCTACAGAATATCAAAGACTCACCAAGTTATCCACCCTCAACCCAGTCAAACCGAACCATTGAACTCTGAAAGAGGGGAAGAGAATGAGTTGAAATGGTATAACTAAGTGGAGGTTCCTCTTGGTTTTGCCAATTAAGAGATTTAGCTATTCATGCTTAAAATAAAGACAACAATATGATGAGAAGACATTATGAAGAAATAAAGACTAGAGCTAAGCATAAACGAAATGCATAAATATAACTTTCGGATAATCACCTCTTACTAAAGATTGGATGAGAAACTACTCATTCTTCATGGCTTTGTTAAAGCTAGAAAAGTGAGTGATGCTCATCCCTCCAAGTAGAGGAGTTACAAGGTAAAATACTTTACACAAGGAGTCGGTTTTCAACAAAGAATGAGTGAATCACGTTTCACCCTTCACGGCTTTGATAAAGCTTTAGAAAAGTGGAAGAGTTTCACTCCTTTAAGGGAAGAAGGAAGCTTAAGCAATGGAAATAAAAGAAAGCAATAACACCATAAAAGAAAGCAATACTTAAAGTAAAAGAAAACAATAAATTAAAAGAAAGCAATAATACAATAAAAGAAAGAAATATTTAAAGAAAGCAATAAGCAATAAGGAAAACAATAATACTTTTGGAAGGTTTTCCACTACCAAAAAATGAATGCTTTACAAGTCTTAAGGGGTGGTATTTATAAGCAACGAGGAAGGGTGAAAGTCTTGTAAGGTGGCTTTAAATCTTGTTAGGTGGCCTTGAAAAGTCTTGTTTGGTGACATGAAAGTCTTGTTAGGTGGCCTTGAATTCTTTGATCCCCCTTTGTTTTGAGCTTTGATAATTGACACCCCAGTAGTTTGTAACTTTAATGCAATTGGCTCCCCAGTAGTTTGTAGCTTTGACGTACAAAACCCTGAAAAGAACAACAATTAATGCATTATCCTTTATTCACACACTAACTCTAATTTGATTTATTTTGACTAGTTTACTTTATTCAACTAACACAATTTACCTATTAAATTATGCCTTAATTAGAGTTAATCACATCCCCCAACCTAAACATTACTAGTCCCTAGTAATAAATAACAACACAACAAAATAAAATCACTTTCGTAGATAACACGATTGCATTTAGCATATGCAACAAGCCGTTAAACCCCTAGGTGATCCCTAGTGGACGAGTTTTGTCTCGTGAAGGTTTCCAGTGAAGCTACCTACAAAATCCAATTAAAGATGTGTATATGTAAGATCAGAATGAGTTAGCAACAGAATAGTTGAGACACACATCCCTTAATTTTGAATTATTTCCCGAACACTTCTCTGTCATTGGTACGTACTCTATACAAAAATAAACACTTGTTACATTGGTATTTGAAATTCCCTGTGTAGTAGGAATGATCATTCTAGTAGCAAGAATTGTTATATAACAAATATTCCATTTTATCATCTTCCATGGATAGCTTTGATGTCTCAAACCTCTCTTAGAATGCTCTCAGCAAAAAATTCACTCCGATTATAGTGACTTGTCTCTCAAAGGGCATGTGATCAGAGGATGGTCAATGGAAAAATCACATGCACAGTTAGAAAGGGAGTGAAAGTCTTAAGAAAGTAGACTAATCATGTTCTTGGCATAATCTCATGGAAGAATATCAATGCAATTAAAGAAATATTATCTAACATACCCCAGTTTTCGGTCGACAACACACACATGCATCAGACTTGAGATCAATTAAGACTTTGTATAGGTTATAATGTGGCCAGAGGTCAGTGGCTAACGAAATGACGTCAATTGTATTTAAAAGTTATCCCCTTTTTACCGTAGTGTAGCACACCTCTTTCTTGCTTTTCGATCTTTTGCCTAGAAATGGTATTTCTTTCTTTCATTTTTTTCTCATTTTTCACTTTTTTGGCAATTCCCTGTTTTTGTGTTTTTGTGTTTTTTGTTTTTTTTTTTCACCAATTCTTCATTGAACAGTAGCCACCATCTTCTTTTCTGTTTTTCTTGTTTTACTATGTCATGCCGATTTATAAGAGGGTGCAAAAAATGGATAACAAGGTATGTTAAGTGTATTTTCTTGTAGCTCGGTTATCATATGAGTTTTTTTTCGAAAAGAAATCCT
The DNA here is from genome assembly GCA_963454935.2 of Ilex paraguariensis. NCBI lineage: Eukaryota > Viridiplantae > Streptophyta > Magnoliopsida > Aquifoliales > Aquifoliaceae > Ilex > Ilex paraguariensis. The sequence goes on along the minus strand of CAUOFW020002502.1, from coordinate 17,705 downwards.
CATTCATTGAAGGCTTAAACATGGCTAACTAGAGATATAATTTCGTAGAAACAATGACTAAGGTTCAAAATCAATTCAAAGATAGCCTAAAATCCTTTCTCAAGTATGTGCATATGTATGTGTCACATGCAAAGGTTCCTTGTGGGATATTTTAATAGATTACTTTAGTTGCATTTAATCAAAGCAAGTTTAATGAGATTATTCAACAATTGAAAGTGAAAGAGCTTACTTGAGTAAATGTTGATTGTCTCTCAGAAAGCATCTCAAGACACAAAACTTACCATGGTATTCTTCATTATCTCCACTGGTTATGTCAGGTTTCCAAAGAATGTCAGTTATATTATAATTCTATTTTTGAGTTTGGTAATTCTGTACCTTAAGATTAACAAATACCAATGTACATTTGACATTTAAGCATAGAGAAAATACCATTTTTTAAGAAAATGCGACTTTTTTTTTTTCACTCGAATAAAAATCAAAGTTATTTACATATACATTTATCTATGAAAATTGAAAAAAACCTAAATGCACACACATTGAACTTGGAAAACTATGACTTCTCAGGATAAGTCCCTACCTACGCTACAGGTTGGCATTTTAGGACAATCCTTACTAGGCCCACACTTTTATTTCAACAAAAAGACTTTGTACATAAATAAATATTTACACAAAAAAAATTTGGACCATTAACCTTCATTCTCAAAACATATTTTTCTACAGCTTTGTCATTATTAGTCAAAATTTAATCCGAGTCATCGCTTGTGTCTATGTCATTATTAGTGACCTTTCCCACTTCTTGTTGCACATAACGTGTAAGTCCCGGACTGGTATAAGATGACGTGTCAGAAAAATCCTTACTCTGCCCATACATTATCCAGTTTAATCAATCAGTTGCACGACCTGAAATTGGTTTAGAACACTGATTATATTTTTTCATGTGAAAACACCTGTCACATTGTTTACAAGCACCCAGTCGTTTGACACGACGATGTTTAACAAAAGTACTTCTGTCATACAATGGTTTTGCTTGTGTTTCTCGGATTTCAATTTTTCTGACTACTCTTGCTTTTCTCATGATCACAACATGCACATCAGATGAAAATGTGCACAAGACTCCCAAACTAAACCAAAAAATTTTAACATCCATGCTTTATATGCTTTAAGACTCACTATCTGGTTCTTTAATATCTGTTAGTCACAAAGACGATTGAAGTTGCATTTGATGTGATCATGAAATATAAGCAAAAATGCTGTAAAAATACGCAATCCAGAATATTTTTTTTTAAATACAAAATTATAACAAACTGGAATCATAGATCACACCCCCCAACATAAATCGAACATTATCTCCAATGTTTTGAATTTACCAGTGTGTGGAGTTTGAAGATCAAGTTGTAGGGTAGAGATCTGTTCAACTGTCGAAACCTACAAAGAAAATACACAAATTAATCTTCTCTACGCAGATTTGGGTTTTCGCTAGGACGAAAACCCTTGATTTTAAATGCAGACAAAAGAAGAAGAGCCATATACAAATAGAGTAAACAAATGCCGATCATGAGACAAATGACTGGGTCTTCGGGGAATATGGTCATGGGATTGTTGAGAGTTGGGTCGTGTTATAGAGAATAACACAACAAAAATAAGAAGAAGAAGAAGATGAAGAAAGAGGGAAAGCCGGTGGGTGTGGAGATCTATTTAGCTGCCGAAATCAACAAACAAAACACAACAATTAACCAACTCAAGGGAGATTTGGGTTAGGTTGGAAACCCCTCACCCTAAGTGTGAGCAGAAAAAGAGCACCCATGAACAAATACAAACATATAAGGCAAATTATTAAACAAAGGACTGGGTCGTCGGCGTATGTGGTCATGGATTTGTAGGGGGTGGGTTGTTTTTATAGAGAACAGAGAGAACGACGAAGAAGAAGAAAAGAGGAAGAAAGAAGAAAAAAAAAGGGAAGAAGAAGGGAAGACCAATCACCGGTGAATGGGAGAAAAAAAATTTGAAAACCTTATAAAGGCATCCCATTTATTTTTTATTTTTATTTTTATTTATTTATTTATTTATTTTGAGTGTTGGTAGCTTCATATCTGCGCGGAATATTCCCACTTTTTTTTTTAGTGTCGGCAAGGGCGAGTGTCGGCAAACGCGAATATCCGCGCGAAATATTTCCACAAACATTGGTGTAAGATGTAAATAGTGCAACCTCACCCCCCCCCCCCCCCCAACTTGATTCATGCATTGTCCTCAATGAAACAAAAAAAAGTATGATATTCAATGATGGACAGTAAAAAGATTAGTAGGGTTAGAGAACACCTTGCACTTGAGTTTTGATAAAAACACCAATATCTGCGACTAAGAAGATCAAAATTATATGACAAAAGAACATAATTAACATGGAATAAAAATAAAGTAAGTAAATAAAAGCCTGTACATTGAAAAGCAAAAAAAAAAACTAATTATTCCTCCACAACTTCCAAGTATACCGGATCCATCAAATTCTCCTCCACCACTTGTTCTTCAAAGCCCTCAAAAAATGGCTTAAGTCTTGGCTATTGATCTTGAATGTCTGGCCTTTTTCGGGGTTTTGGACATCCACAGCTCCGTTGGAGTAGGCTACCTTGACAAGATAGGGACCATCCCAACGGGATCGGAGTTTGCCTTAGAAAATGGAGATGCGAGAATTGTATAAGAGTACTTTTTGCCTAGGTTCAAATGATTTCCTCACGATGGAGTTATCATGAAAGATTTTGGCCCTTTCTTTTGAGATTTGGGAGCTCTCATACGCATCTCGTCGAATCTCTTCCAACTCATTTAGCTCTAACTTCCTACGATCACCGGTCATTCTCAAATTAAAATTTAAAGTCTTAATGGCCCAATAGGCCTTGTGTTCTATTTCGACTGGCAGGTGGCAAGCCTTTTCATAGACAAGCCGGTAGGGAGACATGCCCAAAATAGTTTTAAAAGTAGTGCGGTATGCTCAGAGGGCATCACTTAATCTATTGGATCAATCCTTCCTGTTTGGGTTAACCATTTTTTCTAGAATATTCTTGATCTCCCTATTGACTAACTCGACTTGGCCATTTGTTTGTGGGTGATAGGCAGTGGATACTTTGTGAGTGACGCCATATTTGAACATTAGAGATGTAAATGGCCTATTACAGAAATGTGATCCACCATCACTTATTATTGAACAAGGCATCCCAAACCTCGAAAAGATATTCTCTTTGAGAAACTTGACTACGACCCGATGGTCATTAGTCTTGGTCGGGATAGCCTCCACCCATTTGGACATATAGTTCACTGCTAGGAGGATGTACAAATAACCAAATGACATAGGGAAAGGACCCACGAAGTCGATGCCCCAATAGTCGAATATTTCTATGACAAGTATTGGTGAAAGGGGCATCATGTTTCTTTAGGTCACACTATCCAACCGTTGGCATTTGTCACATCCCTTACAAAACAAAACACAATCTTTGATAAGAGAGGGCCAGTAAAAACCTGATTGAAGAATTTTGGCTGAAATCTTTTTCGCTGAGAAATGTCCACCACAAGCTTGTGAATGGTAAAATGCAAGGACGTCCCGCTGTTCATTTTCAGGTACGCATCTCCTCATGATTTGGTCGGGAGAGTACTTGAACAAATATAGGTTGTCGAAGTAGAAGTACTCCACATCCGCCATAAATCGTCTTCGATCTTCTGGGCTCCATTGCGGTGGTATCTGTCCTATTGCAAGATAGTTACATATATCAGTATACCAAGGACATATAGAATGAATTGATAACAAATGCTTGTCAGGGAAAAAGTCGGGGATAAGAATGTGTTCATCGGCCTCTTGCACTACAAGCTGGGATAAATTATCCACCACCATATTCTCAACTCCTTTCTTGTCCTTGATCGTCAAGTCAAATTCTTGTAGGAGGAGTATCCACCTAATAAGTCGCGATTTTGCATCCTGCTTAGACAACAAATACTTTAAAGCAGAGTGATCAGTAAAGATAACAATAGGCGAACCAATGATATAAGCATGTAATTTATCTAAGGCAAACACTATTACTAACAATTTTTTCTTGGTGGTAGTGTAATTCATCTGAGTCTCATTAAGTGTTTTGCTAGCATAGTGTATCACATATGGTCTATTTTCCTCCCTCTGACCGAGCACTGTGCCGACCGCGTAATCACTTGCGTTGCGCATGAGCTCAAAAGGTAGATCCCAATTGGGTGGTCGCATGATCGGAAGTGTGACTAACATGCTTTTAAGTTTTTTAAAGGATGTCTCACAGTCATCCGACCACTCAAATGGGACCTCCTTAGATAGCAGGTTGGTCAAGGGTCGGGTTAATGCACTGAAATTCTTTATGAATCGAAGATAGAAACCTGCATGGCCCAAAAATGACCGGATGCCTTTGATGACTCTTAGCGTGGGGAGGTTTGAGATGGCCTCCACCTTGGATTTATCGACTTCAATACCCCTTGTCGAAACTATATGGCCAAGCACAATTCCTTCTATCACCATAAAGTGACACTTTTTCCAATTCAAGACTAGATTCTTTTCTCACATCTTGTTAGAACTTTCTCCAAGTTTGTCAAACATCCCTCGAATGAATCCCCAAACACCAAAAAGTCATCTATAAAGACCTCCACTATCTTTTCCACCGTGTCACTGAAAATTCCCATCATACAGCGTTGAAAAGTCCTCGGAGCATTGCACAGTCCAAATGGCATGCGGCGGTAGACAAAGGTACCATAAGGGCACGTGAAAGTGGTCTTCTCTTGATCCTTCAAAGCAATCTCAATCTGATTGTAGCCAGAGTATCCATCTAAAAAATAGTAGAATAGATGCCCCGCTACTTGTTCTAGAACTTGATCGAGGAATGGCAATGGGAAGTGATCTTTTCTTGTGCAAGCGTTCAGCTTTCGGTAATCAATGCACACCCTCCATCTGGTGATTACTCTTGTAGATATAAGCTCATTTTCATCATTCTCAACTACCGTAACTCCGGATTTCTTAGGTACTACTTGCGTGGGGCTAACCCATTTACTATCGACAATTGAAAAAATAATCCCAACATCAAGTAGTTTCAGAACCTCATCTCTCACCACCTCCTTCATGATGGGATTCAACCGCCTTTGTGGTTGACGGGAAGGTTTGGAATCCTCCTCAAGATATATGCGATGGGTGCAAATGAGAGGGCTTATCCCCTTGATATCGGCAATGGTCCACCCAATTGCTCATTTATGTTTTCTCAATACCTCTAAGAGTTCTTTTTCTTGTTCCATGTTCAATGTAGAGCTAATGACCACCGGAAATGTTTCACCTCCCCTAAGATAGGCGTACTTCAAATGGGTGGGCAAGGGCTTCAACTCCAAGTTGGGCTTTTGTTCATCCAACGAAAAAAGTTTCTTTTCTCGATGGGGTAACTCTTCGAATGTAGGGATCCACCTTTCCATCCCTTTCAAATCTTTTTCCTCCTCTTGCTCATCGTAATTCTTAAGATCCACAATTCCTTCTTCCTTGAATTTCAATATCTCCTCTAGCTCCAAGTGCTCCTCAACCAAAGTGTCGATTCTATTAATCTCATTTACTTCCTCATCATCATCCGGTTGCTTTACCAAGTTGAATACATTGTGCTCCATTGTCATATTCCCAAATGCCAACTTCATTAGACCGTTCCTGCAATTTATAACGACATTAGATGTAGCAAGGAAGGGTCTTCCAAGTATTACAAGAATTTGGGAGCTAAGGTTTGCAGCAGGGTGTGTATCAAGCACAATGAAATCAACAGGGAAGTAAAATTTTTCAATTTGAACTAAGACATCCTCAACTACTCGCCTTGGTGTACGGATACTACAATCCGCCAATTGAAGCGTAATTGAGATGGGCTTCAACTCCTCAAGCTGTAGCTGTTGGTACACCGAGTAGGGGAGAAGATTCACATTTGCCCCCAAATCGAGGAGTGCTAGCTCCATTCGACAATTTTCAATGGTGATGTCTATGGTTGGACAACCGGGGTCTTTGCATTTGGGAGGAGTGTTGGTCCTCAATATTGAGCTCACTTGCTCGGTGAGGAATACTTTATTGTGGACATTCAATTTTCTCTTCACTGTGCATAAGTTCTTCAAAATCTTAGCACATGATGGAATTTTCTTGATGGCGTCGAGGAATGGAATGTTAATCTTCACCTGCTTAAACATTTCCAAAGTATCAGCATAATTAGCCACCTTAACAGGTGGCTTCAAACGACTTGGGAAAGGGGCAAGCATGGGAGGAATAAACACACAATCATCAATTAATTTTTCTTTCTCAACAACCTTTCTTTCTTTCTCTTCACTCACCTCACTCTTGTGGGCGTCACCCAAGAGATTTTTTTTTTTTTGGCAACGTGGTCTTGGGGGAGACTGTTGGTAACATGGTTTTGTCAATTTTTTTGCCACTGCGGAGGGTGGTGACAGCTTTGAATTGCTTGTAACTCTCTCTCGAAGGTTCCGATGACTCAACAAGGTGTTGACCCCTAGGGTTATCTTGTGGTTGAGTGGGGAACTTTCCCTTTTCTTGTTGAGATGCCCCTATGGAGTTTGTTAACTTTGTGAGTTGGGCTCTTACATCATTGATGGCTGTGGCATTTTGGTTATTGATGACGGTTTGGCTTTGAATGAAGGAATGAACCATATCCTCCAAATTTCTTTTGTGAGGAGGTTGGTATGTGGATGGATTGGACGATCCTTGAAAAAAACTTTGTGGAGGTGGATTTGGTGAAAAATTCTGTGGTAGTGGGTTTGACGAATACCCGTGTGGATTGGTCCGGGGGTATTGAGAGCTAGATGCTTGCCCTTGGCCATGGTATTGGTTTTGCTTAGGAGGTATGGGAGATGCATATGCACTTGAACCATGAGGAATGAGATTTTCATTTCTCCAACTAAAATTTGGGTGATTACTCCAATCCGGATTGTAAGTATTCGAATTGGGAGAAAATGATTACCTCGTTTGGTTGAAGGCATGGACTTGTTCATGGTATGCTTATTTAAGAATCATAATGTTTAGGCAATCCGATAGGGAATGCTCCATACATTCACAAATTGAACAACCCTCCTCGGTTCGTGACACATTAGACACCTCGTATCTCTTATTGACTTCAAGACTCTCAAATTTTCTTAACAATTTAGCAATTTTTGAAAACAAGTCTTCCCAGTTTCTCAAATCATAAATCCCTCCCCCTTGAGTTTGGCCACTCTTTTGAGGAGAAGACCTTGGTACATCGGTGAGATTTGTAATGTCCCATGATTGTGTATTTTGTGCCAATGTATCAAAGTAATCTAAGGCCTCATCAGAGTCTTTGTTCAAAAACTCCCCATTACACATCATGTCAATGAACTATCGATGGCCCGGTGTGATTCATTCATAAAAGAAACTCACCAATTACCATGGTTCAAAGCCATGATGTGGAAGAGATTGTAGCAATTCCTTGTACCTCTCCCAACATTGATAGAATTGCTCATTAGGCTTTTTCGAAAAGTTTTGAATTTACTTTTTTAGGACGGTGGTTTTATGCACCGGAAATAATTTGTTCAAAAACTCAGAAATCATTTGGCTGCACGATGTGATGGTTCGAGGCCTTAAAAAAATAAGCCACATTTTTGCCTTGTCTTTCAGGGAAAAGGGAAACAATTTCATTCTAGCTATCTTTTCCATCCCATGATTGGGAAGGAAGGTTGCAACTATTTCCTCGAAATCCATTATGTGTGAATAGGGGCTCTGAGTTTCAAGTCTGTTGAATGTGGAAATTAGTTGCAACATCCCTGGCTTAACTATGAAAAGATGAGCTTGGACCGGAAGGAGGATGCATGATGGTGTGGTGCTTCGTGTTGGTTGTAGAAAATCCCTCATTGACCTCACCGGGGGATCCATTTAAAAATTATTCCCCTCATTCACAGGAGGGAGAAAATTCATTCTCGGATTGGGTATTTGGGGTTCTTGTAGTCCCCTACCCCTTTGGACATTTGGATTTGCACCCTTTTGGACATTTGGATTTGCACCTATATTGTCAAAATTGTCACCCGCATTCTCGGATTGTTCTTGGTCAATATTCATAGTAGGGGCCAAGTTTTGTCTAACAAGTCAGTTTCGATTGTTCTGCCTCCACATAAAACAAAATATATACTAACAAAATTATACACAAACAAGATTATGTACACGGAATAACGTACATTCGCCCATGATGAAGATCATGGGACTTACCTTCGTCATCCAAAAATCACCTTCTTGGTTTGACACTTGCCTTCCCCGGCAACGGCCCCAAAAATGCTTGACAAAAATTTTTGTTGTTTCCTAACCTCTAAATATCACCTTTAGCATGTATAGTATATGAATAAAGGGGAGTGTCACTCTCCTAGGGATGATGTCAAAAGAAAGGACAACGGAATGGTGGATGAATGAGATTTCAAATGTGAGTATGTATGAACAAAAGTGCTCCCCAAGCGCAAGGAGACTTTCGTAGATCATATTTTACTTGGTGGTATTCCAAGGTTGTTTCCACGGGGAAGGAAGTAAACCGAGGGAAAAGTGATTTTGGGATAAAGAAAGTGTAAAATCTTTGATCGTTGGAAGTTGTTTGGTGAAGTTGTTTTGATGCTAGTAAAATGAGAAATAAATATTGGCAAATCCAAGAGGTCACTCCAATAGAAATATCATCTCAACTCGAAACCCTCCTCCAATAGAACATGAATGAACGATTGATTCGTGGGAAGCTAGGGGTAAGATTGGTGAGTATGTAAGCATAAATCGTGACAAGACCTACGAAATATCAAAGACTCACCAAGTTATCCACCCTCAACCCAGTCAAATCGAACCATTGAATTCTGAAAGAGGGGAGGAGAATGAGTTGAAATGGTATACCCAAGTGGAGGTTCTTCTTGATTTTGCCAACTAAGAAGTTTAGTTATTCATGCTTAAAAGAAAGACAACAATATGATGAGAAAACATTATGAAGAAATAAATACTAGAGCTAAGTCCTTGACAAATTTCTTTGTTGTTTCCTAACCTATAAACATCACCTTTTAGCATGTATAGTATATGAATAAAGAGGAGTGTCACTTCCTAGGGATGATGTCAAAAGAAAGGGCAACGGAATGGTGGATGAATGAGATTTCAAATGTGAGTATGTGTGAACAAAAGTGCTCCCCAAGCCCAAGGAGACTTTCGCGGATCCTGTTTTACTTGGTGGTATTCCAAGGTCGTTTCCACGGGGAAGGAAGTAAACCGAGGGGAGGTGATTTTGGGAGAAAGAAAGTGTAAAATCTTTGATTATTGGAAGTTGTTTGGTGAAGTTGTTTTGATGCTAGTAAAATGAGAAACAAATGTTGGCAAATCCAAGAGGTCACTCCAATAGGAATACCGTCTCAACTCGAAACCCTTCTCCAATAGAGCATGAATGAACGATTGATTCGTGGGAAGCTAGGGGTAAGATTGGTGAGTATCTAAGCATAAACCGTGACTAGGCCTACGGAATATCAAAGACTCACCAAGTTATCCACCCTCAACCCAGTCAAACCGAACCATTGAACTCTGAAAGAGAGGAGGAGAATGAGTTGAAATGGTATACCCAAGTGGAGGTTCCTCTTGGTTTTGCCAACTAAGAGATTTAGCTATTCATGCTTAAAATAAAGACAACAATATGATGAGAAGACATTATGAAAAAATAAAGACTAAATCTAAACATAAACGAATTGCATAAATTTAACTTCCGGATAACCACCTCTTACTAAAGATTGGATGAGAAACTACTCACTCTTCATGGCTTTGTTAAAACTAGAAAAGTGAGTGATGCTCATCCTTCCAAGTAGAGGAGTTACAAGGTAACACATTTTACATAAGGAGCCGATCTTCGACAAAGAATGAGTGAATCACATTCCACCCTTCACGGCTTTGGTAAAGCTCTAGAAAAGTGGAAGAGTTTCACTCCTCTAAGAGAAGAAGGAAGCTCAAACAACGGAAGTAAAAGAGCAATAACACAATAAAAGAAAGCAATACTTAAAGTAAAAGAAAACAATAAATTAAAAGGAAGCAAGAATACAATAAAAGAAAACAATACTTAAAGAAATGTATAAGCAATAAGGAAAGCAATAATACTTTTGGAGGGTTTTTCACTACCAAAAGATGAATGCTTTACAAGTCCTAAGGGGTGGTATTTATAGGCAGCAAGGGAGGGTGAAAGTCTTGTTAGGTGGCCTTGAATTTTGTTAGGTGGACTTGAAAAGTCTTGTTAGGTGGCTTTGAATCTTGTTAGGTGGACTTGAAAATCTTGTTAGGTGGACTTGAAAATCTTGTTAGGTGGCCTTGAATTCTTTGATCCCCCTTTGTTTTGAGCTTTGATAATTGGCACCCGAGTAGTTTGTAGCTTTAATGCAATTGGCTCCTCAGTAGTTTGTAGCTTTGACGCACAAAATCCTGAAAAGAATAACAATTAATGCATTATCCTTTATTCACACACTAATTCTAATTTGATTTATTTTGACTAGTTTAACTTTATTCAACTAACACAATTTACCTATTAAATTATGTCTTAATTAGGGTTAATCACACCCCCCAACCTAAATATTACTAGTCCCTAGTAATAAACAACATAACAAAATAAAATCACTTTCGTAGATAACACGATTGCATTTAGCATATGCAATAAGCCGTTAAACCCCTAGGTGATCCCTAGTGGACGAGTTTTGTCTCGTGAAGGTTTGCAGTGAACTTACCTACAAACTCCAATTAAAAGATGTGTATATGTAAGATTTCTTGTCAAAATGAGTTAGCAACATAATCATTGAGGCACACATCTCTTAATTTTTGAATTGTTTCCTGAACACTTCTCTATCATTGGTACGTACTCTACACAAAAGTAAACACTTGTTACATTGGTATTTGAAATTCCTTGTGCAGTAGGATTGATCATTCTAGTAGCAAGAATTGTTATATAACAAACATTCTACTTTATCACCTTCCATGGATAGCTTTAATTTCTCAAATCTCTCTTAGAATACTCTCAGCAAAAAAAATTCACTCCGATTATAATGACTTGTCTCTCAAAGGGCATGTGATCAGAGGATGGTCAATCGAAGAATCACATGCACAGTTAGAAAGGGAGTGAAAGTCTTATGAAAGTAGGCTAATCATGTTCTTGGCATAATCTCATGGAAGAATATCAGTGCAATTAAAGAAATACTATTTAATATACCCCAATTTTCGGTCGACAACACACACATGTATTAGACTTGAGATCAATTAGGACTTTCTATAGGTTGTAATGTGGCTAGAGGTTAGTGGCTAATGAAACGACGTCAATGGTATTCAAAAGTTATCCCCTTTTTTAATATAACACACCTCTTTCTTGCTTTTCAGTCTTTTGCCTAGAAATGGTATTTTTTTTTTTTCGATTCTTCATTGAACAGTAGCCACCATCTTTTTTTCTGTTTTTCTTGCCTTTCTATGTCATACCGATTTATAAGAGGGTGTAAGAAAAAATTGGATAGCAAGGTATGTTAAGTGTAATTTTTTTTTGTGGCTCGATTATCATATGGATTTTTCGAAAAAAAAAATCATCATTCATTGAAGGCTCAAACATGGCTAACTAGGGATATAATTTTGTAGAAGTAATGGCTAAGGTTCAAAATCAACTCAAAAATGGCCTAAAATCCTTTCTCAAGTATGTGTCTGTGTCGCATGCAAAGGTTCCCTGTAGGATATGTTAATAGATTACTTTAGTTGCATTTAATCAAAGCAAGTTTAATGAGATTATTCAACAATTGAAAGTGAAAGAGCTTACTTGAGTAAATGTTGATTGTCTCTCAGAAAGCATCGTAAGACTCAAAACTTACCATGATATTCTTCGTTATCTCCACTGGTTATGTCAGGTTTTCAAAGAATGTCAGTTATATTATAATTCTATTTTCGAGTCTGGTCATTCTGTACCTTAAGATTAACAAATACCAATGTACATTTGACATTTAAGCATAGAGAAAATACCATTTTTCAAGGAAATGCAGTTTTTTTTTTCACTCGAATAAAATAAAACTATTTACATACACATTTATCTATGAAAATTTACAAACAGACTAAATGCATATATTGAACTTGGAAAACTATGGTGTCTCAGGATAGATCCCTACCCACGCTACAAGTTGGCATTTTAGGACAATCCTTACTCGACCCACATTTTTATTTCAACAAAAAGACTTTGTACATAAACAAATATTTACAAAAAAAAATTTCGGACCATTAACCTTCATCCCCAAAACACATTTTTCCACAGCTTTGTCATTATTAGTTAAAATTTAATCCGAGTCGTCGCTTGTGTCTATGTCATTATTAGTGACTCTTCCCACTTCTTGTCGCACATAACATGTAAGTCCCGGACTGGTATAAGATGACATCTCAGAAAAATCCTTACTCTGCCCATACACTATCCAGTTTAATCGATCGGTTGCACGACCCGAAATTGGTTCAGAACACTGATTATATTTTTTCATGTGAAAACATCTGCCACATTGTTTACAAGCACCCAACCGTTTGGCACGACGACGTTTAGCAAAAGTACTTTTGCCACACAATGGTTTTGCTTGTGCTTCTCGGATTTCAATTTTTCTGACTACTCTTGTTTTTCTCATGATCACAGCATGCACATCAGATGAAAATGTGCGCAAGACTCCCAAACTAAACCAAAAATTTTTAACATCCATGCTTTTTATGCTTCAAGACTCACTATTTGGTTCTTTAACGTCTGCCTGTCATAAAGACGATTGAACTGCATTTGATGTGATCATGAAATATAAGCAAAAATGTTGTAAAAATACGTAATTCAGAACAATCTTTTTTTTTTTTTTAAATATGAAACTATAACAAACGAAACCATAACAAACTGGAATCGTAGATCACACCCCCCAACCTAAATCGAACATTGTCCCCAATATTTCAAATTTACCAGTGTGTAGAGTTTAGAGATCAAGTTGTAGGGTAGAGATCTGTTCAACTGTCGAAACTTACAAAGAAAATACACAAATTAATCTTCTCTACGTAGATCTGGGTTTTCGCTAGGACGAAAACCCTTGATTTTAAATGCAGACAGAAGAAGAAGAGCCATGTACAAATAGAGTAAACAAATGCCGAGCATGAGACAAACGACTGGGTCTTCGGGGAATATGGTCATGAGATTGTTGGGAGTTGGGTCGTGTTATAGAGAATAGCACAATAGAAATAATAAGAAGAAGAAGACGAAGAAAGAGGAAAAAGTGGTGGGTGTAAAGATCTGTTTAGTTGCCGAAACCAACAAACAAAACACAATAATTAACCCACTCGAGGGAGATTTGGGTTAGGCTGAAAACCCCTTACCCTAAGTGTGAGCAGAAAAAGAGCACCCATGAACAAATACAAACATATAAGGCAAATTATTAAACAAAGGACTGGGTTGTCGGCGTATATGGTCATGGATTTGCATGGGTGGTTTGTTTTTACAGAGAACAGAGAGAACGATGAAGAAAGAAGAAGAAGAAGAAGAAGAAAGAGAAAGGAAGAAGAAGGGGAGACCAATCACCGGTGGATGGGAGAAAAAAAAATTGAAAGCCTTATAAAGGCATCCAATTTTTTTTTTTTTTTGTGTCGGCCGCCGCATATCCGTGCGGAATATTCCCACCATTTATTTTAGTGTCGGCAGACGCGAATATTCGCGCGGAATATTCCCACAAACATTGGTATAATATGCAAATAGTGCAACCTCACCCCCCCCCCCCCCCAACTTGATTCATGTAGTGTTCTAAAACAAATATGATATTCAATGATGGACAGTAAAAAGATAAGAAGGGTTAGAGAACACCTCGCACTTGAGCTTTGACAAAAACACCAATATCTGCGACTAAGAAAAACAAAACTATACGACAAAGAACATAATTAACATGGAATAAAAAAAATAAAGTAAATAAAAACCTGTACATTAAAAAGCAAAAAAAAGAAAAACTAATTATTCCTTCACAACTTCGGGTATACCGGATCAATCAAATTCTCCTCCACCACTTGTTCTTCAAAGCCCCCAAAAATGGCTTAAGTCTTTGGCCATTGACCTTGAATGTCTGGCCATTTTCGGGGTTTTGAACATCCACAGCTCCGTTGGGGTAGGCCACCTTGACAAGATAGGGGTCATCCCAACGGGATCGGAGTTTGCCTTGGAAAATGGAGAGGCGAGAATTGTATAAGAGTACTTTTTGTCCGGGCTCAAATGATTTCCTCACAATGGAGTTATCATGAAAGATTTTGGCCCTTTTCTTTTGAGATTTTGGAGCTCTCATACGCATCTCGTCGAATCTCTTCCAACTCATTCAGCTCTAACTTCCTATGATCACCGGCCATTCTCAAATTAAAATTTAAAGTCTTAATGGCCCAATAGGCCTTGTGTTCCATTTCGACTGGCAGGTGGCAAGCCTTTCCATAGACAAGCCGGTAGGGAGACATGCCCAAAATAGTTTTAAAGGCAGTGCGGTATGCCCAGAGGGCATCGGTCAATCTATCGGACCAATCCTTCCTGTTGGGTTAACCATTTTTTCTAGAATGTTCTTTATCTCCCTATTGGCTAGCTCGGCTTGGCCATTTGTTTGTGGGTGATATGCAGTGGATACTTTGTGAGTGACGCCATATTTGAACATTAGAGATGCAAATGGCCTATTACAGAAATGTGATCCACCATCACTTATTATTGAACGAGGCATCCCAAACCTTGAAAAGATGTTCTCCTTGAAAAACTTGACTACGACTCGGTGGTCATTAGTCTTGGTCGGGATAGCTTCCACCCATTTGGACACATAGTCCACTGCCAGGAGGATGTACAAATAACCAAATGACATAGGGAAAGGACCCATGAAGTCGATGCCCCAACAGTCGAATATTTCTATGACAAGTATTGGTGAAAGGGCATCATGTTTCTTTGGGTCACACTACCCAACCGTTGGCATTTGTCGCATCCCTTACAAAATGAAACACAATCTTTGATAAGAGAGGGCCAGTAAAAACCTGATTGAAGAATTTTGGCCGAAGTCTTTTTCGCTGAGAAATGTCCACCGCAAGCTTGTGAATGGCAAAATGCAAGGACATCCCGCTGTTCATTTTCAGGTACGCATCTCCTCATGATTTGGTCGGGGCAATACTTGAACAAATACGGGTTGTCGAAGTAGAAGTACTTCACATCTGCCATAAATCGTCTTCGATCTTCTGGGCTCCATTGCGGTGGTGTCTGTCCTGTTGCAAGATAGTTACATATATCAGCATACCAAGGACATACAGAGTGAATTGACAGCAAATGCTCATCAGGAAAAAAATCAGGGATAGGAATGTGCTCATCGGCCTCTTGCACCCAAGCCGGGATAAATGATCCGCCACCACGTTCTCAACTCTTTCTTGTCCTTGATCGTCAAGTCGAATTCTTGTAGGAGGAGTATCCACCTAATGAGTCTCGTTTTGCATCTTGCTTAGACAACAAATACTTTAAAGCAGAGTGATCAGTAAAGACAACAATAGGCGAACCAATGATGTAAGCACGGAATTTATCTAAGGCAAACACTACTGCTAGCAATTCTTTTCGGTGGTAGTGTAATTCATCTGAGCCTCATTAAGTGTTTTGCTAGCATAGTGTATCACATATGGTCTATTTTCCTCCCTTTGACCGAGCACTGCGCCGACCGCGTAATCACTTGCGTCGCACATGAGCTCAAAAGGTAGATCCCAATTGGGTGGTCGCATGATCGGAGGTGTGACTAGCATGCTTTTAAGTTTTTTAAAGGATGCCTCACAATCATCCGACCACTCAAATGGGACCTCCTTAGACAGCAGGTTGGTCAAGGGTCGGGCCAATGCACTGAAATTCTTTATGAATCGACGATAAAAACCTGCATGGCCCAAAAATGACCGGATGCCTTTGATGGCTCTTGGCGTAGGGAGGTTGGAGATGGCCTCCACCTTGGATTTATCGACTTCAATACCCCTTGCCGAAACTATATGGCCAAGCACAATTCCTTCTGTCACCATAAAGTGACACTTTTTCCAATTCAAGACTAGATTCTTCTCCTCACATCTTGTTAGAACTTTCTCCAAGTTTGCCAAACATCCCTCGAATGAATCCCCAAACACCGAAAAGTCATCCATAAAGACCTCCACTATCTTTTCCACCATGTCACTGAAATTTCCATCATACAGCGTTAGAAAGTCCCCGGAGCATTGCACAGTCCAAATGGCATGCGGCGGTAGGCAAAGGTACCATAGGGGCATGTGAAAGTGGTCTTCTCTTGATCCTCCAAAGCAATCTCAATCTGATTGTAGCCGGAGTATCCATCTAAAAAATAGTAGAATAGATGCCCCGCTACTCGTTCTAGAACTTGATCGAGGAATGGCAATGGGAAGTGGTCTTTCCTTGTGCAAGCGTTCAACTTTCGGTAATCAATGCACACCCTCCATCCGGTGATTACTCTTGTAGGAATAAGCTCATTCTCATCATTCTCAACCACCGTAACTCCGGATTTCTTAGGTACTACTTGCGTGGGCTAACCCACTTACTATCGGCAATGGAAAAAATGATCCCCACATCAAGTAGTTTCAGAACCTCATCCCTTACCACCTCCTTCATGATGGGATTCAACCGCCTTTGTGGTTGTCGAGAAGGTTTGGAATCCTCCTCAAGATATATGCGGTGGGTGCAAATGAGAGGGCTTATCCCCTTGATATCCGCAATGGTCCACCCAATTGCTCCTTTATGTTTTCTCAACACCTCCAAGAGTTCTTTTTCTTGTTCCATGTTTAATGTAGAGCTAATGACCACCGAAAATGTTTCACCTTCCCCAAGATAGGCGTACTTCAAATGGGTGGGCAAGGGCTTCAACTCCAAGTTGGGCTTTTGTTCATCCGACGAAAAAATTTTCTTTTCTCGATGGGTAACTCTTCGAATGTAGGGATCCACCTTTCCATCCCTTTCAAATCTTCTACCTCCTCTTGCTCATCATAATTCTCAAGATCCACAATTCCTTCTTCCTTAAATTTCAATATCCCCTCCAGCTCCAAGTGCTCCTCAACCAAAGTGTCGATTCTATTGACCTCACTTACTTCCTCATCATCACCCGGTTGCTTTGCCAAGTTGAATACATTGTGCTCCATTGTCATATTCCCAAATGCCAACTTCATTAGACCGTTCCTGCAATTTATCACGGCATTAGATGTAGCAAGGAAGGGTCTTCCAAGTATTACGGGAATTTGGGAGCTAAGGTTTGCACAGGATGTGTATCAAGCACAATGAAATCGACAGGGAAGTAAAATTTATCAATTTGAACTAAGACATCCTCAACTACTCCCCTGGTGTACGGATACTACGATCCGCTCAATTGAAGTGTGATTGAGGTGGGCTTCAACTCCTCCAGCTGCAGCTGTTGGTACACCGAGTAGGGAAGAAGATTCACACTTGCCCCCAAATCGAGGAGTGCTTGCTCCACTCGATAATTTCCAATGGTGATGGCTATGGTTGGACAACCGGGTCTTTGAATTTGGAAGGAGTGTTAGTCCTCAAAATTGAGCTTCTGCTCCGTGTGAGGAATGCTTTCTTGTGGACTTCAGTTTTCTCTTCACCGTGCATAAGTCCTTCAAAATCTTAGCACATGATGGAATTTGTTGATGGCGTCGAGGAGTGGAATGT